>JAMZEH010000005.1:25625000-26217500 GCA_024699665.1 Ostrea denselamellosa | reverse complement strand
CAGGAAGCAGTAAAGTCTGCATAGTCGGAGGGGGGGGGGGGGGGGTATTGCGTTTTCAATGCATCAGTCAAGTCTCAATAGTGCTCATCATAATTTTTATGAACTGTGATGTTCATACCCAGTATATACATGTAAATATCTGTGATACTTTGATCATTATCAGCAATGCAGCAGTGAACATTAACTCAATTTGAGACGAAGCATATTATCCTGAACTAAGAAAATTGAACATTAATTTTATGGCTGTAAAGTGATTCTTATTATAACACACGTGCAATTATTTCATAAAGATCAACGAATATTGATGGATTAGTCATAATGTGATGAAATAATAATTGTAAAATGCACATTCCAGATGTGAACATAATATATTCCTGTAGCATGCTACTCTAAAAAAGTTGTTACACACATCCATATATATAGATATATAGATGGATGGATGGATAGATAGATGGATGGATGTGGGTGGGTAACACACATATACATACTTGTAATGCTTTTTCATTATATAATATTAAAGAACAAGATATCAGTGTATTTGTTTTATTCAACATGTACTCTCATCTTTCTGCACATAACTTGAGATGAATGAAATTACATGCTTATGTGTCTTTGAGTAAACATATTGTAACATCCCCCCCCCCCCCACACACACACACACACACACACAGGCATCACACACACTACTTGCGATTGTATGTATATATAGTAGACTGTCCTGCACATTTATAATCTGTGAGTAAAAGCATTTTCACACTCAAAAAAAGAAAAACTTGATTGTGAAAGGGGACCTTTAATGGCACAAAAAGCACAGGTTGTTTTATGTAAAACTAAAGGAATCGGATAGATTTTAAACATACAAATTCAGTGAATTTATTTGATTAAATGGGAAACACTTAATGAAAAACATATCAATATATAAGAGATTATTCGAAGACCATTTGTTTCTTGCATCGTCTGATTACCTTGACTTATAGCCTTTTGGCCTCAAAAGTTGTAGTGGTCATCCTGTTGTGATAGAAATGTAAAGTTCCATTGCCATGATAGAGCCATAGAGGTTGAGAGATTCTCAGTGTAAAGTTTCATTGCTATTTCTTTTGACCATAAATATAGTTGGGGTCATCCTTATGTCATATAAACTCCTCATGTGAAATTTTATTGCTGCATGTGAACTCGAGTCGTTCTTGATACATTTATATTGCTAGAATTTGAGTTGCCTTTATACAATACTGGTCCTGAACCAACGCTCTCAACCGAGGCCATTCCTTATCGTGTTTCGACCTAGCTCGGTACACTCGGATGGAGTCCACAGTGGTGCATTAGTGTTGGGTCCCCAGCTACTGATGTACCTCTTTTGCCAAAGCCAGCATGATGCCCACTCTGCTGCTTTGGCTATTTTCTGAATCGCTACCCATCTGAGTCACTTCTAAAGCGGACACTGAATGTACAGGAAAGCCTAATCTCCACGGAATAATTCCATGTCTGTCCCCACACTCCGCCGTCAGTTTTTCATATTTTGCACTTTTCCTTTCATTGGTGTCACTATCGCTTTTCCCTCGGTACTGACAATTCAGCAAGAACTATTTTCTTGGATCCTGATGACAATAATATCGGGTATGAGGTTAGTTGCTACTATCTCTGGAAATTCTTGATCAAATTCCAATACCCAATTGTCAGTCTGTGTCAATATAACCGGCTTGTGTTCGTTGCAGACTTTCCTGGTTTCATAAACTTTGTGTGTGCTATCTTTCCCTGAGGATTTTTCTTGCGAGTGATCAATCTCGCAAATCGTATAAACATTGCCAAATTAAGAGAAGGGTAAACACGGACCTTCGGAAATACCAGAGGTGTGATGATATTCGAAGTTTTGGAACACTTTGACTCTCATTTTCTCGCCATAAAAGATCTCGTATTCATGATCATATTTACCCCCATGGTTGAAATCGAAATGTTTATTTGAAAACGCATATTAGCAATACTTTATTAATATTTTGTAGTCATATCTTCTAGCTATGGTGTGTATGTGAATGATTGTATGTTTGTCTATATTTGAAATTTAAAAAAATCATCCTTATGACAAAGGTATAACTAAAATGGTGCATCAAGTAACAATTTCTTTATTTCTGTCAAGACGTGAAAGATCGCATATCGATCCTCTTGAAGTAACCGGGCCAGTAAATTGCTCGGGTGCGTGGTAGTGTTTGAGCGCCTGGTTAATGTAGTGGGATGGTACAGTATACGCTGGCATTTAGGCTAACCATGTTACTGCCAAATTCTTCACTTGTGCCTCTTGAATCACTTGGATGATGATGCTGGTGTGTTTTAAGCACGCTGGAAAACCAGGCACTTCTTTCCAAAGTGTTTTTGTATCGTTACTTATGTGCTGTCATCCTCTTGGCTAGTATAGAGATGATCTTCCCTTCAACATTCGCTAGTATAGAGATGATCTTCCCTTCAACATTTTCATTATAAATTATTAGTGAACTTGATAACTTCATGAATTTTAGAGAGTTTATAAATGGTATTCTTTAGAACTGCCGTATTTGTGGTATATCTGTAGATTTAACTGGCCCACAGATTTGAAACTGATATCCACTTGAAGCATTAGCCTATTTCCGAGTTGCCGTATTCTGGCAGTATTCTAACATTTACTCTGCACTTGATCACATGATTTTTGTAAAATTGAGGGGTGCATTACTTCCGGTAAAATTGTTTTTGTCAGAAACGAGTTCGTCTTCTGCGAAATGCTAAAGTTCTATCGTGTTGTGGAAGGATGTACCTCAGATACGAGGAAGAAGGGGGGGATAGGGGCACATGGCAGATGTGAAATTCTTTCCATTTCCCATATCTAAACAGCAGAAAATGACTTGAAGTGTTAAGACGCCATGGCTACAACCACTCACGTTACGACAGATTATGCTTCAGACATTTTGTAGATTGTGAATCAACACCACATCATCTTTATCACAAGCTTTTTCGGGACCCGTGGGGATAGAATAGATCCTCAGTACCCCTTGCTTGTCGTAAGACGCGACTAAATGGGGCGGTCCTTCGCATGAGACAGCAAAAACCGAGGCCCCGTGTCACAGCAGGTGTGGCACGAAAAAGATCCCTCTCTGCTCAAAGGCCATAAGCGCCGAGCATAGGCCTAAATTTTGCAGCCCTTCAGCGGCAATGGTGACATCTCCATATGAGTGAAAAATTCTCGAGCGGGACGTTAAACAATATTTAATCAATCAAGCTTTTTCGGTATAACAACTACAAATATTTGCAGGGAAAATGGGGAGCATCATCTATCTAGAAAAGATTAATCAATCACCGAAACGATGACGCCATCGAAATTGGAGACGCAACGTTACTTGTTACACTTAAATCCAATTATGCTGCAAGTTGACATGGTCTTAACATGTTATCCTTTCTATAAAAGTGACATGTGACTCCTCGATCCAGTAAAATTTTAATTCTAGTACTTTAAAACTTTCGAAATTCATGTTGAAAACCGGATGTTGATGTGCCCGCATCAAGTACAAAGTCAGTGTTCGAATCATGCCGGAATACGGTAACTCGAAAATGGACTGTTGCAATACAAGCTGTAACTGACGGTATTTTTCAACTATACAATTATTCACCAACTGACACCTATCGGTATGACTTATAAAAAACCCAATATCTGAAGAAATATTTAGCAAAATAAACATTAATATTGTTTGAGAACATACCATCAATGAGCGTTTTGTATAAACCGCCATTACATGAACAGTAACGATGACTGCTGAACATAATCGGGTTGCACTGAGACCGAGGTCATACAAAGATGGAGACTGACGTGAGGAACTACTCACTGCGTTTGCTTTAAAATATTACATCGTATCATGAATGACTAAGTTATAAGTGTAAGAAAGTAATTAAATTACGCAAATTATATGAAATTTTATTATTGAATTGGGTATAAATTGGCATATTAAATTGTTTACAGATCTGACAAGTGCGCTGTGCCTTGCACATCGGAGATAACACTGACGGAATGAAAATGATTCATGAATTGGCATTTTTTGCTTATTTGTGGGACCGGTCGCGGTAGCTCAGTGGTTAGAGCGTTCGCTTCATAACCGGGAGGTCGTGAGTTTGAGCCCCGCTCATGCCATGGCCGCGTCAAACCTAAGACGAAAAATAGGTAGTGATTGCTCCTTCGCCAAACGCTCGGCATTTTAGAAGTGAGAATCACGGGTCTTTCGGATATGACTTTAAAAACGGAGGTCCCGTGTCACGGTAGGCGTTGGCACGTTAAAGAACCCTCACTGCTACGGCCCTGAGCGCTAAGCATAGGTCTAAATTTGTGGTACTTCACCTACAGCTGGTGACGTCTCAATATGAGTGAAAAATTCTCGACGGGACGTAAAACAAACAAACAAACATTAGTGATGGAAAAAAAGCTAAAATCAAATTAAAAAAAAAATTTAACCAAATTTACCTCTTTCCTAATTGCCAAGTGTGATTTCACATTCTACGGTCCTTATAATGATCTAGTTTGCAACCTTGCATTAGGTAAAATGCTGTTCGACATGTTTTATACCAACTGTTATGCCACTCTTGGCATACCAGTTCTAACTGAATTATTTTGTTTACCTGATCAAGATATATGGCTCATGAAGGGTGTGACCAGTCAACAGGTGATGCCTACTTCTCCTAGGCACCTGATCCAACCTATGATGTGTCCAGGGCTCCATGTTTGCCCATCTCTCCAATTTGTATTTTCTATAGGAATTAGGGGATTGAGCATTGTTCCTTATCTTAGCCTTTTCATAGTGACTATGAATCTCCATCTGTGCAAGTTTGATCATAGTAACACTCATAGTTATCCAAGATTACTCCAAGTTGTCAAGAAACTGCAGTGACCATACAAATTTGGCAGTCTTGCATGCAAATTTTGTGGCCGAGTGGTTAGAGCATCGCGCTCAAAACCACAAGGCCTCTCACCTCTAGTCGACGCGGGTTCGAATTTCGCTCGCGCCGATATATGTGAGAAAGTTTGCCGGTTTACTTTCGGAAGGTCAGTGGTCTCTTCCCGGGTACATTGTATCAGGGTTTTCTCCTTCACCAATAAAAACTGGACGCCACCAGATAACTGAAAAATTGTTGAGTGTGGCGGAAAACAACAATCAATCAATCAATCAATCAAATTCACTCTGATTCTATGAAATTATATACAATCATAAATATGTTACTGTATTATATTATTTTGCAATTTATTTACCGTCAGTTACAGTTTGTATTGCTTTTAAAAGTCCCTGGATCCATATGTACCAATGTGTTACCTATACGCAAGGTCCGAGATATCAGCTCTTCTGTGATGGAGGTACGTTCAGTATTCTTTTGAACGCTTGGTAGGTACAAAACGTATGCATATATTATAGATTGGCTATGTATAAAACTATCAAGGTATGAAAGCTTAAATTTTGTTCATATCAGTCGGTATACATCACACTGACCATATCAAGATTATTTTTTTTTAATTAGGCCATTAAATATGAAATTATTACCTCTTCTATACTAGTCATGCTTTTATCAAAGTAATATGGTAATTATCGGTTTTTGTTTAAACCATTTTATCATACGATACACATAAACGTACTAGAGTTGTATTTCTCTGCATTTCTGATGGTTGTGTGACGTTTGGTAATCATCCTTTAGACAATAAATGACATCAGCGGTAAGCACTTGTACCCACCGCGTGAATAAGAAAATATCTTTTGCCTCTCGCGAAAGAGTTCGACTATAGGAAATAGCTATTGGCCAACTAAAAAAATTGCGTATTACCTGTGATATTTCATTATATATAGCAGCGAAACGCGAGTGGCCCTTCAACTTAACATTTAAGGTTGTTTGTAGTAAGTCGATTATACAGAAGTTATTTATGTTGAACATCCTTCAATTATTTATATATTCCATGTGATACAAACAATCTAAGCATCCATTCCTTATATTCAGATCGTGTAAAATATGACAAAAATTAGATTTTGATGCTCCGAGTGAATTTCCATACATCCCATGCTCTTTGTGGCGCAACCATGAGTTTAAATGTCTTCAAAATGTAGAGAGGTAGCGGTAGCTCTGGGAGAAAGTTCGCATCGTAAGGTGGCATGGGGCAGTTTTTCTGGTTCTGAAACATGTAAGCAGGGGGTATACATCAAAGTCTAGTTATGAAATATTGATGAAAAATCATATTTCCCCTTTATGTCAATATTGGTGTAGTTAAAAGTTATGACCCTAAATACCATGTCATCCATACATACTGGTGCTGGTGCGCAAAACATGCTCCGAGCAGGTGCCCCTTTCTCACTCTGATTTTCTCTCATTTGGGCTATATTCGCTCCACCCAAACCCCATCAGAGTTCCATGCGAGGAGATTTAGATATTGTGTACGATCAAGAACTCTGTCTGCCCTTCTTTAAAATCTACCTTTCGTATAGGGCCATTCACCTTCCTTCTTAGCTACAGACCATTACCTGAACCATGTAGGTTTTCATCTGAATTTCGTCAGCAACTGACAAAGTGGCTTGGTTTCGTACTTGCACCAATCTCTTTGCTAGGAATCATGGTGACACCTGCATGTTGCACATCAAATTTTAAAATACGCACTTAGCTGCACATGTAATATCACTTCAAATATGGGGTATTTCCGTACTTTAAGAAAGTTGACCGGGCCTATAGTGCGATCTGTCCCCTACTACCTAACCAAGAAGTCTTGATTTTGAGTCTAGCTCGTGTCATGGCTATGTCAAACCTAAGACATAATTGTTCCTTCGTCAAACGCTCGGTACTGCGGGTTTTTTTTTTTAGATATAACCTTAAAAACATAGGTCACGTGTCGAGGCCTGAATTAACACGTTTAGCACTAAGTAGTCCTTAAATAGTCGGAAACATCGTGCAGAAAGGTCGATCCTCTCTATCGCCCCAAACAATGTCTCGAGAGTTTGATCCTGTCTTTCATATGATGTTTTACTTACCGACATTTCTTCTTTGTCTGCAAGATTTCCATATTTTTGTCTTCTTGAGAATCAACCAAATTTACCAGAAAGCATCACTGGGTAAGGAAATTAAACATCATTTACTGGTGCATTTCACATATTTTAAAATTAATGATTGATTTACATTCTGTGTGATAGAAAACATTTCAAATAATCAAAATATCCTACTTCTGATACGTCTAAAATCGTAGGTATCGTGTGACCGCAACCCATCCCGTTCGAGAATCTTTGATTCATATCGAGAATATATCAGCTGTTGGAATATTTGAATGAGGGAATGAAGTAATGAAGGACGTGTTCCTATGTGTCCGAACTGGTTGAATGGTGACGTTATATGATGAGGTGTTAGGACTTGCACAGGACCAGTGGACCACGGATTGACGAGATCGTTTCCTTGTTATCAAGCAGGTGTACTGGAGAACACATTGTGCAGGAATCAATATACTAATTAATAATTCGTGATTAAATTCCATTCTTTGTAATTATTACTTCTAGGGAAGCACTGTTTCTGTGCATAGCAATATATTCTTGTTCAGGTAGAAAAGAAATAAGTTTTGTTAATGAAGCCTTTTATGAAATCATACTACAAAGAAGAGGAGGGATTGACTGTTTGTTGTTTCTCGTCACAGTCAACAATTTTTCAGTTATCTGGTGGCGTCCAGTTTTTATTGGTGGAGGAGAGAGCCCAGATACAATGTATCTGGGAAGAGACCATCGACCTTCCGAAAGTAAACTGGGAAACTTTCTCGCATATATCGGCGGAAGCGAGAATCGAACCCACGCCAACTAGAGGTGAGAGGCCTTGTGATTTTTGAACGCGATGTACTAACCACACGGCCACTGAGACCCCCTCTAGAGAAGCGAAGCCATGTACAAGCTATACAGAACTACAACACTTTAATTTGTCTCCAGTACAGAATTATTGCAGTTAATTAGACGGGTGGTTACACACCTCAGAAGGAAGGTCTACGCAGATAATGAAGATCATGCAATGTATCTTACAACCTATTTTGTATGAGTATAATGTTCTAGAGTAAATTTTGTTGTTTCCGATAAATGACTTGCATGTCAAAATGTAACCGACATACAATTCAATTAATTTTTCAACACAAGGAAAATGTAAGACATTTGACACTTGCTTTCTTCTATATTGGAGTATGAATGAAATTATATGTATAATTCGAATTTGTTGCGATTGATAAAGCGATGTAGGAAAACATGCTACATCTGTACTTAAGTAGATTGTTTAACATCAGATCGTTTCTTTCTTAATTCAGTTATGCCATATAGTAATCAAACAAGATATTCGTGAATGTTAAATGTCAACTGATTATCAAACAAAGTGATTTGGATCGACAAAAATAAACCATGCATTTGCATCTCCATATCTCTATCTCCATTCTCTGGAAAGGCACTCCCCTTAAAATGTACTCTACATCTCTATTTCCACTCTCTGGATAGACACTACACGTCTCTATTAGACATGGAGTGGGATCAGGTGTCTATCGGGAGTAAGCAACTCTGTTGACCGGTTACACCCGTCGTGAGCCCAAACTATTGATCAAGCAAACGTAGCAATCTGTGAAGAACGGCCTAACATGGGTATGAAACACGCCCGACAGTATTTGACTTAATGTCAGGCTGTATTATTATAACAACCATAGAATTTGTGAAATGTAGACTTTAACCGATACTGTTGAAACTCCTGTAACATCAACTTATTTGTCAGTAGCCTCCCTCAATTTAAAAAATAAGATCATATAGAGAACATAATCTTACAAATCGAATCATCTGAAAGACATCATTGTTACAAGTTCAAGTGAGAAAAAGTTGTGACGGAATGAGCAAATGTCAAAGTAATTGTCACAGAAAGCAGGAGTGGATCTTGCACGTTCACTCGTGTCTTAAAATTACTAAATATTTGTAATTCACCAGAAATAAGAAATTATGAAATAGTGAAAAAAATCATTGTACTCAGCACTATTTATTTAAAACATTGAAAGTGTCAGACACTCCACCACAACTTTGATAGATAAGTAATCAATGCACACCTTCGCCATTTGACACCATTCCGTCATTTTATAAAAGAAAATCATAAGTATACAAAATTACCGGAAAAGTGTTTTATTGGCAGACTTATTTTTATATTCTTATGAAGCGGAATTTGTTCAGAAACTGTTACAGGATGAAAACAAAAACTTGCCGTGTCCTTCAACCATACAGATAGATATATTGATGACGTCTTATCAATCAACAATCATAATTTTCATAATTATGTTCATTTGATATATCCCGATGAACTCGAAATAAAGGACACTACAGAATCTGACGTGTCTGCTTCATATTTGGATATTTTACTTAATATTGACTCTAATGGCAGACTGACAACTACATTATATGACAAGCGTGATGACTTCAACTTTGCAATCATCAACTTTCCATATCTATGTAGTAATATACCACTTTCGCCTGCTTATGGTGTGTATATCTCCCAGTTGATTCGATACGCGAGAGCATGCCATGCGTATGAGAATGTTTTAAAGCGAGATCAACTACTGACAAAAATATTGATGTTGCAAGGTTATAACGAATCTCGTTTGAAGTCATCATTTCGCAAATTTTACGGTCGCTATAATGACTTTGTTTGCGATTACAAAGTGTCTCTGGGACATATGTTGAATGATTTGTTTCATACCCTTTGTTAGACTGTCATTTTTCAGACAAACTTTGACTACGGATAATCCCGTTTACCTAATTTCGACTAAGGGCTCACGGCGGGTGTGACCGGTCAGCAGAGGATGCTTACTCCTCCATGGCACCTGATCCTACCTTCGCTTTGTCGGAGGTCCGTGTTGCCCTACACTCGAACTTTTATATGTCTTGGGGATTTATGATTACGATTTACACATTGTTTACTTCGCCATTCGATATTTGAATAGATTTTTATTCAAATTAGTTGAATGGAGGGTTTTTCTTTAATTTTCTTTGATGGAAAGAGTAAGGCTGTCACGTGTACACGTGTAACCGGTAACGTTTCGTGTTTGGGCTGTAAACGTTTACAAAATCCCTAAACGTTTAAACGATGTCTTATATATGTGGCACAAATCTTGCAGGGTTCAAATTACAATCTAAACTATTTGAATAATTATTTCAAGTAAACTTTCTCAGGATGATATATCCTTCCTGTTAGGATCATATTTTGACACCGGAGATTGCAAAATAATTACCCCTTCCACTTCAGATGAAGAGATCGAATTATATCTATCTGAAAAAAGTGCGCCGACAAATACCAACCCATTCACTTGGTGGAAAACCAGTCGTATTAATTTTCCAAAATTAGTAAGTCTCAAAGGATTTGCTATGCACACCGGCAACGTCCGTTGCCTCTGAGCGCGTCTTTTCCACAGCGGGTGGAACTGTTACAAAACTGCGCTCCTCCCTTGACGCTGAGAACGTGGACAAACTGATCTTTTTGAACAAAAGATTAAAACATAAAGTAAATTGCGCTGCACCGGCTGCACGTGAAGTCCATGTTAAAACCGAACCGACGGAAGAAGCCGCGGCACCAGCTCTGCCCTCTCTGGACAATCTAATGTGAAATCACTGAAATGAAAATTTGAAAAATGAAGTTTATTGTGAATTTGTGATCTGTATTGTGCAAATGTTGTACAGTCACTACAGTGTGAATAAAATTGAATTCAATTTAAATGCTATCCGGATATTTATGTTCGTGTATTTTATTCTGTCTTATATTTATACTCCGGAACGTCCGGTGACAATCTCTGCATCGTCCATAGAACGATGAAAACTGAAACACAAACATAATGGTCATTAATGGGTCTTAAAATTCTGTGCGTATTTTATTTTATTAAATTATACAACACTTCGTTTAAACGGTAACGTTTCGTTTACAATGCTTCGTTTAAACGTTTACAAAATTTTGTAAACGTGACAACCTTAGGAAAGAGTATGCCATGGATTAACGTTTTGATTTGAGAAAGAATTCTACAATAGACAATGCATCCTTTAAGCGTCTTTAGCATATTCTTGTACATACAAATCAGGAGGATATCGGGATGCACATGGATCTAAATGTGTATGAACGCAGATGAAATCTGAATATTCTCAAACCCTAACTGTGCAATGCCTTAGTTTCGCGACAACCCCATTTGGAATACAAAAGTAAGAGGTCTCTTCTTTGCCGTATCATTACTAGTGTTATAATACGCAGTGAACAACCTTTAGTAAATCTTAGAGAAATAGAGTTAAGGTAGACATTATTACCTCCAAAATCTCCAACCCTACTTGTGACTTATCCTAAAAAGAAAGAACACGAATATTTAAAGAAATATAAAAAATTTTAATACTGTGTTTAGAAGAGTTTCAAATATGTTAATATCATATATCAGTATCAATATGAAAGCAGATGAAACACAATAAATCGATCAGCGTCTGTTTACATAAAACTACATGCAAAAGGTTCTCGAAATAATTATATGGCCATAGCATATTTAACTGCTATATAACTGATTAGACGTGTTCCATGCTCGTTAAAGTAAGAATATGTTTTATCCGAAATACGTCCAATACTACTTGTACCCCGTCAAAAGTTTTTTTTACTGGTGGATGTAAATTCGCCCAATCAGAATTAGAGAAATGAAAAAAAAATATTTGAAAATAATATAAATGCAAAATGTCCGTGTATATGGTATCAATAATATCACAAAATAGAAAAAATATCAGAGATCAAAAACATAACCTATTACAAAATAATGTCTACTGGCTACATCGTATTCAAGAAATAATTTTGAGGAGGAAATCAGGTCGATTTTTGTGATGCTAAGCTGCCTGCACTCACAAAATCAGAAGCATTAATGGTCGAACCAGAACTGGAACTCATTTGATGACTGTCCAACTTTTCTTTGGAAGAGTCTTGTTTCTCCATACTTCCGTCCGTTGAGTTTGATGATGTTCCAATACTGCTTTGAAAACTTTGAAAAAGTGGATTGCTCTTTGAAATGTGTGGTTCGGGTAAGGTTGTAGCAAAGGTCTGAGGTTTATTACGGAAAGGTTGCAGTTCTGTAAGTCGTACTGCTGGACATCTACGATCTATATCTGGTACAGTGGATAAGGTATAGGAGGAGGACCCAGAAGCAGTCGTCAGATCACTGGGCATTTCAAACAATTTCAAGTCTTTCTCGTCAAGATTCAACGATTGCCCAGGACTTGGTAACACTAACCAATTACTACCAGCCTTTTCTGATTCAATATTCTGAACATTGTCACGCTCGTCTTCTCTTTCACTAATCACGTCTAGATAGCCATCACTTCCACCCTCATCAAGACAAGCTGGAGAGTTGGGATTAGGAATTTTGACCGTTCGTTTGGCTGTTAAACTTGATGCCGGAATACCAGAATCTTCATTCATCCTATGCATTCGTTTATAAAACAAATATACATGTATTAAAAGCAAACGTTAGCATTCACAAAATATATATAGTGTTCGAAACAAAACAAACTTACCTCTCCGTCATAATGCGAACTACGTCATCAGCTGATGGCCTGCATGACCTATCGGCATGCCAACAAGGGATCATGACTTCCTCATAAAGCCAGGTCGGACAATTGTTAGGCTTCTCTGGTTTATGTCCTTCATTAAGCACACCAAGTATCTGTAGAAAAATTTAGATTTTGTCGATGGAATGATATGGAAAGAGAAATCGGTGTCGTATGTATTTTCGGTTTTACGACATTCCGTAACCACTAGATTATTTGATTTTATAATTAGCTAATAGAAGTATATATTCAGATGTTTTTCGAAAACAAATATTCTATTATCTTCTAGTAAATCTTAATTTAAAGTTTAAACGACAAGGATTACGATTTTAAAACTTTTGAATAAGTATTATGAAATTAGAATACCATAAAGAGATCCACCGGCTCATCGGTAGCAATTTTCTTCATATACAGATTACATTAGTTTTGTTTAAAGTATTCGATGTAAAACAAAAGGCGAGAACAATTCAGATGATTTAAATCAAGATAAACATTTATTGTTATATAACGATGATTAGAATGTGAAATATATCAAATTCACACGACTAGTACATGATTAGAAGCCAATCTTTTTGTACTTGAAACACTTTGGAAAAGTTATCCACTCTTGATAGAAATAGAAAAATCCAATTTTCTAAAAATATCTAATAAATGATAAAAAGAAACTTTATATAGCTTTTCAACAAGAGATTGATAGCAAAATGCTATTTTTTCCTAAATTATTTTTCACTTTTCCTGTCCTCCTTTTTAATCTGTCCTCCCCCACAGTAATGACCCCAACAAACTTCTAGTATGCGTAAACAAATTCAACCACCACCACATTAGAATAACTGAACATTGATTTAACAAAGTGTATTTCGTGGTTATTTCCTAAAAGTACTACGCAAAGCTTAAGAATTCGATTATGATCCAGCCTTGTCATGGCACTTTCTTAGAAAGGTCCATGCAAGTGCGAGAGGTGTTCGATATGTAATGTGTGTTATACCACAGCGCGATAACGCTTTGCACGATTTCATGGATGATGATACTGTTGAATAGCTCTATTCAATACCTTTCCAGCGGTATAAGCACGGGGCTTCAGTTCCACATAGTTTTAATCTTATAGTCATTTCAATAGAGCCGGTCGTTGACCACTTTTGTTAAAATGCTTGGGAAACGGGTTGAGAATAGTGAATAAATTAGAGCATATATAAAAGTTCGCACAAAACTCGGTCATTCGGTAATGCAGATTTTTACTGAATTGGGAGAAGTTAATGGGTCTTATAAGGTATCTTATGAGACAGTTCGTAGGTGGAGAAAGAAATTTTGACTGGAACAGAGTACGTCAAAGATGCATCAAAATCTGACCGACCTGTGACTGTAACAGGCAAGGCAAATGTCTCAAAAGTCATAGAAATAATTGTAATTGATGGCAAGTTCACGATACGTGATATGGCCAAAGCTGTTGACATATCGCTATCGCGGGTGCATTTCATTTTGCAGCATATTTTGAAAGTACGAAAGATTTCTGCCAGATGGATACCGTAAATATTCACAGATGACCAAAAGCGGGTACGAGTACAAACCGCTAAGCAATTTCTAAATATGTGTCCCAAATTCAATCAAAAGACAAATTGTAAACATTGTTACTGGTGACGAAACATGGGTTTACTATTTCGAATCATTAAGAAATACTGAAAACAAAATATGGCTAACTAAACACGGTAGAAGGCCTGTGGTTGCCAAAAGAACGATACGGACAAAGAAAGTTTTTTATTGCATATTCTCATGTGATGGTATAGCCGTACAAATTCCGGTGCTGAAGGACAAAGGTGTTACAGGTCAGTATTACCGAAATGTTATACTAAAATAACTCAAGAAATATCATGAACGACGCCCTGCATGTTTGAGGATTTAGACATGTTCGTCTAATTCATGATAATGCTCCATCGCATACATATGAGCCAGTGAAGCAATTTTAGAAGTCGGAGAAGGTTACCACACCCTCCATACTCTTCAGATCTAGCTCCATGCGACTTTTTCCTTTTCCCAAAACTTAAAAAGTTCCTATCTGGTCGTCGTTACAATTCCCGACAATCCTTTGGCTCAGCCATCAGTCAGTGTTTCAGAGTCTACCTAAATCAGTGACGCATTTCAGAAATGTATTGATTCAGAGATTGAAAGTTTGTATTTTAAACCGCGGAGAATACTTTGATGGGATGCAATGTTCATTTTACTATTTGAATCGAATGCTTTTGAAATATCGTACAATACATGTTACATATCGAACAACCCTTGTATTAAGAGGATTATTTTTTTAAACAACTCGATCTATTTTTACTATTTCTAGATCACCCCTCCCTCTCTTGAAAGAGGATTAAACTACTTTGAATTCGATCCCTATAAGAATGTTTTCTGTTACGTTTGATGAAATTGGTATAGTGCGTTTTTAGAATAAGTCAAAGACGCAGAAAAAGTTAAATAAACAGAGTATAAAACTAAGTATGGGCTACTAAAATAACTTCATGTTTTCTAGACGTACATGTGATTTATGAGTTCTGGCAAATGGTATTGTCTGAAATTCATCGTGTCCAGAATAAGCCATATAAACTTGATAAAACAACATCGCCATGGTGTACAAATCACTTCCTGTGGAAAGTTGTCCAAAACAAATCACTTCTCTAGGAATCCTTGAAAATGTATATCAAACATTATTGTCAAAACAAAATTTTCTATTCCAATCATCATGGATCAAGACAAAAAAAAATCCAAACCTAATTCACTCTTAATTTGCTCTTAAAATAGGCCCATAATATGATCATTATTTTTATGACTTAATGTTCATATTTTAACATAAATGTATCTGATTGTAAAATTAAGAAACTTGCATTAAATTCATGATGGAATTCAAGACTATATTTCTTAGCTTACCAAAATATCATATCTTCAAATTTTTCTGAAACACAAATTATATCTTCATTTTTGTTGGATGCAGACGGAAAGCGTACCATTTTCTCAAGTTTCACCAAAAAGGCCTAGAAACGAGAATAAATCAAACATTCGAGCGATTTAGATTAAACTTGAAACTTACTTCATATGACGTAAAAGTTCTTTATCATTTCGTCACTAGATACATTAAAATCAAAGATATTATCTTTATACGTCAATAATATGTGACGTGCGATGAGACAGTGAGTATATACAATTAAACATTAACATTCCAATATTTTTCCCACAGGATATGAAAAAGTGAAGATATGATCAGTCTCATAAACAGAATAACAAATACGAAATTGGGAGTAGGGCAAAAACGGTCCCCTGGAAACAGATGCCCAGGAGGAGTAAGCATCTTGGTGAAGTAAGCATCGCCTGATGACCGCTCATACCCGCTGTGAACCCTATATCTTGATCAGGTAAACGATGTAATCCATGATTAAAATAAGTATATAAAGAATGGTCTAATAGTTGGTGCGCATTGTTGCTTTTGTTTTGTTTTCGACTGCATACAACCATGTTCATATCACCAACCTCACCAACTTCACTGGCCTAAGTGTACCATGTTTGTGTTTTTAAGTTACCATGCACGTGTTTTCAAGTAGAATGAAACGTACAACTCACTTAATGATTAGGATTAACAGGTGTTCAACTTATTTTAAAAACTCTTCCAATAATCGATCATTTGATTACTTGGTGTTTAAATATGGGTATCGTTAGGATTATAAATTTTGGTATCGAACTGTGAGAAAAACTAGTCAAAACCGGTAATAAACAATAATGATGTTCTGTTAATTATGCCTTCGTGTACATACATTTATAAAATAAAATGAAGTTTGTATGCCTATCATATTTTCATCACACGATTTTAATATATACGATAAGATTATTATTCGTCAGGTACGTATATATATCCTACTCTTGTAAATTCGTTTGGAGCTGAAAATTCGTGGAGTTCACATTTAGCATTAGGTCAGTTATTCACTTAGGGATGTGAATTCACTGAGTTGAAAATTCGTTGATTCTTTAAATTTGTTACGGATGTAAATTTGTCCAGTCTTTTAACCCATTGGGTTTGTAAATCTTTTACGTTAGATTAAAATTCGTTGACCTGTAAACTTGATGGAACTCTTAATTTGTCAGGATGTTACTTCGTTGAATTATACATTCCTAGGGTCTGTAGTTACGAATGTAAATTCGTTCGGTTTGTGAACCCAATTACCTTTAAATTCGTCGAGTTTGTGATTCGGAGGCATGCTGTAATTCCGACCTCCATGAAAAATAAACCACCACAAAATTAACAATCCCACAGTGGCGATTAGATATACCTGGTAATGGTCGTTCTGCTGATTTATGTAGACATTTGTCCCTGTTAAAGCGACCATCAACCATCCCTTGGTGTGCATTCTCTGGACAAGTTTTGCCACAGCTAAGAGCATGTCTGCGCATGATTTGGGGGACGAACTCTCCCCTGCTTTTCTTAAAATGTTCACAGCTTTGGGATATTTGTATTTCTAAAATAGCGTGTAAGTATGGCATGTAAATCTTTGCAATTTTATTTAAATCTTTCAACTATATTCGAAAATCTTGATTTATATTCGATATTCGTATCATTTATATACGACAATCCTGATTGATATTCGATAAAATTATATTTGATAAATCTTGATTCATATTCAATAATGATTAATTGATTATCTATTGTTTTATGTCCCATCGAGAATTGCTCACTCATATGGAGACGTGACCATTGCCAGTGAAAGGCTGCAAAATTTAGGCCTATGCTCGGCGCTTATGGCCTTTGAACAGGGAGGGATCTTTGACATGCCACACTTTCTGTGTCACAGGGCCTCGATTTTGCGGTCTTATCATAGGACCGCCCATTTAGTCGCCTCTTATGATAAGCAAGGGGTACTGAGGATGTTATCTAACCCGGATCCCCAAGGAATCATATCAAATAAATCTTGATGTAATTTTGTCATATATATATATATATATATATATATATATATATATATATATAATATTTAGATTTTCTAATATAGATCAAGATTGGTATAACATTGTAACGTTTTACACGCCAAAGATAAGAATCAATATGCATTAATGATAAATATTTCTTTTTGAAGATGTGAATAAAGCAGAATAAAATATGGAAATATTGAAAGCACTGTGGACCGATTTTAGGTATATGTAATACCTAATTATGCATTACTTGCGAGTAATATACTGGCATAGAGTCCTGAGATACTACATGCATCACGTTGTTTGCTAGAATGTAACGTTTGTACTTACTATGATATCGATGACATTGTGATCAGTGGCGTGGGCTTTTTCACGACAGAGTGACCCTTGCACAATTCCCATTTTATTACAAAAATCAGCACTGATACTGGTCAGAATCTTCTCGCAGAATGTTTTCTCGACCTTTTCTTGAATGCATAAATATTCTTCCTAAAATTAGTTTGATATTAAAAAACCGTTCTTTGTATCTCCCACATTGAAGAGTTCCAACAACCATAATATATTATTGTTAGGCAATCGTGATATCCAATTACTTAATATTTATATGCTTTACTAAAAAGTGTTAAAGAAGGGGGTAGAGAAATACAGCAGAGCGCTAATACTAAATTATTATCACAGATGAAAATGGAATATGCTTCCTCTAATTTTGTGATTGAATAACCTACCCTTTGAGAGTAGTCAATGCAATGTACTGTACATTATGGTTTTAATTTCATTAGGTTAACGATTTATCGTTTTTCATGAAATTAATCCCGTAGTGAATAATATATTAAGATATTTCAATGCTTTCGTTCAAAAGTAAATTTTCCAAGAACATGACACTAAAACCATCACAATTGCACCCTTGTAACAAATCGTGAAATATCAGCACCGTGGAATTAAAACAACTTACAGGATCATTTAAGTTTTATCCTTTGGAAACACATAAACCAGTAATTTTATGGTGTCTAAAATTTAGAAAATTACACACTTTTTACACTTAATGATAAGGTATTCATGAATTAGCTGGCACACAATGATGGAAATACTGTGGATGAAATGCTTCTTACACATAATTTAGAGGGTAGACTATCCAAGTCCGAAAATTCTGATAATTATACAGAGGTTAATATATTCGTGATGTTAGTTAGAATAAAAATTATGGAATTACATAAAGATATAATTAGAAATTAAAAAATATAATTAACAAAAATCACCGTCTCTTCAATGATCACATCACGTTGAATGTCATTCTCGCACAAGACAGGTTCGCTCTCTTGAACAACAGACGCTCCTTTGTGGCTTTTACGCCTCATCTCAATCAATGTTTTTCTGACATCTTGAAATGATAACAATGGCTTTATCGTAATGGTTTAATTTCAAAGAATGTTTCATCAAATGTTTCATTTTTTCACCTTCAACTTGAAGAAAAAGGTGGAGATAAGGAACACTGATCAATCTCATAAATCATATAATGACAGTAGTGCAAACATGCACCTCGGAAACACCAAACGTTGGAGTCATGTGCATAAGAGGAGTAAGCATTCCCTTTTGACAGTTCAAACCCGCCGTGTTCCTTCTATCTTGATCAGGAAAATGGAATACTCCACAGTCAAAATTAATGTGTAAAGAAAGGCCTAACGGTATGAAACGCCCCAGGCTACATTTGCAAATAATATCATTATAACGACCATATAATTTGCAAAATGCTGAGTTTAAACGAGGCTGTTGAAACACCTGTTACATTCAGTTATTTGTCAGTAGCCTGCCTCGATTTAAAAACTGGCCATACGCAGAACAAGTTTTTTCGTATCGAATCAGTTGAGAGACATAACATCATATACATGTGATAATGGTATATCTCTACATAAATATGGGAAGCTGACATTGGAATAGCCGTTTGTCATAAAGTTGAATTGATAGTTTGCCGCTAACACCTATGTTCAATAAAGTATTTAAGTATGAGGCAGATGTGGAAATTTCTATGATTTTTTATTTTGAGTTGAAGGGCATATATCAATTCGACGTAAATCGTTAACAGATAGAGTTTGTTTTTATTTCGGATTTCCAACATTTTTGACTTGAGCATCTCTGAAGAGACATTATTTGTCGAAATGCGCATCTAGTGCATCAAAATTGCTACCTTTTATGTTTTATATAGAAACTTCTTCTGTTATGAGATTAATCACTGTTCATTTTTTACATGCAGTTTTGATATAGGTCAAGTTCTTCGTTGCAACATGTGTTTATTTTGTTTGTTTGTTTGCTTATAGCCGCCTGAGCAATTTTTCAGCTATCCGGCGGCTGAACATGTGTTTATGAGGAAAGAGAAATTGTACAAAAATCTTCATAAAAATTGAAACGATTTTAGAAAAGTCATACATTTATGATATATCATTTGTATGAGTAAAATATATCAGAAAAATATAAATACATATTTTATCAAAATAAAGATTGTCATATATTAAGAAACTAAAAATCAATTTAGAATTAAAAACTCACTTTCTTTTTTTTCTAAGCTGGCTTCTTTTAGGTTCCGTATGAAATGAGAAACACCCTATAGATGACGAAACAATGCAAATATACAAAATACTACCAGAGATACTTTTCAACTAGAATTTCGTGGCTATTTCTTTATGCTATTTATTTATTCATCGACTTTTAATCGACTGTGCTTTTTATATTATTTGTTTTTAATTTCAAAGTATTCTGAGGTTTTTTTTCTGTTTTAGTTCTGAAGAAGTTATTTAGCTGTAAGCAGCTCCTTATTTCTTTGCTCTCTGTCTTGCTTCTTTGCTTTGTTTTCACACTCTTCTGTTTAGATATGACCTTTATGTATACATTACCCTTTCTGGTTTATGTCCTCTTTCTTCCTGGCTTTGGCTGATACGTGGAAGGTCTACTGCCTCATCTTTTTCTTCAACAGGAATACATATGGTTATACATTTTAAAATATTCATATAAACTTGATTTCACAAGTTTTATCTGCCATATTACATTCAAAACATAATTCACAAGTGTATTGGCACTATATAACTCGCATGTATCGATGTTCAAACATATATCCTAAATACGATCCATAAAACGGATCACAAAGCTAAAATGTATATCGAAGTTTAAATCTATGTATAACATTAACATATATACCTTCTTTCCATTTACTCCTCAACTGTCGCAAGGTTTGAAGGATTTCGTCGGGAGACGGTCTTTCATCAGGGTTTGTCTTCCAGCACAAGACGGAAATTTTATGATAAGCAAGGGGAATGCAGGGCCACCAATATGAGGCTATATCACCCGATAACACCTAAAATATTTCATGAAGATTCATTAATAGAAAGCTAACTGAAAGTTTTAATGCAAGGCTTCCAATAGGATGTAATATCACCCCATAACAATGGACAGTATCAATGAAAAGACTAAGATAACTAACAGTAATCAATCTCGTAATTCCCATAGAAAATACAGATCTGAGAGATAGGTAAACACGGACCCTGGTCATATCAGAGGTGGGATCAGGTGCTTAGGAGGAGCATGCATCTCCTGTTGACCCGTCACACCTGCTGTGATCCCTACATCCCGATCTGGTAAACGGAGCAATCCATAGTGCTACGAACGGCCTTACAATTGGTATGAAACACGTCAGACAGCATTTGATCTGATGGAAAGTTGTACTGACAAACCAAGATCGTTATAAGGAGCATAAAATTTGCGGAATGCTGACTTTAGACAGTACTGTACAAATCCCTGTTTCATCAACGTCTTTGTCAGTAACCTGTTTCGATTTAAAAACTGATCATATGCAGAACAAGCTCTTGCGTATCGAATCAGTTGGAAGATATAAATACCATATGCAGGTGATGATGGAATATTGCCACATAGATATGGAAATATGACGATGATGGAGAAATTGAAATCATCACATTTGTCATAAAGTTGATTGTTAGTTTGCCGCCAGTATCTATTTTCAATAAAATGTCTAAGTATGAAGCAGATGTTTAAGACTCTGTGGTGGTTTTTTTTTCAAGTTCACTGGAATATATCGAATCGACATATGAATGAAAATGATCATTGATTCGCGTTGGAAATTACTTTTAAATCATTTAAATTTGTGGGACCAATTTTCGGGTACTGTCCAGATTTCACAATTTCACTGGGATGTCATTTTGTTAATATGGTTTCTGTAAATTGAAACATTTTATAAATTGTGAATTCAGTTTTGATTTGAAATTCGTAGCATAGGAGGTATCCACAAAAAGTAAACCTCCATGAAATTGAATGATTTTAAAGCATATCATCCGAAAGCAACTAAAATAGTAGGCTATATCATTCTATAATAATTGAAATATCTAGTGCAGGGTCAATGGGGATAAAATCCTATAACAAAAGAGGGCTATCATCCGACAATCGTAAAATTTAATGCAGGATACTACATCACATCTGAAAATTTAACACAGCTTTAGAAGTGGCATACATCTAATACACAGTATATACATGGTTGCAAATTTAGTTGTTATGGTTAATTCTAAAATAATGTATCTTTCATTATCATTGTCACTGAGTTGATCTTCTTAACCAAAATGTATTTATTTGATTTACACATTTGTAATTACTACGAATTTCAATTACCCCTGATATGATATCATCTGTGGTAGAACTATACTGGTCCGTAAACGGTTCACACCCGTAGGTAAACAGCTCGTGAATCACGTGACCAAACATCCAGATATCCGATCTGACGTCATAGTTATCCTGCAGAATTGACTCCAACGCAGACCATCGAATAGGAATTCCATCGCCGTGCAAGTCTGAAGAAAATTGCAATGAAGAAAAAAATTTAAATTCTGCTTAGCACTATATAAAAGAGGTAAACATGTCTGTAACCAAAACCAATACATCATCAAAGATTTATTGAATAACTTAATTTTACCTGCTACCTTGCTAGGTGCAGTTAAGCTGAAATCTGTTTGACATGCAAGGTTGAAATTACATAGAACAGCGACATCCTCTTCTGTTCCTGAAAATCGAGCGAGATGAAATGCCCGAAGAGTGAGGTCACGGTGAACAATCTTCTCATGATGAAGATAATTGAGAGCATTAACAATCTCAATCAGACGATTATTGAACCAAGAAAATGGGAGTCTTCTTTTTCTTTCACGTTCATGCAAAACCTTTTCTAGTATTCCACATTTGTGCATGTCCTTCACATAAAATGGAAGCGAACTGCTCAAGTCACTATAAGCCAACATTCGAATGATATTCAAATGAGTTTTATTTTTCTGGAGTCCTTTAAGTATTTTGAAATCATTCTCCAACATTTTGTTCAATATATGCTCTTCTTCTGCTCCCCTTAGTATGCTCTGTGAGATACCTGGGACATGAATGGCAATGGTTACCTCCCACTTGTTAATTCGACCCTGACATATGGACCAGTAGGAATGATCACTCTTTTGGGGAAGAGTTTTTCTATTGACATCGTGGATGATTATATCTGTCACTCGTCTTTGTATGTACTTTTCCGCGCATTCTAACAAATATCTCTCAGATATGTTCAGCGTTTGGATTACAGACTGAACTCTTTGTTTTTCACTTGAAAAGAGATGATCGGACAGTTCCTCGGGAAGGGATAGAAATCCATGTTGTCCAGATATTCCCTTCCAGCAAACCTCTACCACATTCATCAGGATATCATCATTTCTTTTGGCTAAAATGCAGCAAGGGTTTATTTCTCAGTAATGCCAGAGATGCTGTATATTTCTGATATTTAATTACATACTACACTCATTCACTATCATTTGATAGAATGGGGTATTCATCTTTCTATTTCAAATAGTAACACACATTTAGTAGGCCCCCCCACAATAGGCGGGAGCTCTATAGTTATCAGTTGTGTTGCGTATTTCGGAACATTTGTTGGCTGTCCTTCTCACTATTGGATTGAAAATGTATATTTAAACGTTTATCAGTGGTTTACAGTTTAAGTTAGAATTTGGACATTGTTGACCTTTTGAAAGAATTATGGCCCTTACACTTTGCAAATATAATGAATTTGACAGTTTTCCGGACTTTTTGTCTTGTTTTTGTTTGGTTTTTTTCTTTGCCAACCCTGCAGATATTGAATTGAAAATTATATCAATGGGTTACAAATTAAGTTTGAGTAGTTTGGGCTTTGTTGACCTATTTATTAAAGAGTTATATACCTTGAATTTAGCAAATAATGCTACAAAGTGAGGGCTTTTTGTGTCGCTTGCCATAACGATGATCTCTTTAGTTCTTTTCAGTCATGAAATGGAACACATCATTTCTAGATGTACTGAAGCATGTATACATCAAACGTCCATTTCACTTCACTGTATGCATCAATTCTTAAATTGGAAACCAATCTCTTTATGTGAGGTCGAGCATCGTATTTTTGTTTATATCACAATCACCTTAAAGCTATGCAACCCTTCTATTTCAAAATGATAACTGTTCTAGGATACTTTAGCTCACTGGTTAGATTGTTCGCTTCCTAACTTCGAGGTCGTGAGTTCGAGCCTTACTCATGCCATGGCCGCGTCAAACCCAAGATGTAAATGTAGGTAGTGATTACTCCTTCTCCAAACGCTCAGCATTATGAAGTACGAATCAAGTTGTTTTCAGATATGACCTTAACAACAGAGATCTCGTGTTCGCACGTTAATGATCCCTCACTGCTACGGCCCTGAGCGCTAAGCATAGGTCTACATTTGTGGTACTTCACCCTACAGCTGGTGACGTCTCAATGTGGGTGAAAAATTCTTGACGGGACGTAAAACAATCAACCAATTAATACTTCTGGTATGCCGTAAGGCAGTACCAGGTGAAAAAAAATAGATAATATTCGCATGTGTTTTTTGTGAATTGGAAGAGAAATGTTTCTTTCTGTTTAGCACATAAGTTCGCACATATGGTATACAATTTGGTTGCAGAATGTAACGTTTACAATAGAGGTCTTAATCATAGGAAAGAGTAAATATTTATGTAATTTCCCTATAACTAATCTGTAGAAAATTAAAATGACATACAATAGGTATTTCTATGACCACTTACAATGACATAGCCACGATCCAATACCACGCAAGGCAGTTTCTGCTAGAGCATGGTGCTGAACATCTGACCATTTGTTGTCAACAAGAAGCATTTGAATAAAGTTTTGGAAACGATCATACACCAAAGCATTTTTCTTCAGCTGAAATTCAATATACAAGTAACATGATTAGGAAAACAAAAGTATCGTTCACTCTGCAAAAGCCACAGGCCTGAGATATTCAGTAATGCAGTAATAATCAAAAAAAAAAAAAAAAAAAAGGATCCAAATAAATCATTAACAAGTAAAAATAGCTCTGACAGTGTTCTTTAGACACATTCTATTCTCTAATATAGGGTGTATAAATAAAATGTTAAGAAGGCTTTTTTAGTTATCCAATTCAGAAAAGTTCCAATTCAATGCAGTTTGTTTTCAGCTTCTTCATCGTCAACTTTCCATATTTGTGTAGCAATATTCCATTATTACCTGCATATGGTGTTTACGTCTCTCAGCTGTTTCATATCAATTGTCAGGCCATTTTCTACATACTAATTCGGACCATAGATTTCTCCGTTCACCTGATCAAGATATAGGGTTTACTCCTTCTAGTCACCTGATCACAACTTTTATATGTCCAGTGATCCGCGTTAGCCTTTCTCTTAATTTTGTATCTTTATTGGATTTAAGAGATTAATCACTCTTCGTTATCTTCACTTATTCTGTATGATCTCCAAAAGCGAAATTATTACTTTTTAAACAATACTTAAAATCAATACCATGGTGAATATGTACACTATGTTTGATATCCGTACCTTATTAGTACAGTCTTTCTTCATGATTATCCATGAAAATATGATCTTTAACCTTGAGAAATAATAGACATGTTCTTCTCACCTTGCAACCCAGACATATGTACAAGGTTTGATTATCCTAGCCTCTTTAGTCCAATACAATAAAATTGTTTGTGTAGCACCAAATTCAGCATAATTTCTCTTATTTGTTTTAAAGCATGTAAATGAAATATAATGATGGAACATATATGAACCCGACATAAAAATAAAGAATAAAATGGAAATAAATTCTTATACTCTTACAATAATTTCAGAAACTAAAAGGATACTCAGAAGTAATGTTTTAAAATTGCTTTTATAACCGTTCAGTGTTTTAGTCATATATGGAATGAAAGCAAATTTCAGAGATGGGAACTCCTTATCGAACAGTCGTTCACTATATGCAGGGAATGGGTCAAGGCCGTGCCATACATCCCGTCTTTGGAGGTTGAATATGTGTATTAATTTTGATTACCCTAGCCTAGTACTGTTTCTGTCTTGTTTTGTACCTTTAAAATCGTCCACATAATTTTAAACCTATGATATTGAAAACATTGGCTTCTATCCCTAATCACTGAAAATATTTGTGCCAGGTTTCAGGGTCTTGGCCTTATGTGTGTTGTTTTTATCTGAGTCACAGGGTGGTGACAGACAGACGCACTGAATCATACCATAAGACCTATCTATGACGGGTATATATATAGAATCACACATATTGATGCTAGTAATCAAAGATAAAATATACTCCCATACTTTCAGAATAGGGAATTACCTTTAGAAAAAATCCAAACATGACCATGTATTGTTCATAGAATGGTTGTGTTACTACGAGATTTAGTTCTTCAGCATGTTGTCTTGAGAGGAAAGCATCTTCCCATCGTTCGAAAATTGTTTGAGAAGACCTACTTAACTGAAATCCTGAAAGAGACTTGCCAAACTTGGTGATGCATTTCAAAGCAGCAAAACATTTTGGATGAATCTTTTTAAATTTCTTTTTGGAATAGAGTTCCATACATATAGTCCCTATTTCCTTGGACATTGAGCGAATTCCATTTTCAACAGTTCTCTTTTCATTACTTCGAAAGCAATACAGTAACATGCTGATTGCGAGCAAATCCATTACAGGAAAACAAGATTCGTACCCCAACTCTAAAACTGACTCTGCATTTTCTCCACGAAATATCTTCATCACATTTCTAAGACAGTTTGTAACATCAACGAAAGTTAGCAGAGAAATATCTAAATTGCAAATTACAGATTTCAATTTTCGCAGAACAAATTTTTGAAATAATCTGTCGTTGCACACCAAGAGTTTGGACAGATCTGTTATATTTTTCTCTTTTATTAAAGTCGGTATGATACGAGTACGGGTTTTTTGAATTAAATCATCTAATTCAACACTGGTCCCAGTTCTGCATTTTGCTTCGAACTCCACAACTTGTTCCGTTTGATCTAAAACCAAAAAATCAAAGTCAGATTAAGTGCACTGGGATTAAGGTATAAGGAAATAATTATGTTAAGTGCCCTGGGATCAAGGTATTACAGAAATAGTTAAGTGCCCTGGGATCAAGGTATAACGAAATAGCACTTTTTTTTACAGACTGCGACACTAAACAGACCTAAGTGAATGTCGTGTCAGGACAGCAATAATAAACAAATAAAATAAATTAATTGCAGACCTTTGGAAGATATCACGCTCCAAAGAATTTTGGGTTCATTCCATGCAGTCTTCTTGTAGCTTTCAGCACTGACAAAAAAATCGTTACTGTGTGGAGAGATGGAAGTGTATATTGTAGACGTCGAGACAGACCCGGAAATGAGAGCGGTGTAGCCAGTGTCCGTCATCCTCTGTGTTGTCTTAACCTACCATAATTACCTTAAAGTTGTCATCTGAAATTGACAGATTTCAATGAATGCCTTTTATTTGTATAAGAGTGATTCAAAACAGAAATAGACTGTGTCTTGTATTGTTTTTGCTCACCTGAGCATTTTCTGAATGCCCGTCCTCTGATTCACTATAAAGATTTGTTAATTAAAGAGTCAAATTCAAGAGCCACAATCTTTTAAATTGATTTTTTCCATAGCGTTGGTTCACAAAGAACCACATTTGAGTTAAACATGTACACGGAAGGTAACGGCTCAAGTTAGCAATGCCATGCATCCATTGGCCTCTTGTTTGTCAAGTTCGTGAATTGAGGTAAAAGTAGGGAACCTTAATATTCGTCTCCCACTTTGAACGGGGTGGGTAGGGGTCACAAAGGCAAGGAATCGTAAATGATGTATAGACCAAAATGACTGAAATGCAAAGAAATAATTTTACAGTATAGATATGTTGCGACATAGTATTACGAGAGTGGATCAACGATCAGATCTTAAACAGATTGCACAAGTAATGAAATCAATGTAAAAGTATTCCATATAGAATTTACATATTTAGCCAGTTTAAGGACATATGCGACATTTCTGACAGCCTCTCTAAGATTGTTTTTCGTCTCCTCAATATAGTGTCCTTGTATGATTTCGGAAACAGGTTTTAATTTTATATTGTAGTAATAATACAATACTTTGAATATCGGCATGGGTAGCTCAAAGATTTTCTCTCCTTTGCTAGAGTAATATATAAACGCTGATTTTACATTTGTACTTACAAGGAACTATCAAAATATGCTAATTCTAAACCAGACATGGTAATATACCCCAATATTTTTTTTTGTAGAAAAGAGATAGAATGAAAGTGAATTGTACGTGAAATGCCACGAAAAATAGATTAGTGAGAAACTTAATGATGGATAGGAAATGGGAGGTTCAACCCCACCCATCCCTTTTATAAGAAAATAGAAGGCATTCCTCACCACCCATCCCTCACATTTAATTATATAGAAGATATCCCGCACTATATTTAATACAGGTTTCACACCTCGAACAACATTTTCGCCCATACCAAATCACTTGGTACACCCCAAGTCCACGCTTCATGGTGAGGAACCCATGGCATTGCATTAAACCAATAATTATCTGGTAACAATCAAAGACAGAGCGTCATGCTTTCTGGCACAGTGTTTCAGTCAATAGAATTGGTATAGAACATTGATTGTTAATAAACACGAAAGTTTCGATGACTTAGGCGCCCAACAAAAACAGGAAATCAGACATGCTGAAGGATATAAATGTATTTATTATATTGTTGTTCTCTCTTCTCTCTGACATATCTGTTATGTCCCATTACTAAAACGTCGTTAAAATAGTATGAAATAAATGTGTATTCATGATTTATGATTACGATTTACATATTGTTAACTTCACCATTCGATATTCACCATCTTGTTTTTGGGCTTCGGTCGCAAAGCGACACACCCAGCCATCTAGCTTGTCGCTTGACACAAATTTAAGACACGGGGACATTTTGATCACTCTTTCAGCATGTATGATCTGTTCCAGTTGGTCAAACGGGTCATCCTAATATTTTCCTTTTCAAAATAATTTTCAAAAATGATATTTAGGAAATGCGTGGAAATCTTTTCTATCAAGCATGAATATGTCCTAAAGAAGAGTATTGGCAAGTTCTTAACTTTAACAAATCGAAAAGACATAGCAGAAATATGGATAAAGATAGTTTGAATGTGTAGAAAACTCTATAATCATTTTTGAAAACTACTCGCTGTGGACCCTCACCGGCTGTTGAATACAGATAAAACTCCCCTTGAGGGTACTAAATATCAAACTCAGCCAATACAAATTGCACCAATTAAGATAAATACTGATTATCGTGATTAAAGGATAAGAGATACAGAATAGTTATAATGCATTAAACAGAAACTATATAGAGTTTACTCGTGTGAAATATGTACGAAGTATAATGTTAAACTTTTCTCTCTCCACTCAATTTGATTCCTTGCTTCGCTCAGCGCCAAATCTCTTGATACTCGAGAAAAGTTTACCAACATATATACAAAATATGCGGTATACCCGAATTCATGTATGACGATTTGTAAGACATTTAAACAGCGATATCATTGGAGAGAACTCTTTATGGGACACCTTACGCAAGTCAATATCCAGTTTGCTATTTAACTTTAATCGAAAAGACAATTTTAATCGACATATGAAGACTCACTGGAAGGAAACGCAGGCAGGTCCAGACTAAGAAAATAAAACACTGGCGTCAACAAATAAAAGGGAAGTCGGTGATTTACTTAATGATGCACGGAGTAAAGACCAAGATTGTCAGAAAGTAATACCGCCCAGAATACAGGAAAAAATCGCTAGAACCACACTCAAACTTGAAGGACCAGTGGAAGTGAATATGTTACGGCCGTACCTGGGAAATCTATGACACAAGTTTTCAAAGACTGTAGTGATGGGATAAGATATATTCTACAAATTACATTATGGTCCAAGAAAATTATCAAATGGTTTTTGACATTGTTTGTAAATTTATGAGGTATAATAAGAATAACGAAGCTGTGTATGCCGAGCCCATGTTTAGATATATTAATTCAACACTGACCAATAGGGCAGAAATCAAAGGACAGTTGGCATAAACATTCAAAAACTTATATATTGGTTATCAGAATTATGAGTGGGATGGGAGTAAGTAGTCCTTAGAATAAAATTATGGAAATGTAAATCAATACCGTTGAGCTCGCTCTTATTGCTGGAAGCAGTTTTCTGCCCGTACCCCCTAAGATATTAAAGAAAATATTGTGTTGGACATACAAAACACAGACCAAAAATGTTTTCTTTGGTACGTGTTAGCCTTCCTTCGCTCATGTTCTTTGAGAAATAATGCAGAGAGGGTGTCAAGTTAGTTAAAATACGGGAATGAGCTCAATATATCAGAGCTAAATTTCCCCTTACCTCTATCGCAAATACAATAAATTGAAACGAAACACGCCTCTGTCAATGTGTTTGGATTCGTAAAAAAATGAAATTTTAATCCTTTAAATTACATAAAATAGACAGACAATACGCCATGTAAACTTGCTGGGGGATTTTCTACAGGAGAAAAGAGACATTATTGTCTCATTAGAAACTTGAGCAGTTACTAGGTAATATTATTATTGATTGATTATTTATTGCTTTCCGCCACCCTCAACAATTTTTCAGTTATCTGGTGGCGTCCAGTTTTTGTTGGTGGAGGAGAGAACCCAGATACAATGTACCTGGGAAGAGACCACCGACCTTCCGCAAGCAAACTGGCAAACTTGCTCACATAACGCCGCGGCCGAGATTCGAACACGCGCCGACTAGAGGTGAGAGGCTTTGTGATTTTGAGCGCGATGCTCTAACCACTCGGCCACGGAGGCCCCTAAACTAAAACATACTTCTGTAATACGGAATATTGGAATTACTATTTCGTCTAAGATTCCGTCGGTTTTAATGCTTTGTATGACAAACGAGATCTCTTTTTCTGAGTTAACTTGGACAACTTCTCAGTAAATAAGCACACTACATGTATCAGATACGAGTTCAGGCATTAAGTGACGTATTTGGTTGTGGATAGGGGAAGGCAAACGGAGGTTAAATTTGTCTTCATATTTGTCTGAATTAGTTAGCAAGAAAAGTAGTTCTGACCAAATCCAAATCGTGGAAAGGGGTGGGTATCCATCAGTGCACGAATTCAATTCATCCGTTCACCCTTACATTTACACTGCCATTAATCACAACTATAAAAAGTGACCAGCTAATATAATTAAGTTTGAATTAAAAAATGATTGATTGATTGATTGATTATTTATTGTTTTCCGCCACACTCAACAATTTTTCAGTTATCTGGTGGCGTCCAGTTTTTGTTGGTGGGGGAGAGAACCCAGATACCATGTACCTGGGAAGAGATCACCGACTGGCAAACTTGTTCACATAACGCCGCGGCCGAGATTCGAATACGCGCCGACAGAGGTGAGAGGCTTTGTGATTTTGAGTCCGATGCTCTAACCACTCGGCCACGGAGGCCCCCAATTAAAAAATGACGAGCTTTGTATATAGTAATAAAGGTTAAAACAAACTTATGACAGAAAAGGCCCCCGGCAATGTGATCATTTGAGTAATTTTGGGGAACACTTTCTGTTATGAAATCTGAGCCACCAAGGAAGATTTAACATTTCGTAAAATCAAGAAGATCAGCTTAACTGATTTACAAAGAGAAATTGCTCAAGATATAAATACTACTGATAATCTTGTGGCGTTGTTTAATATACCAAGTTAAAATGTGTTCTAGACAAGCTCACTTTCGAGATTACTATATCTGTCATACTCAGACCACAGGCACCTTTGTGTACTGAGGAACTGCGTGTATGTAAGCAAGAAAGGAGTAGAACTGAGAAGATGTGGCGACTTAAGGGCATGGAAATCCATTATCAATTGTTCAAGGACAGTGTTCACGGACATCTTTACAAAGCTAGGAGGGACTACCATTCAAGTCGAGGAAGGTGGCAAAATTCTCAGGCAGATTTTCAAAATTACCAAAGACCTTATGAGAAAACAGTAGCAATCTCCACTACTAAGTACTTCAGTTGATGTTGATCTTGTGGAGGCCTTTTCAGACTTCTTCATCAACAAGGTGGCTAAGATCAGAGGTGATCTTAAACAAATCAGTCAGACCCTCTTGGATGGGAAATTCACTTGAGAACATTCAACTTCCTTTGATTTTACGACTGTAGACGAATTTGAATCAATCATGAAAAATTCGGGAGACAAGTCTTGCAAGCTGGATCAGCTAAAACGATGCTTAGACTCTCTTCTTCCTGTAATAGCTTCTATAAGTAACGCATCTCTCTCTAAAAATTCATTATCTTCCAGCTTCAAGGAGGCAGCTATAACACAGATGCTTAGGAAACCAGGACTACATAAGGAAATCCTTTCATAGTACAGACCTGTCAGCAATCTACCATTAATCTTTAAATTATTTGGAAAGGTCGTGTCTAAGAGATTAGACGTTAATCGTGATTTGAATTGTCTCTGTGACATAAGGCAGTCATACATAAAGCAGCATTCTACAGAAACTTGAAGTCCATCATGACATTACACAGGCATTAGATAACGGGTAATTTGTTGTCATTGTGCATGGGATAGACCCGTCTGCTGCATTTGGTTCCATCCACCATCGCATATTAAGTGGTAGACTCTACACAACTTATGGAATAGCAAATGGTGCATTAAAATGGATCCATTCTTACTTAGGAGAGCGACGGCAATCTGTAACTATTACCTCTGTCAAATCCACAGAGCGAGTTCTTTTTTTTTTTTTGGCGTCCTCAAGGGTCTGATCTTGGAGCTAAACTTTACTGCTTGTTTTCTAAACTAATCGGAATATTTTCACGATCAGAAGCTTGTATAGAAGATAATAGTTAATGGATTGCTACAAACTTGTTGAAGATGAACCAAAATAAAACGGAGCTGATTATTTCCTCTTTAAAACACAATGCAGCAAAACCTTCATTATACCACTTTAAAAACAATGTATCTGCCGCGTCATATGTCCAACATCTTCGCATGCACTTCGATCCCTATCTCACTTTTGAGAACCATGTGTTATCTATTGTGAAGGCATGTCATTTCATATTAGTGATATTGGTCGAATTGGCCATTTCATAACTACAGAAACATGCAGGGCAGTTGTCAACGCACTATTTATATCAAAACTTGATTATGCGAACTCTCTCTCTCTCTATTTGGAATCAACAAGACCACCTTGGACTGCTTGCAGAAGGTACAGAACACCGCAGCCAGACTTGTGTCGAGGAGAACGACGCGGGATCATATTTACCCAGTCTTAGAGCAACTACATTGACTTCCAGTGCAGTATCGTCCATAGTACAAATCTTGGTGTTTACCTAAAAGCCCACTTTTTGAAAATTGCTTTCTCTGACTTTTAAGTCTTGTACACAGTATAATTTTTTCCTCAATGACCGTTTTAAATGCAAATTTCTAAACCTAAATGTTAAAGTTTTATTTCTTTGATTTCTAATACTCTGTATGGTGCTCTATAACTTCCGAATAATTGTATTATCTATGTCTCCCATTGGTTTCCATTGGTATCCATTTAGATATGTTTAATTAATGTGCGAATTTAATTATTTTTTACTTTGTAATATGCATTCATATAATGACTTATTGTTCATTAACCTAGATTAATTGTATTGTCTCCATGGGGATCCGGGATGTTAGAATAGATCCTCAGTACCCCTTGCTTGTAGTAAGAATCGACTAAATGGGGCGGTCCTTCGGATGAGACCGAAAAACCGAGGTCCCGTGTCACAGCAGGTGTGGCACGTTAAAGATCCCTCCCTGCTCAAAGGCCATAAGCGCCGAGCATAGGCCTTAATTTTACAGCCCTTCACCGGCAATGGTGACGTCTTCATATGAGTGAAAGATTCTCGAGCGGGACGTTAAACGATATATAATCAATCAATCATAATTGCATTATATAAGGCGCACTATCAATGTCATTATTATTATTATTATTATAAACCAAAGACTGTCCATTCTGTGAGAAGAAAAAACTGTTGGAGAGCCGTTAGACCTGACAATAGCTTTTTCTCTCACAGAATGGACAATTTGAGGCCGCTAACATTCGTTAAACATTGCATCTTTTGTTCCAAGAATGGACAGATTCAGGTAAGCCCTTTGACAATGTATTTAGGAATAAATCATATTTAGGTAGTGTGACAATATAACCAGTCTTATGCAGACATCTGTATTTTTATTTTGGTCACTTATTGGACGGTGTCAGGTATGTAATCAAGGGTATCTAATACTGCAGGTGATTTTTTTATTTTTATTTACTCACTCTATAGTACTGAACATTATCAACATGTCTTACTCTGATGGGGAGAGAATTTTCATTGCACTATCAAAATTTAAGGATGTTAATGAAAGTACTGTGAATACTAGGGAAGTTTGATATGTACTGTGTATTGTACCGCAGAGCAATAACGCTTTGCACGATTTCGTGGATGGTGATACTCTTGAATAGCTCTATTCAATACCTTTCCAACGGTATCTTATGAATCAGTTGGTAGGTGGAAAAAGAAATTCCTGACTGGCACATAGTCCATTGAAGATACAGCAAACTCTGGCCGACATGTGACTGTAACAAGCAATGCAAATGTCTCAAACGTCAGGGGAAAAAACTAAAAGTAATGGCAGGTACCTATACGTGATATTGCTAAAGCTGATGGCATACACTATCGCTGGTGTATTTCATTTTGAAGTGTATTTTGAAAGTACGAAAGATTTCTGGCAGATCTATACCACATATATTAACAGATAACCAAATCTATACCTTGTTAGACCCATAAACTTCTTCCCCCACTTCAGTAAAAATCTGCATTACCGAATGACCGAGTTTTCTGCGAACATTTGTAAAAGCTCTAATTTCTTCGATATTCTAAATTCGTTTCCCAATCATATTTACAACAGTGGTCAACGATTAGCTCTGTTGAAATGACTATAAGTTTAACACTATGTGGAGCTGAAGGCTCGTGTTTATACCACTGGAAAGGTATTGAACAGAGCTATTCAAGAGTGTCATCATTCATGAAAGTGCTATCGCGCTATGGTACAATACACATTACATATTGAACATCCCTCGTATTTGTGAAAATCAGTGGCATATGACATTATGCGGGGATGGCATTACAATGGTGGTGTTAATGTGGAGAGAAATCTGTTCCTTGGGATTTTCATGCAAATTGAAACAGGGGAGGGGCTCAATATTATATCGAAAGAGCAATATATATATATATATATATATATATATATATATATATAGAGAGAGAGAGAGAGAGAGAGAGAGAGAGAGAGAGAGAGAGAGAGAGAGAGAGTTCATTTTTAAACTGTAAGTGATGCAAATCATGGCAAAACTCATTCAGAATGAGAAGATTATTTTTGTGGCCATAATTTTTCTTTTATTCCGTGACCATGAATATGAAAATTCTCAAAGACATGTCTTTCACTAATCTACGTAGTTTACTAAAACCAGGAGTTCTTAAGAATTCTTTTCAATGTCACGGCTCTAAATTTCAGCAAACTACTATTCAAGCTTCTGCTGTTGTTCCTCAGCACGTCTAATGATATTTCCCTGAATATTACAATGTAAAAATTAAATAAAGCTACTGTAGCCGCAGTCTAGTTTGTCTTGGACAAACATAAATACCCCATGGTAAGAATTTATTATAGAATATCGTGGAACTTTTAAATATTGTGGTCTCTCTCCGGAGCTTCACAAATTTTCAAACACATATAAGTTGATAAGTCAACGTCTGAATTTAGATAAAATAATATTGCTTACCGTTATTGTTGACCGCTTATTACGTCAAGTCTATCTATAAAATGTCGCATGTATAACTGGCTTATCATGATTAATGTAGTTCCAATTCAAGACTTCACTTCCTCTTTCGATTTGTCTCAGGTGGCAAGAAAGGTATGAGTGTGTAAAGGGGAAAGTTTAAATCGACCAAATTATCATAAGAAATGTTTGTGCATCTCCGTTTCATATGCGAATGTTATTTCAGGCGCATTTAAATTACCTTTTGATAAAAATCATTTTAAACACCACTACATCTCATGTGTGTTGTCTTTCGCAGTATTTAGTCCCGCTATAGATTTAAAACACTTCAATTACAAAAAAAGCAACGTACGAAAAGAGTATAACATGACGTATTGTTCCTCAGGTTTTGGAGGAAGTGGACGATGGTACGATTTGACTTAAATAACATTTTTACTTCCTTTGACTCTAATTTAACTCAGTATATTTTCTGAAGTAATTGGATAGAGGCAGAGCGATGTATGTTTGAACGAAATCACTAAAAATACGATATGAATCGTAGAGAATTATGGTTTGACATGTGTGGTATCAAAATGACATTTTATACAAAAATACGAATTTCCATAATAAAATGCGGGGTCATGGGTGGTCTCTTTGTGTATGAATACTGAAAAAGTGATTTTTTACGCGGCGAGGGGGTGGGGGTGAATTTTCACTAATTACGCGGTCACGTAATAAACGTGTAAATTTCCCCACGCGTATAGTTATAAAAATTGTGCACATTTTATGTATAGGTTTACGAAACAGAGAGACTTTCCCGTGTATGACATGTTCATTAGTGACAAACTCATGACCGGGAGCTTTAGGAAACTTCAGGCTGTTAATTCTAGCATTCAGTTCTATTGTTATAATTCTTCCTCCAGGCAAATTTTGTACACCACTTTCATAGGTTTCAGTTATACGATTGATTTCGTGTTCCATTTCGGATTTGAAACCATGGTCAAAGTTTTCATCTTCTAAAGGGGTATTATATGTATTTTCTCATAATATTTCGCAGAATGTTCTGCAACACTTTCAGGATTTGTGTCAATTGTGTTTTCAAGGGGTATATTCGAGGAACTCTGGGATTTCTACGTTTTGTTAACCTTCACAACAGTTGAATCTCTACCGCTGCAGATTCATCGATTTCTTTGTAAACGTCGCACACTCATGTTCTTCGTAGAGGGTCCTACGGAAATTTCTTTTTGTCACGATATGACATGAACGTTATTCATTGGGGTCTAGCGTCCTCCATCCATGTGCGTCTTTTGCCTCGTTCGATTTTATGAATTTCTTTTACAGAGTTCTTCCAATCAGGACTGGTGAATGGATTGAAGGATGATGAGAGAATGCATTCATGTGCTCATTTATGTACCATTTTGGTCAAATTGTTATGTATTCTGTAATTGTGTTCTGTTCGCTATATAGCTTGTTGTTAATCAAAGAATGTAAATTTTCTTCAACTTCACATTTGTAATTCATTTTCATTTGATTTTCGGCGGTAGCCCTTTGTCCTGCAGGATGTTTTGTTCGAACATTTTTTGTTCTTGAGTATATGACACTGCATACACATATCACAGAGGTAAGGGGGTATGAACCTTTTTCAAAGTTCGGTAACAATCCAACACGTTTACGAAAAGATTTAATATAAAGTTGTTTTCTTTTGAACAAAGGAAAAATGCTCATTCAAAGTAAAACATGGGATACTTCAGCTATGCCTAAAAGCAAAAGATAGCAGACATTTTTACTTGCATGGATTGTTCCGATAGTTTCAATAAGACTACCATTTAATCCAACAGAAATTATGACTTTTCCATAATTTGAATTGTGGCTGTAGAGGTTTTCAAGTATATTTAATTCTTGAACATAAGAGTCAATGTTACCGTCAGAGGGTAAGTATACACCCAGTATATATATAAATTACTGCCATTAGTTGTCTTAAGCGCAATACCGATTATGCTGTTTGAGTCGTAGCACTGGATTTCTCTATTGAAAAATGACAGATGTTTTCTATACATGATAGCAACACCACCTTTCCCTGAGAAAAATGCGTTTGTTAGTATTTCGTCATCAATTTTGACAATGCTAGAAATGTCGTGTGTGCATTGTGTCTAAGTACTCTTTTGTTTTATATTTGAGTTTATGTTCTGCCAGTATAACAGGGTCGCATTTTTCTCTGTCTAGGAGGGACGAAAAATATAACGTGGACGAAAAAATAACACGGACATTCCAAGACACTAATCGACACAATGATAAGCAGAAAATATTATACTTTAACAAAAATAGTCCGTTGGGGTCCGGGATAGAATAGATCCTCAGTAGCCCTTGCTTGTCGTACGAGGCGACTAAATGGGGTGATCTTTCGGATGAGACCGCAAAAGTCGAGGACCCGTGCCACAGCAGGTGTGGCACGATAAAGATCCCTCCCTGCTGAAAGGCCGTAAGCGCTGAGCATAGGCCAAAATTTTGCAGCCCTTCACCGGCAATGGTGACTTCTCCAAATGAGTGAAAGATTCTCGAGCGGGACGTTAATAATCAATCAATCAACTGGCAAAAATAACATGGTAGAATTACTGTTTGTTGTCATATGAAAATGCCGAGTCTCCATTTGCCTGTGCATTCTGATGGTCGTATAAAGAACCCCATTCTCGATTATTGTACCACTTCTGGCAGACGGGGATACAGGTGTTTTCATCGGTTGGGGAGAGGGGTCCAAAAGGCCTGGGATCTGGGACCTGGTTTCAGGGTAAGCGGTACGGTATTTTTCATATTATATCATGACCTTGAATGTTGAAATCGTCCCCATTAATCGAATAAACTTGATTGAGAGAGTTGATGAAGCAATATTAATTGCGATGCTAGGGTGAAAGATGAATATACTTTCCTTCAGATGGAAATTCAAGGGGGGGGGGGGGGGTGTCCAGATCCGCTCCTCCCCGACCCCCCCCCCCCCCCCCGTCTAGACTCGCGCTTGTCTGGCAATTGATCCAGTCAGACCAAACTCTCGAGGCTTCTTTCGTTAGCGAACAATAGGGCGAGACGTTGATTTTTGCAATCTGAACTAAGTTCAAGCCTTTGGAATCTGAACAAGTTCAACCTTTGGATTTTAGTAGGGTAAGGTGTACACCCTTGTACACTTTTGCTTTCAACGTAACCTTTAATTCTGTCATATGTCGACTTTTTATTTATTCCGAACAAGAAATAGCGAGTTGCCTTTATGTATATTTAACACCAAGAAAGACATATTTATGCTGATGTTTGGCATTAGGGTTTAGTGTCGATTGTGGTTTATTGTCCACATTTATCTAACAGGACACTCTGTAGTGCTTCATTGATTTTTTTTATGTAATACACTCTACAGTACACTCTGTGTAGTATTTGTGTATTCGAGGCCTGTGGCACCGTTTCCCTGACTTTCAGAGCGTGACATCATGAATGAAGATGTATCGGGTGAATGAATGTTGCGACCGTTATCTTTCGGAACTCCTTCAGATGGATCCCTGACAATTGATTCAATCACAGATGGTTCCGTATAGTTTTCAAGTGTCTCGGACCTTTTGAATTGAGGCGATGTATTCGTAGAAATGCGTACAGAACGGACTTCTCAGTAGTGACGTTATTTACACAGGGCAATGACGAATTTGGGTTAATGATACTGATTTTGGCAGTGTATTTGATCACAGTATTAGCGTATGATTTCTTAGGGCTGAGTGAGCCGACCTGTTTCTGAAACTTTTCGGTAATTTTATCAAGACGTTTGTCTGGGTAATTTCATTAAGACGTTTTTCTGGATAATTTCATTAAGATGTTTGTCTGGGTAATTTCGTTAAGACGTTTGTCTAGGTAATTTCAAAAAGATGTTTGTCTGGGTAATTTCGTTAAGACGTTTGTTTAGGTAGTTTCAATAAGATGTTTGTCTGGGTAATTTCATTAAGACGTTTGAGCTCATCAGCTGTTTTAGGTTTGAAAGTTTCGTTGTCGGACTTTTTAAAGTTATTATTTTTGTAGATAAACCTCTTTTATAGCTTCTTCAGACGTTTTTTTTTTTATTTGGTTGAATCAGATAAGCCTGGCGTATTGTTCTAACCAAGCTTTCATTAATCTGATTTCCCAGTTTCTCCGAAAAATGCTTTGCGGTTTTAACAGGTCCATTATCAAGAGCGCATCGCGCAATTTTCGCTTTTTGTTCCGGAGTATCTTAATGATATGTACCCTTTTGTCGTTTTCACCTAATTCTGGCATTTTCTGGTATTCCTCATGTACAATTTCATTTAAAGTCTGAACTAACTTTTTTTTCAGGATTCGGCAGGTAAGGTCCTTTACGTGGAACTGACCTTTTAAAATAATTTAAAATGGACATTTTCAGCTCACAGCAGCTACGTTTTGCCAATATTAAATTTAAAATCATAACACACCTAATATGCTATAATTATAATTAAATTATTTTATTTATTCATGCGTGTAATTACTACCTGGAATTCTGATTATTTAAGGGAACTAAGTCATTCAAAACATCGGAAGTGTAACGTTTACCCTCCCTCAAATAAGGGAAATAACTCTTACGATTTTATATCCCAACTACCGCGTATTTTCCCTCACGCTTAATGTTGGACGTGGAGAAACGCGTACTTAATCCCCAGAGTAAATTACCACTTTCACAGTATTTTCATCAAGGACAATCCTAATCAAGAAGGGGCCTCCGTGGCCGAGTGGTTAGAGCATTGGGCTCAAAATCACAAACCCTCTCACCTCTGTCGGCGCGTGTTCGAACCTCGGCCGCGGCGTTATGTGAGCAAGTTTGCCAGTTTACTTGCGGAAGGTCGGTAGTCTCTTCCCAGGTACATTGTATCTGGGTTCTCTCCTCCACCTACAAAAACTGGATGCCACCAGATAACTGAAAAATTGTTGAGTGTGGCGAAAAGCAATAAATAATCAATCAACCTAATCAAGAAGAAGAAGAATATGAATAGAAACGAGTTTTAAAGACAGTGTATCCATAAAGAATATTCCTTGCTAGAATACAAGTAGATGATATAGATTAGATCAAAATATAAATTCATAAACATTTTTCTTCGGATGAGAGAATATTGAAAAATGCTGAAGAGGCCTAGGGTGTTTCATATTGAAGCCTTTAAAATCGTCATAAAAAAACAAGACTTATACATCTAAAGGAAAAGTTTGGTCTCGGTTCACTACACACTGAAAAGCGAGAAAAAAACATTTATGGGATGTTTTGATGGCAACTTAACATGAATTCAATATGCATGAGAAGTTTCAAATAATAATTCATAGGTCTTCGAACAGTTAAGTATATTCAAGGATAGCGATTTCAAAGATTCTTAAAAATACACACTTAATTACCAGCCCTTCGAAGTCCAGCTTGTTGCAAACAATAAAGCCACACACATTTATCAAAACAGCAATTTTCTGAAACACAAAACGAACAAACAAACATGAACACATCATGCAGAATTTTATCCCCGATTTTATCATTGCCTTATCCCCATGGTGCACATTAAAATAAAAAATTAAAGTTTTTTCCAAGTAAAATTTTCAATGTAATCCCTGCTGCGGTCCCACCTTAGTCTTGGGTAAAACTCAATCAAATTATAGGTTTTAACTCTTCGGTATTGTTTTTAAAAACAAATAAAAGAACCTAAATGAACATGAAGTTTGATTAGACCATCTGAAACACTGTGACGTCATGTCGTGTGTGGTGCTATTTATTCACATCGGCATTTTTATGTTTATTCTACAGAGAGCGTTTTCAAAAATAAATGGAGAAATTTAAGGTGAATGTAAAATTGAAGCTCATGGTCATTATTTTGTCATGCTTGAAGAGCTGGCATTCCATATTTTGCCTGTATCTAGTTAAATGAAGGTATTCCTTATTTCTAGGTCAACATTTACATAGGACTCGAGTAAACATATCTTTTTACGATTTATGCATCATACTCATTTCATAGATAAGACATTTAAAGATACTGATACTCACAGAATTTATTGCCAGTTTAACATAAACCAAGGGATATTTTTGATGCATTATCGTTAATTATTTTCGTATTACAACCTATTGAAACGTAAGTAAACGTATTCTTTAAACAGTGAGACAATAAGTAACTAACCTAACTTATTTCCGGTTGAAATCCACCTCTTATTTGTCGATGTAATTGCTCTCTAGTGTGATGCACGTACGCCAACGGTGTTGAAGTGTCATTAGCCCAGAACTGAATAAGTGAAAGTCCTTTCCATTGACACACTCCCCAACTTCTTCGTCAGGCCTGAAATGACGTCCACATATATCCTTTTGCGTCCCAAATACTATGGACATCACCTTGCCAGTCAAATGGTTGCATGTTGAATTTCTTTGACCTCGGTGACCCCAGCCCTACCCATTAACGACTCTGAGCTTTACTCTCTAGCTCATAATAATGAATCCAAATCTTATCTACAGTCACCAGACTCAAACAAAAAAATCATCATTTGACCTAATACGCTTGAACAAGGCATTGCATACTGGCGCTCTGTTTATCGCTTTAGGACTTGAGCACCCAACGGGCTGTTAGCTTTCGAATACCTAAATGATCAAGTAAGATTGTTGAAACGCTACTATGTGAAAGGCCTAATGCCTGTGCTATTTCTTCCACCTGAATTCGCCTATCAGAGTATACCAGATTCCGAAATTTGTTAACACATTTCTTCGTCGGTGACACGCAGTCGGCCTTCCAGACCAGAGAATGACTCGATACGCGTGCAATTTTGTACCCAGGTATAAAACATGTATCAATACAAGGCGTGAAAATCGTAACCGCCTCGGTCAACCGGTGTAACTTAAGTTGGTGACTTATTGACACGTCTCGTACACTTAATACTTACAAACACTAAAATGACCAACGACAATAATAATAATAATAATAATTATATATATATATATATTCAATTGTCGGAGCCTCCGTGGTCGAGCGCTCAAAATCACAAGGTCTCTCACTTCTAGTTTAGTTCACTGCCAGTTTACTTTCGGAAGGTCGGTGGTCTCTTCCCGGGTACATTGTATCTGGGTTCTCTCCTCCAACGCTACCAGATAACTGAAAAATTGTTGAATATGGCGGAAAACAGCAAACAAACAATCGATCAATCAATCCTTTCCACAGGACAAAAATATTTGCATAAGGTACCTAAATATAGTAAAGATGTACAAACAAAAGTTTACAATATATTTACATACAAATTCAATATTTATTGTTTTAATTACTATTTAATGTTTTCTCGGGAGCAAAATTAGAATACGTCCTATTCATTTAATGAGTTGATCCACAATACATTATATTTGCATCATGTAGTATTCAAATAATAAAATGCTTTATTTGGTTAGTTAAACGAGAGATGCAGAACAAAATGCGTTTGCGATACACGGGTACCTCCGGATTACAATAAAATGGAACTGTAAGATTTGTAAAGGTCACCAAGTAAAAACGATTTTGGCGTCAACGGAAAGGTTTTTGACATAAGAGATATATATACAATATACAAATATAAAAAGTGTACCTCTTATGGTGTAAAAGATATGACCAAGGTTATTGAAGCTTTTCGAAAAAGTCTTAAAACTGCACTGCAAATCAATGTAAAAGTCACAAAGTTTACAAATCTGGTATCGTTGGAAAGGTCTTCTCACAACATATGCCATGTACATGTTAGATATCGTAGTTGAAAGATATGGTTTATATTTGAATTTTCTAAAATTAGGTCAAAGTTCAATGTAAAAGTAATCACTTCAAAGATTGGAATCTATTGAAAGGTCTTGCTACAAGAAACGCACATACCAAATATGAAAGTTTCATCTGTAATGGTGTAAAAGGTATGACTAAGGTTAAAGTTTTTTGCCACAGACAGATAGGCAGAGAGATAGAGAGAAGATAGGCAGAAACACAGGCTAAAAGCTAAGATTCGGGGAGATAAAAATGCATAAACGCATGAAATAAACCATCGTATTACTTGGTAAGCTTATTTTTATTCTAGTCATTTAAACAAGGAAAAAACCAGAAAGAATATTTTCCAATAATTTCAATAATGCTACGAAGTAGGTCGCAGAGTTCGTGGATTGCACACACACACACACACACACACACACACACACACACACACAGACAGATATATATATATATATATATATATATATATATATATATATATGTGTGTGTGTGTGTGTGTGTGTGTGTGTGTGTGGAACTGAATAACCGCATCTTACTAAATTGAAACAAAATATATCTTCATAATAGACACGATGGATGTAATATACTAGTATGATATTAGAAAAAAAAATAATCATAAAAATAAATTTCAGTTTTGAAAATATATTACGATATGAACTGCGACGCTCCACACTGACATATTTAACTCATTTATTTTTTATATTTACAGTCTACTTTCATTTCTGTAGGAATTCCCAGCCGTTAGAATAGACATAAATATTGATCACGATTCATACGCACTGTTTCTAATTGCAACGCATTCATGAAAAAATGGCTATCATTACAATTTGTAGAGTATCAAAGGCAAACACAATGAAAATGTAAATATAATAAATTCTATCCATTAAGTGATTGAACGGTCCTCATTTTCATAATCAGAATCATCAGAAGAGTCATATTGTTGGTTTGTGGTAGCTCTGGAAGGCAACTGTATATCACAACCTGATTTTTAGTCGCATTGTGCTGTCTATTATAATATGAGGACGCATCACTTTGGAATAAAGGGTTTTCCTTGGAAATATGAGGGATTAGCATACCTAAACTGGAATAAGGGAATTGCTGACCAGTATTGGGCGGATACTTACTTACGAAATATTGCGGATTAGTCATGTCCATTCCTGAGAAAAGCGTGGTTTCGTGTTCGTATTTTGGAGTGTTTCCGTAGGAATTTTCCTATTCGTTTTGTTCAAGCTGACCAAACGGAGAAAAGAGTTGAAAATTTGACACATTTATTAAACCCTCTGGAGGTCTATGTGCATGGTCTGGAACATGTGATAAACTCCTCGCAGGTCTTTGTGAATAGTTAAAAAGAATCTTTTCGCAGAACGTTCTGATAATCTGGGAAGGGTTTTGGTAATTTTCGTGGACAAGGAAATTTGAGACATTCAAGATGTCGATATCAAAACACAAGAGCAAGAAGGGGTCTCATTTCAGAGGTCAAAGGTGAACTTTCTAATGTTTGGAAGCTTGGGACCACCTCTATAAAGATAGACATTTTAGAATCATTGCTAAACAATTACCCTCAAAACATATACTTTAAGACTCTTTCAAAGGTTTAAATTTGGATTCAAATTAGGATGCAAAGGGCCAAGAGTAAGGAGGTTAGGCCCAGGAACATTTTACAATGGCTAAAATATATATCAAATCTGCATTTAGATAATGATAATCCATCCTTGTGATTTTGATTGGCTATGTTCAAATTTCAAAACAAATATATTGTTAAATATTTACCAGTGGCTTCTGCAGTATCATGTACATGTAAGCTATTTGAAAACAATTTTACACTTGCAACTCCAAACACGGAAAGGTATTAGCACAATTTATCATTATCTGAATAATTTCCTATTTAGTGGAAGAGTAGATACTAAACAAATGTTCACATTTATTGGACGAATTCTGATAGCAACGAATGCATAGGAACACAGCAAGTCTAGATTTATGAATTTATAGCAATATACTGTTCCATTAACTTCCGACAAATTTTGGGTTCATCAGGAGATTGAATGTCTCCAAGACATAGAGTAATGGGCAGAGGTGCATAATCAGGATTGGGACTCTGTGAAACTCGTCTCTTTATTTTAAAGTAACTCTCTCTCTCTCTCTCTCTCTCTCTCTCTCTCTCTCTCTCTCTCTCTCTCTCTCATCTACAATGTAATTAGATCGCTATAAAAGCGATGAAAGAGTTTATGAAGCATTATATGTCTAAACCCATAGAAATAAAAGGCTTTTTCTAACGTTACAAAGTGGTCTCTTCCCTGATACATTGTATCTGGGTTCTCTCCTCCACCAATAAAAACCCCGTAGGGATGCGGGTTGTTAGAATAGATCCTCAGTACCCCTTCCTTGTCGTAAGAGGAGACTAAATGGTGCGGTCCTGCGGATGAGACCGCAAAAACCGAGGTCCCGTGTCACAGCAGCTGTAGCACGTTAACGATCCCTCGCTGCTCAAAGGCCGTAAGCGCCGAGCATAGGCCTAAATTTTGCAGTCCTTCACCGGCAATGGTGACGTCTCCATGAGTGAAAAATTATCGAGCGGGACGTTTAATAATATATAATCAATCAATCAATCCACCAATAAAACATAGACGCCACCAGATACCTGAAAATTGTTGAATGTGGCGGAAACAATAAACAAGCAATCAATCAATCTAGTATTACATATATAAATCCACAGCATGCAAGGCTTAATCTAGCATTATATACAAATAATGAAAGGTTTGTTATAGCATTATATATACAAACCAATAGCAATAAAAGTCTTATTCCACACACACACACACACAGAGAGAGAGAGAGAGAGAGACATATATATATATATATATATATATATATATATATATATATATATATATATAAACCCATGTAAACCTATAGCAATGAAAGGTGTATTCTAGCATTATATACATGCACGTGTAAACCCATAATAATAAAAGGTTTTGTTCTAGCATTATATATACAAACCAATAGCAATAAAAGTCTAGCATTATAAACTCATTTCTATCATACTTCCCGCCATTTCTTTCATTTTTTTTTTCACCATCAATGGAATTCCCTTTAAAACATAAGTTTTAAACACCATTTTCTACATTATCTTTACATGTAAAACATTTCCAAATAACATCTTTGAAAAATAAAATCACAAGAAAGGTCTACAGTATGTCTTGAGTTTGTGCAACACTTATAACTTCATTAATTATATACACTATCATTTAAAAAACAAAATATTGCAGCCGACAGGAATCATCAACATAAATTATAACACGTGTTTGCTAGTCATTGTAAAATAACCTGATATCAACTCTCCCTTTCTCTTTCTTTCTCTCTCTCTCAGTCACGATAGCTCTTGTTAGAGGGAGATGACGAGTTCGAATCCCACTTTTTCCATGGCTGCGTCAAACCTAAGACGCTAACATAGAAAGTGATTACTCCTTCGCCAAACGCTTGGCATTATGAAGTACGAATCATGGGTCTTTCTGATATTACCTCAAAAACGAGGTCCCGTGTTACGGTAGACGTTGGTATGTTAAGGAACCCTCACTGTCACGGCTCTGAGCGCTAAGCATAGGTCTAAATTTGTGGTACTTCACCTACAGCAGGTGACGTCTCAATATGAGTGAAAAGAAATTCCGACGGGACGTAAAACAATCTCTCTCTCTCTCTCTCTCTCTCTCTCTCTCTCTCTCTCTCTCTCTCTCTCTCTCTCTCTCTCTCTCTCTCTCTCTCTCTCTCTCTCACCCGTTCAGGTTGATGTCCTCTTTCACATTGCTTTTCAGATATCTTAGGGAGCTCATGCTCACATTCTGAAGTATAAATAGCAAACTTATTTACAGTCATTAGCTACTTCTATTAAATTTTCATGACAAGCTTTTCAAATTTTAACATATTTACTAAATATTCGCAGCCGTGCTCTCTCATCCTTCAATTTCCTCATACGTTCAGAGATATAATCCATTTCGGGTCTCCTTTCCCAGTCAAACTGCAAACATTTGGAGTCGAATTCGTAATAAGAAAGACGAATGCATGGCCATTTGTAAGGTTTCAGTCCACATGATACCACTTTGGCCATGATGTCGTCTGTTGATTCACTATACAATTCAGTGTATGGCTCACATCCGTAAGTATGTACTGCATGGATCACATGACCAATCATCCAAGTGTCGGTTTTAAATTATATCTGCCATCCTAGAAGAACTCTGGAGCTGACCACCGTGTTGCAATGCTTTCTCCATGGATGTCTGTCTGAAAACATAAGGTAACTAATTTGTTTCAATCAATGGCACTTTGGTTCATCCACGATTGTGTGATTGTTTGGCAATTTGATCGTTGGTCCACTATACATTTAAAAACATTACCAAGTGATCCCTATGATTGTAATCGTTGTAAAACTGTAATTATTCTACCACAAAGACTTCTAATCTGACCCCTTCCCCATTTCGTCGATAAACCCTGTTGGGATTCGACTTAGAATAGAACCTCAGAACCTTGCTTGTAAAAGGTGATGAGACCGCAAAAACCGAGGCCTCATGTCAAAGCAGATGTGGCACGATAAAGATCCCTCCCTGCTCAAAGGCCATAAGCGCCGAACATAGGCCTATATTTTGTAGCCCTTCACCGGCAATGGTTGATTGATTATATATTGTTTAACCTGCCGCTCGAGAATTTTTCACTCATATGAAGACGTCACCATTGCCTAGCTCGGCGCTTACGGCCTTTGAGCAGAGAGGGGTCTTTATCGTATCACACCTGCTTTGACACAGGTTTTGCGGTCTCATCCGAAGAACCGTCCCTTTTACGACAAGCAAGGATCTACGCTAACCTGGATCCCCACGGGATCACCGACAATGGTGATGAGTGAAAATTTCTCGAGGGGGACGTTAAACAATATACAACCTACCAACCATTTCAATAATGGGATTGGTATTCCAACTTACTGCCATGAATTTATAACTATAATCGAGTGATAAAGTTTGATATATTTACCTCCGATATCCCAGATGTTGGCGGATATTTCATCATTATTTGAGCATGCCATATGAAGACAACACAGAACATCTTTCTCTTGTTTAACTTCAGAGAACTCCTAAATCGCCATAGAGTTTAAAGTAATGTCCCTATGTATTATTTTCTTCAGGTGGAGATAACCGATTGCACTGGCAATCTTTATTAGTCGACTATGTATCCAATTTTGGCGAGAGAAATTCTTGGTATTTTCTTGTATAAAGAAGTTTGTCAATGAGATTTGTTTGAAAAATTTCAATAACGTAAAATCGCAAGCGACAGTTTGGGGGTTAAATGCTAGCATTTCCACTATATTTGAGTGAGTAGGTTGTCTTTGTGGAGTACGGAGAATCTCATATTCATTTACTTTTTGTTCATTTTCGATAGAATTTTGGACGTTTTTCAACTGTGTATTTGCTATTCCAGATACCAAAATTGATATCTGTGCGAAGTGTAGAAACAGGCGACAACCAGAACTTATCCATTGAGAATGATCAGACAATTTAGGAAGTCTTTTTCGGTTCTCGTTGTGAATAACTAGCCCTGGAAGAGCTTTCTCAATGTACAAGTCTTCTAATTCATTCATGGTTACCTCTGATATATTTAAAGAAGATGTAATTGTAGACTTTAAAGACAAGACAAGGTCTGATGTTTCTTCTAGGATTGTAACTTTGTTGTTTGCCTAACCATTTGCACAAACATCGACGATACAGTGAAGGTGCGTCATTTCTAATTGAGAAACTGAAAGAAAACAGAATTACATTCCGAATTACAAAATGACATAACAATCTATTATATTTAATTGCCTCATGTGCAGATGTTCTTTATAAATGAGCACAACGTACATTTCCTTGTGATGAAGGCAATGCCACAGATGATTAAATATCCCAAATGCTGAAACTCGGGAATCGTCCATATATGTACAATGTGCTTTTGGCAAAGTATTGGTTGCAAGAAACGACTGAACTTGTCGCGCATATCTCTGGGATTGCTCTTCATCTAAAATAAGAGTCCATTGTACTGATGCAATAGATTATAGTATATAGGTAGAAGATTTAGGTTAATGCTATTTGTTTGAAAAATGTAGTTACCTTTGTTAGAATTCCCATTGTAACAATGTATTGTTCGACAACAGATCCGCTCGTACCAATCTTCCTCATTGCTATTTCATGTTCCGATGAGGTAAAGGAATCATTTAAACTTAAAAAAAAAAACGTTCTTTCAACTGTTTACCAAATTTGAATTTTCCCATTGCTGCAAGAAGATCTATGGCGCCTTTAACCATCTGGCAAACTCTAGGGTTATTGGATTTTACTCTTTTCTTAGATATCCCACTGTTCCATATTTTTTGTATTGTTTTGCAACTTTTGCTAATTCTGGTAAATAAATCTTTATTTTCCTTTTTGAAATAAAAGTGAAGCATGGAAGCAGTTTCTAGTCTCTGTCACATCTCGTTTTGTTTTAAACATGATATTCTATATGTAAACAAAAACATGGCACAAGCCTTGTTTACATCACGAAGAATTGCGAGTGCTGTATCTCAAATGACACTCAACTGATATTCAAATTTCGATTGATCCTTAGAAATACCTTAGAAAATCATTGCAAACATTAAAACTAACAAATGAAATTTGGAAATTCTCAGCTCAAATCGTGTCTATACGCTGTTGAATTATTAGTATAGACTGACAAGGTGGAGAAAAGAAGACATTTGTTTTCAAAACTCCTGTTTCCAATGCATGAAAGAAATTTGGGGAAGTGTCACTTCTAAAGTCACTGCAGTAAATTCGATAGATTATGCCCGGTCAGGGGGAAGAAAAAGTAGACATGCCTAAGCAGTGAAAGTGAGAAATGTAAGGAATAGTCGTACGTTTTGATGCTTTTGATTTGGGAAAAGTTTTATGATATCAAATTTATTGACAAGTTCTTCGGAATATTTGAGAATTCACCCACATTTGAAATACACCATGCCGATTTTCTGTTTGTTTTTGTTGTTGTTATTGTTTTTTCATTTTTTAAAATAAAAATTCATTGATGTCTGACGTTTGTGTCTACAATGCTATGATGGTTTATTTCGTAATTGATTTGGATCGAAGTTAACGTTATTAAGTTGTCTGCTACCAGTTGTCAATACCCCTTTATCACCCGATATAATTGACTGCTAAGAGTCCCCATTACAGGCCGTTTTCATCACGAGTTTCCGGTCTGTTGTCACAGTCTCAGTAAGCATTGTATATCTAACAGCAACGGCACTTTCGTAAGTATTGAAAATTGTTACATTAAAATTGTATCTCATTTTCAATGTATGGATATGATATTAACTTAAATAGTAATAAATGGCTTGATTAATTAATGTACAGAAAATCGTGTAACAACGGCATTCCTTGCATGCAAATACGTGTACATATTCATTATCATTTTTTCCTTATCTAGTTAAAAAAGAAGTTCATAGGAAAGGGACCTTTTTCATGTAAAAAGGCTTGCTTCGTGAGCGTTAGATCAAACTTTAAACCAAGACGGGCTTGAAATTTTCAGAACCAGGTATACTTCACTGGGGAAGCTGGCCATAGGATAAATATGTGGTGTTTCTATAGCAAACAATAACATAAATCTTTTCGTGAAAACGCAATTTTCAGGGATTGTATAAGGAAAAATCACAAAATAAATAAATAAATAATTTTAAAAAGACGGAGTTCTATTTATAACTTAGTTAGATTCCTTTATTTGATATGCTATATAAAACCTAAGTCATTCTTCTCAAAAAGTACTGACCTGATATTAAATTGTGTGATCATTTCTCTCAAGTTACGCTCGTCCAATGCAGAAATACTTTAATTTAATTTTATGCCGCTCGTCGTTCATCCACTTCGATCATTGATTTGTTAATTTTGTTTTTTATACCACACTTTCTAAAGAAAGTTCGGGTATATTATTGTTACCTTGGCCCATCCGTTGCATCGTCCGTATGTCACATTTTCTTCTTCCTCAAACTCTTACTTAAAGAGTAACCAATTCATCTTTTGAAATATGATACTTGGTGTCCTGTAGATGTGCAATAAGGTTTCGGAATTTCCTATTTTACCCTGGTAGCAAAATGGGGGTCAAAATAGATGTAAGCTTTTTTAATAAAGAAAACAGTGGTTGGCAGAACTCTTCATACATTTTACGCAGTAATCAAATTATGATTGATGGTGTTCTTTAGATGTGCATTGAGGTTTTGGTATTTTCATTTTCACCGTGGGGGCCAGTTTCGGGTTGAAAACAACGTTTTCTACAAAAGTCTGGTTCCCAGAACTTCTCTTACCTTTTATACAGTAACCATATCATCTTTTGGGAGATGATTGATGGTGTCCTGTACGTGTGGAATAAGTTTTCGTAATTTTCATTTTACATCTTGAGAACTAAATGGAGGTCAACAAATGACATTTTTGGACAAAAATCCCTGGTCCCAGAACTCCTCTTACATTTTATACTGTAGCCAAATCATTTTGGAAGGTAATTGGTAGTGTACTATATATGTTCAATAATGTATTAGAATTTTTATTTTCACTCTGGGGACCAATTTGGAGTTGATTAAATGTCGTTTTTCTGTAGAAAGACCTGGCTCCCAGATCTTTTTTATGTAGTAGGCAAATCATCGTATAGGGGATGATTTGTGGTGTCCTTTAGACGTCCATTAAATTTTTAGAATTTTCTTTTTCACCTAAAGGGGAAAATGCGGTGGGAAAACGATGAACAAAAGCCTGGTGTATCGTGTGCAATAAAAATATATTTGCTTTAAGGGTTGGAATCTCAACATGAACAAAAAAAAATGACGGGGATTGAGATGACCACGGGATACTTACCCATCAGAATACTCAATGCATTTTGATATGTGCCGTAGGGATATATATGGTTCTCATCTGTTTTGAAGATATTTGAGGATTCAAAGAATAAGGGAGGTGTGGATAACTCAGGAACACATACCAAGAACAGAATAATCAATACATCTTGTTTATGTGCATTACGAATACACATGGTTAAAACGATTATAAAATGCGGGGGGTGGGGATGACCTCCGGTAATTGTTCAGAAGAATACTCAATGCATCTTTACACGTGCAGAAAAAATAAGATACGATGAAGGGGTGGGGATCTCAATTATTTTGAAGATACTTGAGCATTCATAGAATGAAGGATGAGTGGGGATCACCCTAGGGGCACTTGCTGAACAAATACTCAACGCATCTTGATATATGTGCATTAGAATATATCTAGTAAAGTGGTGGTAATCTAAACTGTTTTAAAGATATTTGAGCAATCATTTTAGATGAAGGTGTCAAAACCTTCCATGTGGGTATTACTGGGTTTAGTTTATTATTGTGTTACGTCCCATTCAAGAAATTGTTACTCATATACAGACGACGCCAGCTTTAAGTGAAATGCTGCAAATTTTGACATACTCATAGCTCTCAATGTATCATGGCAGTAAGGATTTTTTATCATGCCAACACCTACCGTGATACAGAGTGTCCGTTTTTAATATAACACCTACCGTGATACAGAGTGTCCGTTTTTAATATAATATCCATCAACCCATGACTGTTAATATCTAACACTTTTGGTGGAAGAGTCTTAAGTTTGAAGCGGTGCCGCCGAGATCAAGAATCGAACCCGGTTTTTGAATACAATAGATATACAGAACATCCAAAATAAATTAAATGTGTTTTAGAAACTCGCAAGCTAGAGATACTGAAAACAGAAATATGGAAACATATAATGTTAATTTACTGTATATAATGTATGATATTTGCAGCCAGAAAATATTTGTACAACATTTTTATTCCTCCCTCTGTTTCTGTTAGATGGCTGAAGTAAGCTCTAAGATGACTTGGTTGAAGCGCGGAGGACGGGTCCGTCCAGGGGACGGAAAAAAAGAACCCTCCTTGGCCAGCTCTATGGAGTCCCTGACCCAGTCCCAGCTCAATTTGGCCATTATGGACATGTTAAACCTAGGGCAGAATTGGAACAGGTGCGAAGAGGTCTGCAGAGGTAAGAATTAACATGGCGGATATACGTGCAGACTGGTTCGTTTCGTGTACCTACAATGTAGTAAAGACACTTGCTACAAACAAAATTTCTTTTCAAAAGTAATGAAAATGGATACTAAAATTATGCTTATTTATATAAGGAATATGAATAAATTTATTGAAACCTTGTTTTTGTCAATGATTTCTCATTTATGTCCAATACAATGAGGAAACTTATATGTGTATACTGGGGAAGAACCACAATTTTTAACATCATAGAACATATACAAGTTCAGGAATGTCTTAAGAATATCTTTGAATTTCATACATAAATATCTTTACTCCTCTCATAGTAATTTTGAAGTTACACAATATTCATCAGTGGAATCGTTCTTAAGAGTTAATCTTAAACTTGATGTGTGAGCATGCAGCATTATCTTTCAATGGATATTGTGAAATAAAGTTTAATATTTTCTCAATTTCATTACTGAGTTCATTCTACATAGGTAACCCAATTACGGACGCCGGAAAGAGGCAGCAGATGGTGAAGATGTTGGCGGTGGTGCTGATTCCCGTCATCGTACTGACAGGCATGACGGCGAACACCTTTATTGTGTCCCTAGAGAGTTATATCGTCTCCTCCAAAATCAGCAGAATTCTCTACTTCAGGTACTCGCCAGCTTTTCTATCAACAAATCCTCCATTTCTTATAGGATTTTATGTAGCTTTAAGAACTTTACCTGGTACATACGCTATGAACTGAAAAAAACAATGCGACATTTTAAATATGGCAATGACGGTGACGATCACTACTCACTAGTAGACTTCTGTAACTCTCAAATGATTCGATACGCAAGAGCAAGTTCTGCATATGATCAGTTTTTATATCGAAACAGACTATTGACAAGTAAGTTGATGTTACAGGGATTAAAATAGTCTCGTTTAAACTCGGCATTTTGCAAATTCTATGGTCGTTATAATGATCTAACTTACGAATACCACCTGTCAGTAGGTCGAATGTTGTGTAACGTGTTTCATACCAATTTTACATACCAATTTTGACTACAGATTACTCCCTTTACCTGATCAAGATAAAAGGCTCATGACAGATGTGTCCGGTCGACAGGGGATGCTCACTCCGCCTAGGCACTTGGTTCCATCAATGATGTGTCTATGGATCCGTGCTTGTCTCACTTTTAATTTTGTATTCTTTGTAGGAATTGAGAATGATCACTGTTCGTTATCTTCACCTTTTTATTCATTTATTGCAGTACCTTAAGTATTCTTTTTTAGTATCGAACTGGGTATTCTGCTTGGTAACATCCAAAGAGAGCGAGACATGAGCGCCTTGTACGTCAGTAACATCGAGCTTGAAACCAAAGATCTCCTTCTACAGCGCTACCCGGACACAGACATCGCAATCCAGAACCTCTCATCTTGGCCTACCAGTGCAAACATTGTCAGGGACGAGTTCCAGACACGAGAAAAATTCCTTTCCTATCTCAACCGACACCGCTATCAGCTTGACTCATACAACAGAACTATTAAGGAAGAGCTTCAGTTCTACTCCGACAGCATCGAGGTTTTCATTCAGTGGTTATATGAAGCGATAGTAGAGACTCAGTCTGGGTCAGTGTGGAAGAGTTTGGTGGCGTACCAAGAAATTATTGTGGCCAGTGAGTTCTTCGGACGAGAGCGAGGGCTCGGTGTCTCGTTCTACGCCGTCGGTCGATTCAACACAAGAGATGAATACTTGCTGTTTGTGGAAAGTCAGGACATTGCCAACATTACATTTCAATCTTCTAGATTGTATTCAGAACTGGCTTACGACATGTATGAAGCGCAGTTGATGAGGAATGCGAACATCATCGAACCAATGCAGAAAATGAGGAACGAGATTCGTTCAAACAGAAGCTCTTCCTCTCGTGGCTCTGTAGAGCGTGCAAAGTGGTGGTTCAACAACATGACTGTGTATATGAACGCCCTTAGAGCCACTCAAAGACAGCTAGCAACAAAGATAGATCAGCTCCTGTCAGAAAGCTCCAATGATGATTTGCGGAACGTGATTACCATTTGCATCGTGTTCGGAGTTATTCTTATTATTTGTCCTTTAATTGTGTTTGCGGTTTATTCTTTGACGTCCGAGATTCAGACGTATTCCATATCGATAGCAAATAGGTTTGTTGTTTTGATTGAACTATATATAATAAATATGCGGAAAAGATTTTAAATCAGATAAGAAAAATACTGTACGCGTTTTTGTATTCGTTTTAGGACAAAGGCACTGAACAAAGAAAAGAAAAGAACAGATACCCTTCTGTATCAGATGTTGCCGAAATCTGTAGCAGAGCGACTGAAACAGAATGAAGTCGTTGATGCAGAACAGTTCAGCGAGTCCACGATCTTTTTCAGCGACATTGTGGGATTCACACAGATATCCTCCCAGAGTTCCCCGTTGCAGGTCGTAGACATGTTAAACAGTTTGTACCTCTGCTTCGACCAACGGATCGAGATGTATGACGTGTATAAAGTGGAGACAATCGGCGATGCTTATATGGTCGTATCAGGTAAAGGTGGTTACGGAGAACAGTATTTATCTTATGAAAGTAATGGATGTCATAGATTTGATAGAAATGAATTTGTTTTAACTGGGTAAACTACCGGTAATACAATGTAAGTTGCTTAATGTCGATATATTCTGTTTCGGTGTGTTGTTAGGTGTACCCCGTCAGAATGGACGGCGGCACGCTGCGGAAATCGCGACAATGGCACTGGATCTTCTGGAGCACATCAACCGACTGGAAATTCCTCATCTACCTGGTACCAAGTTCAGGCTCAGAACCGGGTGTCACTCTGGTAAACAACTGTTCATAATCTATCGAATGTTATGAGATGTTGCCAGTTAGTGATTTTTTTTTTATTTTCGGTATTTTATGTGCTTTGCAACAAAATATGATTGCCTTTAATTTGTTTACGTACTTCATTAGACCTTGATATGTTTATTTTTCCAATCTTCAGGTCCTGTGGTAGCCGGAGTGGTGGGCTCCAAAATGCCAAGGTACTGTCTGTTTGGAGAGACGGTCAGTCTCGCATCCAAGATGGAGTCGCTAGGAAAAGGTAAATGTTAACGCAGACTAACAACTCAACTTTATGACAAATAGAATGGTCTTAGCTTCTCCATCCTCAACATCCCATATTGATGAAGCAATATCCCATTATCACCTGTATGTGGAGGTTATGTCTCTCAACTGATTCAATACGCATGAGCTTGTTCTGTGTATGATCAGTATTTTAATCAAAGGAGGCTACTGACAAACAAGTTGATATTACAGGGGTTTCAACAGTCTCGTTTAAAGTCAGCATTTCGCAAATTTTATCGTCGTTATAATGATCTAATATATCAATACAACCTGTCATTGGATTAAATGCTGTCTGACTTGTTTCATACCAATTGTTACGCCGTTCTTTACGCACTGATTTTGATTACGGATTACTCCGTTTACTTCATCAAGATACAAGGCTCACGGCGGGTGTGACCGGTAGACAAGGGATGCTTTACTCGTCCTAGGCACCTGACCACACCTATGGTATATCCAGGGGTCCGTGTTTGCCCAACTCTTAATTTTGTATTCCTTATAAGAGTTATGAGATCGATCACTATTCGTTATCTTCACCTTTTCATATTACATGTGTAGATTAGTAGGATGTAAGTAATTTGACGTAATATTTTATTTTGATATTGTAGCCAATCGGATTCATATAAGTGAAACGACTTTTGAACTTTTGGATGGGTTGGGTGGTTTTGTCATTGAGGAACGCAAGGACAACATAAAGGTATTCCTTATTGAGATTTTATCTTTTGGTTTCTCACTCATTCACATTTCTAAATGAACGCCTTACTCTTTATAATGATGGGATTAAGTGATACAAATGAAAATACATAGTGTCCCTATATCGGATCAAATTACACAAAATGAACGAATGAGACCGTAAACGGATATAAGACAGCTGTTTGGGGATTTTTTTTTCTAGAACGACCGTGACCTTCTACATGCGTTCAAGGGCACAGTGAGGACGTACTGGTTATTGCGCAGAGAAGGATTCCAATCGGAAATATCTGACTCTTCACGATCTTCTACTCCGGAATCAGAGGGCACCTTAGAGAGAAATGCCGGTAACTATAATACGTAGAAATATCAAAAGGAGCGGATTTAAAAATTTCTGATATACTATAGTAGTTGATTTTGTGTCAAGGAATTTCAAAAGCCATGCAAATTTTATTTTGTTTGGATGAATTATTAAACTTCTTTCAGTTTAATTTTATATAACCGTTATATTCTCCTTTTCTTTATATTGGAGCCAATAGTTTAAATACTGTTCAAGGAATGGCGTATTTATTTACAGAAAATAGTGACATTTTTACAAATAGTTGTACAATCATATATTGATATTTTCAGGCAAAACCTTGTTACAACGCCACTGAGTCACTACAAAACAGATATATGTGTTACCTAGCAACAGACGAAAAGGGTACGATAATTTTGTGATAATTCATTGGCGCATTTGTCTTCAAATTATTTGAAATAAAGGTGATTCTTGATAATGTATACTATTAGTACATTGTAATTTGTACTTCCAATTTTAGGACAGTTGTCTAATGTGTTATAAAAAAAAAATGTTTTTGTGAGTATTTTCTTTTTTATTTCGTGTTTTAACAAACATCAATTGAGAGTAGAGAGTTCCACATGCAGTAATAATTTATGAACTGTAGTTATATGGTGTCTGTAATCATAATTTTTTAGCAATTAATATTCTGTTTTGTAAAATGCTTTTGTTGAATAAAAGTGAATTGATTTCTACTGGCTGCAGAAACTGTGATTATGACAATGGTCTCTTGAGTCCATTGATCTACGTTACGTTCGTATCACTTTTCCACACACACACACACACACATCTAGTTATTATTTTTTAAAATCTGCAAAAGTTAACAAAGAGTGCACCGATAAAACACTAATGGCGATCTTTGAATAAGAATGATACCAAATTCATAATTTGATAACCACTGTGAAAATTTTGCTACACAAGATAAATTTGAAATGAATATCAATGTGACAATTTTAATGATTGATTGATTGTATATTGTTTTACGTCCCGCTTGAGAATTCATTCACCATTGTCGGTGAAGGGCTGCAAAATTTATGCCAATGCTCGACGCTTATGGCCTTTGGGCAGGGAGGGTTCTTTATCGTATCACACTTGCTGTGATACGGGGCCTCGGTTTTTACGGTCTCATCCGAAGGACCAAGCACGGGGGTACTGAGGATCTATTCTAACTCGAATTCCCAAGGGGCACAATTTTAATGAATAATCTTTAATTAAATACAGGTAATTCATACCTTTTCAGGATTTTTATTAATATTGATTAAAACTACAGAAGCTTACAGGTATGTTCATCATCACATAAGAATATATATATATATATATATATATATATATATATATATATATATACTTAAATAAATATTTTTATGCTCTTCCAATACTTAATTTCAAAATAATTAAAACATTTATGAGAAACGATTATCCGGAAATCGCATAGCCAATACTTGCACAGGTTTTACTTTAAAATTATATTCGAAAAATTGTCCAATCAGTGATAAAACGAACTGTTACGTCAGAGGGCAACAAGGGTAGCGTCAAAATGGCGAACAGCAGGTGCTTCATGTAAACAAATACACATTTTGTAAAACTTATAAAACAATATGCCTGGAAAAAAGAAAGGAAAGTCAAAGAAGGGGAAGAGTAAGAAGAGCGGTACTAAATCATTGAAGGAGAGTTCGTCCCCATCCGATCCTATCGCTCCTTCATATGTACCAACTCCTCCAAAACCAGGCGAGAGGGTAATAGCATTAAGTATATATCTATTTTTTTATTTATTTTATTTCATTGTTTTGTTTACGTAGCCAGAAAGTTGTGTGATAAGTAAATAAAGAAGTAAAGAAATGGGGGATATGAATGATTTTAAAGAACTTACAAAGTTCTACTAATAATACAAACTGACATACAAAATTTCGATGCTGTGCATTTTTCTTCATTCTTTGAATGCAGGACCTTTTGCATCAATCATAGTAATCAAATCACACAGATCATAATACACAGGCTGTAAAATATAAAGGTCTTGGATGTAAATTCAGATATTGTTAGTAATTCTTATAACTGGCAGTGATTAACTGTTTGTTAAAAATCAGGATGTAATGTATACATCTTGTATTAAAATTGTTAGAATATAATTGTTAATAATTCTTAATTGAAAGTGATTTACTATTTTTTTAAATCAATTTTCAGCTTGTTAAATTATTGACTTCAAATCCAGTGGATGAAAAGGAGATCCATGGATATAAAATGTCCAACAGAATTTTAAAGAATCTGACTGCACAAGAGATAAGAGATCTTCTAGTAGTGTTTGAACTGTTTGATACAAATAATGATGGGTAATTTTGTTTCTTTTTTGCCTTATATAAATATTTCATACATTTGCAGATACAACCGTTGTCTTCATGTACCTGATAAATGGAAAATAGTATCATTTGAAATATTTTCAGGTATATTAATTCTGCCGAGCTTAGACGTGCAATGAGAGCTCTAGGGTTTAAGTGTAGCAGAGATGATGCTAAACAAATGATTGCTGATGTCAATCTCAAGGGCAAGAGGTCAGTTTACCTATAGATCTGATATGAGAAAAATACATGGCATTGTGATACACATTCAATTTTTCTATTTTACAAATTTTCTTTTATTTTTCAGTCAAATTGAGTTTACAGAATTTTTGGAGGTGATTATTGATAGGCAAGGGGATTCTAGAGATATGTACGACGAAATCCTTAAAGGATTCAGCATGTTTGACTACGGTCAGTTTCTTGTTTTGAATTCATAATGTGCATTAAAGTTCCAAATTCAACTTTCATTAATTACTTCACCTCATTTTTAAAGTGATTCAAAAGAAATAACTTTCCATTTATAATCTGCATATGGTACATTACACACTGAAGCACACTTAAAATTTGCTGCAAATGTCCACAATGCACTTGACATCAGTGAAACTTTCAATTAAAAATGATATATACCTGAATATATTATAATTATTCATTCTGGGTTTTTTTTGGTTTTTTTCCAGATAAATCAGGTTCAATATCAATAGACAATTTAAAACTGGCATGTGAAGAAGCTGGAATAAAATTCACTCAGAAAGAACTTGAGGAAATGATCGAAGAGGCTGACATCAATGGCGATGGTCGAGTAGACCAATCAGAATTCATCCGTATAATGCTCCAAACAAACCTCTTCTGATTGACAAGACATTTGTTCTTATCTGTGAGATGTTTACACAGGACAACAGATTCGTTCATATAATATGACATGCTGTGATTGGTGAATTTGTCTAAACTTTATTTAAGCTGTTACGTTTTTAGTGTTGTTACAACATTACAAGATCATACAATTGTTTCTTGCCTCTGCAATCTATTTGAGATTAAATTTTAGTACTGAAAATTCTTCAACTTAATATGGTATGTTATTTTCATATTCCAGTTTGTTGTGCGAGTTTTGTGATATTCCAATCTGGGTTGTCTTGTTCCATTGAACTTGCTTTCCTTCAACATGTTTATCACAAATCTCAACTCATTCAAGGAAATCAGAATATTCAAGTTTCAGAATGGAGAGCAGCTTCCAGAAAGTTTTAAAATTTATTGCTGAAAAATATAACTGTAATAAATGAAATAAATTTTTTTATGGGATAACAGTCATAATACACACAAGAAAATGATATGTTCAAATAAATTTCATGGTGATTAAATACCCAAGAATTCAGTGCTATATCATTAATACAAGCTTACGAGTTGTTACATTGGAGATATATTCAATGAAACTATCATCTTTTCAAATATAATCTGTGACATATATTCCATCTGTGAGTATTTCCGTTTAATTTCAGTCGTAATAAGTTGAGTTTGTGATATTTCAGTTGTTTTTCTTGCCTGAATCTTTTTTTCATAAAAAAAAATCTGGATGGATGATGAGTTTCTCTACAGCAAAATACAAAACAAGCTTAAAAAGGATGTATAATTACTAAGTATGTATAAATCATGGGATAAAACCCAGTTTCAAATTTATCCAGGATTCTTTAATGACACATTGTACTAAAGTAAAATAAGAGCTATGTATTGACCATCTCTTCAACACATTATGCCATGTGTATCCTGTAGGTTCAGAGAAAAAGAGTGTAACAAATACCATAAAAATATTAAACTATCAGTATGATAACAATGAAAGACAAGTGGAGTAACAATCACATTTATAAAGTGGGGGAAAAAAACCAAACGTGTCTGATACAACTCTGGTAATGTGATAGATTAATACATAATATTAGCTACCACCATCTGGTTTTATTACAGTAATCACTGACAAGTTATAGCTACCACAATCTGTTATTTTCTGACAATAAACTAATTTTATTCTTGTTTTATAACATTCAGATAATTATATGCTCTTTGACATGATTATACCAAACGTGACACAAATCTTTGCACATTCAAAAATTTATGCAAATGATAATCAAACATGAAAATTAATAAAATCATATCTCCAAATACCTTTAGCTAGCATATACATGTGACTCTTTGAAAATATAAAAGCTGAAAAGATTGTCCTGGGCATATATATTTAATTGCAATTTAGTTCTATAGAATACCAAATTGGTGCACAGTATGAACAGGATACAAGGTGATCACTGAGCTTATAACACCACTTTAAATATGTAAAGACTAGTCAAGGGACTATTAACTCTATTTTATCATGACAGCAAAAATCACTTTACTCTCATTAATATGAATATGACTTTTTACCAGAAGAATAAATTTTAACATAGATAACACATCACACAATTGGAAAACAAAATAAAACTTATTTACAACACGGATCACTGTCCTACTTCTTACACAGATGAGCATTTTAATATTAATCAGTTTAAATTGCTCAAGGACTTGTCCATCTCTACATCATACAAAATCTTTCCCTGTGCTGTTTAGCCTTAGATCTTCATCATGCCAATGTCTTTGGAGACAATGGTGACAGCATTGTCCTCATCATCAACAGGAAGTTGAGGGGATTTACCCACAATTCTCATTTTGTGTCGTTCCTCTGCCCTCTTCTTCTTCTCGAGCTTTTTATTCTCCCTTTTTTCTTTGGCTGATAGAGTCTTCATCTGAAAAATCCAAAGGAACAAGCCTTAAAATTTTGAATCTCTCTGTTACCAGTCATGTTTATTTTAAAATTTTCAATGCATATAGTCCCTAAAAATTTGAAATTGCAAGTTAATGAATATCTCTACTGAGTACACCAAGTATATTCAATAAGCACTTTTTCAAAATCTAGTTTTACCATAATGATGTTTATACAAATATTACTCTGTTTGGAGTGCTTGAACTCTCTACCTGAGGAGGTAATTTAGGTCTAGCTCCACCAGGGAAGCTGCTCAATGATCCATAGCCTGAACTTCCTCCATAGCTGTTTTCTCGGACATGGGTTGCTCCATTTTGGAAAGAGGTGGAATCACCTGAGGACCGTGAAACCTCAGACCACACCCCACTGTCTGTGGAAGTTAGCTGAGAGGCCAGTGAAGTTGTTTCTTCTATACCTGGAAGAAAATCTGACGCATTTGATATATCTGAAAATGGTGTTGATCATTTGTCATAAGTTTCATATGTGTATGCTATATACATCTAGCATGAGATATAAAAGTGAGAAAAATGTTTTTCATGTACATAAGCTTCAAAATGTATACTGTACATGTGTAAGTACCGCTAATTTATGAAATGAATGCAATTGTTCAAAGGGAACAAAGATTTATTTTTTTGAGTTTGTTCTGGGAAAAGGGTCAATTACATACTAAAGAAATTAATTAAATTAGAATAACTATGCCAAAATATTCAATTTAAATCTTTATTAAGTTATGAATATGTTTTACATGTATTGGACATTTTTTTTAAGAAAGCATAAGAAAAAGAAAAATATATATATATAAAAAACCAAAAAAAAAAAGTGCTGTGCAATGTATATGTGAAGTGAAATTTAAAGAATGTTTAACTGAACCATGTTAGTCTACTTTAGTCTTATTTATCTTTGTGATATTAAATTTAATATTTGTTTAAATTACCCCATTTAGCATTTTATGTGTAACTTTGCTTTGTTTTCTGTGATATATTATGCATGTTGCAAAGCACTTCGAGTTATACTGTAGTTGTAATGTTAGATAACGTGCTATATAAATACTTTGTAATAATAATAAAAATAATAGCACAAAAGCACACATAAATGTTGTTTGCCATGTAATATAAAAATTCATGTAAAATGTGTTACGTGATAATATAATTGTAGCAAACCTTTGTTTCTAAGGTATAAAGATTCTCTGATATATAAACAAATTCCTTTCAAAGACATGAGATTGAGAAGATTCAGTAAACAAGATAATGTATTATTATACAATAATTTTGAATACTCTTTCCTTACATATTTGTATACAGGACTATCAAGTAAAAAAATGTTATTTTTTGTCTTTAACAATGGTAGTAAAATCTGTTTTCTCTAGACAAGATTTCAATTATCTACCTGATGTGCACTTATTCTTAATTTTGTAAGATAAGAGGATAGATTCTTGTGAATTAGAAAACACAAATAGAGTTGAATTTCTAGTTTCTTGTCACCATAATTGTATAATATTAAATCTATAAAATGAGATTTTTCCACATTGAGCATCATTAACATGTTCTAACTCTACAAAGACATCAGGAAGTTTTGAACCGAACAACTCATTTCTTATATTACAGTTAATATTTAACATTTCTTATATCACAGTTAATATTTAACATTTCTTGGATCACAGTTAATATTCAACATTTCTTAGACCACAGTTAATATTCAACATTTTTTATATCACAGTTAATATTTAACATTTCTTATATTACAGTTAATATTTAACATTTCTTATATCACAGTTAATATTCAACATTTTTTGCAATGGTTTTATAAAACTCTGCCAACATTTTTTTTAATTGCCAACTTTGTATCTTCCAAGAAACAAGATTATCATTTGATTTTGTTAACTCAAAATTACTGCAATTTACAGATGTAATTTTATATTAAACTAAAATTAATTAATCTAATTATAAATTACATTTTTATCAATTTTCAAAATTTTATTGACAGATTTATACAGGCAGATTATACAAAGTATGGATATTAATATTTACCTTGCAATATTTAAAGAAATTTTCCATTGCATTTAATGATCGTAAATAGTTTTTGAAATGCTGTGTCATTCAAATAACAGGGTGTAGGATTTTTCCTATCATGCTGAAAAGTTTCTTTAAAGAACTACTAAGTACTACCACACCTGAATAGATGCATGCATCACTTGGGGGCATTTAATGGCCATCTTAGTAAGGTTTTGTCAGTCAGTGATTAATTCTTTTAAGGTACCTGGTAGCTCATTACACCAAGATTTATACTTTTTATAATACTACATCACAAGATAGCGATTTAAATGTCTTGCGAAATGATGTATCAATTGATTTGTTTGTATATCATCATAGCTCAGTGGATAAAGTATTGGGTTAGTGACCCACAAATCCTGAAATCAAATCTGCCAGTCTTTTCTTCATGCTCATTAAAGTAAATTTCTGAAAATCATGGTTTTTATCCAATATTGTACATCTTCTGCCTTTTTCACAAAAGCACTTGTTACATATTATATCTTCATAATTAAATCATTTTGTGCCAATTTGAGAAACTCAAGGTGTACTGAGCCACCTTAACCTACAGGTATGATGAGGTTATTTAATCTACAGACACTTAATTCCAATGTGCTAAAACCCAGAACAAAGAAGATTTATCCAAACATTGTCAAAAGTACATTTAATTTTAATCACCAATAAAATTATTTACATTTTAATATACTTATTTATAAATAATAATGAAAACTTTGTAAATATAACAAGATAAAAAAAAATATGGTTTAGAATTCTACAATGAAGCTGTTTATTTTAATGCAAGATTAGACTATATTTAAATGAAAAGTAATTGAAATGTAACTGGAATTACATGTAACTTTGTCAAGTAATGGATTAACTTATGATTACTTGTAACTGAAAAGAAAATTACAATTTACAAATTTCTTACAATTACGTAAAAAATGATAATTGATTTCATAAATTACAATTACATTTTTCAAATAGTAGTTCACAACTTACCATTTTCTTTTACCTCCATAATTTGCAACAGTGTAGCAATAGCCAGTTCAATATCATAACCACAATCCAGAAGAACTTCTCGAATTTGTTCTACATCCTAAAATGATCATAATTTCTCGACTAAAATATCAAATATTGACAATGCCATTAGCATACAGTAAACATACTGACTTATAATATCAAAAAACTAACCTTCAACAAAGTGATAATTACTGTAGATTCCTTATTATATGAGAGCAATTAATATTTACTTAATTTGCATGAATTATGCCTCTTTGGCAAAATAAAACTTTCCTCCTTTATTTATCTATACAGATTTGAGTCCGCAAGAGTATAATACTTGTAATAGCGATTAGAGCAGTATGGACTTTACGCTTTACAAAATAAATTTATTATTATTAATGTTCCAACACAATAACCTTATCATCACTCATAACACAATAACCTTAGCATCCCTCATAACACAATAACCTTATCATCACTCATCACAAGACAAACTTATCATAACTTATAACACAGCAACTTTAACGTCCCTCATAACATAACACAATAACCTTATCATCACTCATAACAAGACAAACTTAGCATTACTCATAACACAATAACATTCATATCCCTAACACAATAACGTTATCATCACTCATAACACAATAATCTTAGTGTCCCTCATGACACAATAACCTTAGCATCCCTCATAACACAATAACCTTATCATCACTCATCACAAGGCAAATTTATTACAACTCACAACAAGATAAACTTATCATTGCTTTCAACACAATAACCTTATCATAACTCATAACACAGCAACTTTAACGTCCCTCATAACATAACACAATAACCTTATCATCACTCATAACAAGACAAACTTAGCATTGGGAGGCCTCCGTGACCGAGTGGATAGAGCATCACACTAAAAATCACAAGGCCTCACATATCTAAACGGCATGGGTTTGATTCTCAATCGCACCGATATATGCGAGAAAGTTTGCCAGTTTACTTTCGGAAGGTTGGTGGTCTCTTCAGGGTACAGTGTAGCTGGGTTCTCTCCTCCACCAACATAAACTGGACGCCACCAGATAACTGAAAAATTGTTGAGTGTGGTGGAAAACAACAATCAATCAAACTTGTCATCACCTATAACACAACAAACTTGTCATCACTCCTAACACACTAAACTTATCATCACTCAAAACATAACAAACTTCTTGTCAAACATGATATGACAAACTAATTGCTACTCATAACGCAACAAACTTACTGTCACTCATAACAATCGCCACTCATAATGAGATACACTTATCATCATTCATAACATTATAACATATGATTGTACAATATTCACAACTCCTTCCCCCAAATTGAAATCCTTGTAGGAATGTGGTGATCTTTGACCTTTTGGCCTGAAAATCAATATGGGTCATCTGCAAGTCTTGTTCATCCTGCCTATAAAGTTTTAATGAGTCTCAAGTGTAGGGTTCTCATATTAATAGTTGGACAACAGCTGCATGTTCAGTTAGAAAGTGATGACTTTGTATGTTTCATCTCACAATGGCAGTCATTTACTATGAAATTTGATGACTAACGTGGAAAGGGTTCTCAAGATACCAGATATCATATGCCTAATTACTGACAGTACTACCATCTGAAGTACACTAAGCATCATAGCCCACTTCTTTAAAGGGGAAATGAAATTTAACATTATAGACATTATAGTATCAAGAATTGAATGCAGTATTTGTATTGCACAATGAAGACCCCATAAGTTAACAATTGTATTCATTGTATATTCATTACCAACAAAATAAAATATTAATATCAAACCCTACTGAAACACAGATGTATCATACAGGCAGTACTTGTTTTATAGATGCACAAACATATCATACAGACAGTGGTTGTCTCACAGACATATCAAACAAACAGTGGTTATCTCACAGACATATCAAACAAACAGTGGTTGTCTCACAAACATATCAAACAAAGAGTGGTTGTCTCACAGACATACCAAACAAACAGTGGTTGTCTCACAGACATATCAAACAGACAATGGTTGTTTTACAGACAGTGGCTGCTTCTCAGACATATCATAAATATAGTTACTGTCTCACAGACATATCATAAAGATAGTGGCTGTCTCACAGACATATCACACAGTCAGTGGTTGTCTCTCAGACATATCATACACACAGTGGCCATCTCTTAGACCTATCTTAAAGAAGTGGCTGTCTCATAGACATATCACACAGAAAGACAGTGGTTGGCTCTCAGGCAAATACAAATAGTGGTTGTCTCTCAGATATATCAAACAAAGAGTGGATGTATCTCAGATAAATATATCATACAGACAGTGGTTGTATCTAGACAGACATATCATACATTGGCAGTGGCTGTCTCAAACAGATATATCATACAGACAGTGGCTCTCCCTCACACATATCATACGAACAGTTATTGTCTCTCAGACATATCATACAGACAATGGTTGTCCCTTGGACATATCATAAATATATTGGCTGTCTTATAGTCATATCACACAGACAGTGATTGTCTCTCAGACACATCATACAGACAGTGGCTGTCTCGCAGATATATCATGCAGAAAGTGGTTGTCTCTCAGACATACAAAGATAGATAGTGGTTGTCTTACAGACATATCACAGAGACAGTGGTTGTCTCACAGACATATCATATAAACAGTGGTTGTCTCTCAGACAAATATATCTTAAAGACAGTGGCTGCCTCACAGACATCATACAGACAGTCGTTGTCTCACAGACATTTCATACACAGTGGCTGTCTCACAGACATATCACACAGACAGTAGTGTCATTGACAAATACACTATAGACAGTTGGTATGACTCGGAGACATACGTACCATACAGCCAGTGGCCAGCATAACCTCCTCCTCAATGCTTTCTTCATCACGTATGGCTGAGACCACACCTCCAGTCACATGACCATTGCTCAGTTTCCCTCCCTTTACATTCTTACCCTCAGGCTCATGTCCCACCTGTAAAAAATGTCAGCATCAAGTATGAACTGACAATGATTTTCCAAAGGTTAATTTTGCTTTTATCTGAATTAATACCATGAAATTACATAATAAAAGTGTATATATTACATGAACCAATTTTAAATAAAAAGCAACCAAAGGGTTTGCACAAAATTTTGTGCAATCTTTTTTTATTGTGGTCTTGGTTGGCCTTACACAGTCTTATTCTTAAAATCATTGGTCTTATGACTACCTACTATATTTCCTTCATGAGAGACCTTTGGTAGAACACCTTGGCCCTGATGCTAGAAACTTTCAATTTTAAATAAATCATCAGCACCCTGAGCTTGACACAGGATATCTTTCAGTAGTTCACCTTGACCCTGACAATGGAGACCAAGGTTGATTACCTTGACCTGGATGCTGGCAGGGGACTCTGTGTTGTCATTGATTTTCCGGACACTGGAGTAATGGTCGCCATTGTGGTAAGCTATGTGAATTTGTTTGGTTTGGACTGTGTTGGTCTGGTTACCTTGGATCTATTCAGTAAAAAACAAATCTTTGAAGTGTTTCATATCCCTCTATGTGTTAAACCACTTACATAAGGTACCTATCAATTTTCTATATTTTGATACTGTTGACTATGCAGAATGTGATCCAACTTCCTGTATCACCACACTGTAATTTGAATCTACATCACGTCTCTCTGACATTGATGACGTCAAAATGCATCAACCCACAATTCTGTGGAAAGTGCTCAACCACGTCACAGATAAAACTTTGCACACAGAAAATAATTCAACAGTATGTTTGTCATTCTGCTAAATAGGAATACATGCATTACCTTATATATGTACATAAATTTAAAAATACACAAGGGGGTATATCATAAATTTATCATTACTACAGTTAAATGACCCAGAGAGTTGGATCATATTGTGTTAATAGGCATGGATCATTAAACAAAACTTTACGCCTGAGTCTCATTTGATCTGACGATCCGTGCCTGTCAACTCGAAGTGATCCAACTCTTTGGATCAAGTTACTCATACTGTGGAAATACTATACACTTACCTATATAATACATACAGTGCTAGCATTTAGATCTGAATTTTCCACAGATGAGATGTAGTGACAGCTTGAACAAAAACAAATGATACACAAGTTTTAAGTTCTCTCTGAGACAGAGATACATTTGGTGGTTCTTAGGGACAGAATACACTTGTATTCAGTGAGGGAGATCATCACAAATGTGAACAGGAAATGTATAAATAATCAGAATAAATAAAAACATATATATCTAAAAGGCTATAGAAGGCTATTTAAAAACTTATGTCATTCTATATCTAACATCCTTGGGTTTGGTACTACAGTATATTTGTGATACAGCACATAAATAAATGGTTATATAATCAGCACTGAATATTGTCTTAAATACCCCCTAAAAACTTATTAATTTACATGTAATTTGTTTTGCAACCAGATTGGGGTAATTCAACTGTGTGCAAGAGACATTTTGTATACAAATGTCATGATGAACATTTCTTCAACCATAAGTGTAAATAAATTCCTTTTGTACTTTACCAGGCATGAGGGTTCTCCTGAGGAAAACACCAACGACTCAAAACTTGTGTATCCTTTATAATTTGTTATATATATCAATAAGCAATAAAGTACATACCACTTACCATTACTTACCACTAATATACTATTTTTGTCATAAAAGCAGTTTTTATTACTTTATCTAGGTAGATTAAGGGTAATTTCAGATGATGATGTTAAATGAATATTTGTAATTTCACAAAGGAAAAAAGGGGAAGATTCACTTTAAGAATCACTAATATCAGTATAGTGCTTGTACTCTCCTCAACAAGATGGAAGCATTCTAAGGACGATACAGAATCACTGCTTAACTCACCAGTACTAAGAAAGCATTCACTGGGTGATGCTTAACTCACCAGTACTAAGAAAGCATTCACTGTATGATGCTTAAGTCACCAATACTAAGGAAACATTCACTGGGTGATGCTTAACTCACCAGTACTAAGAAAGCATTCACTGGGTGATGCTTAACTCACCAATACCAAGAAAGCATTCACTGGGTGATGCTTTACTCACCAGTACTAAGGAAACATTCACTGGGTGATGCTTAACTCACCAATACCAAGAAAGCATTCACTGGGTGATGCTTAACTCACCAGTACTAAGAAAACATTCACTGGGTGATGCTTTACTCACCAATACTAAGGAAACATTCACTGGGTGATGCTTAACTCACCAATACCAAGAAAGCATTCACTGGGTGATGCTTAACTCACCAGTACTAAGAAAACATTCACTGGATGATGCTTAACTCACCAGTACTAAGGAAACATTCACTGGGTGATGCTTAACTCACCAATACCAAGAAAGCATTCACTGGGTGATGCTCAACTCACCAGTAGCTCACCAGTACTAAGAAAACATTCACTGGCTGATGCTTTACTTACCAATAGGAAGGGAGCATTCAGTTGATGGATCACTACATTAACTTGATGGAGACGGGAGAATGCTACTATTGCATCATTTCCTGCATAGGTTCCAAGTTTACGTAGATTAGACACTACAATGAGTAGAAAGTGTTTAACACATATATATATATATATATATATATATATATATATATATATATATATATCTACTGTATAATGAATAATGCTAATTAAGTCCTTACGATGTTTATCAAATGGAACATCGTCTTCCACGAATGGCTCAAAATCTGCTCGATTTTCAGACATGTACGTTACGACATCAAATCTGTACTTGAAATGATTGCGCCCATGTCCCTCCATTTGGTCCCCCAAAGCTCGAAACAAACAGTTTCTGAAATATATAGAACTGATCAGCAAAGATGTCACACAATTTTATTTTATTCATTAATTCTCTTTTAAAAATTCATTGATAAGGTGAATGAAAAAGTGTGCAGCTACTTTCTCTCTTCATTGAAAAGCTATGAAGTTATTTACACGAAAGAGATTATTTCCCCTCTGGCCTCAATTGCCCCATATGGCCATTCTAAATCTGAATAATTTTCTCCAAAAAAAAAGTACTGATTTTTTATAAGCTGCAAATGACATTTTCTGTCAGAAAAATAGTATTAGTAAACAGAAATAGTCATGCACATTAGATATACATAGAGTTATGATGTGTAAATGATTGATCCCAATTTTTTTTAACATTTTCTCACCTACACAAGTATATTAAATTAATTTATTATTTCCTTTAAAAATCAGTGTATGAAGTGAGGTAAAATATGTAGAACAGATTGTTTTAAAGGTTAAATCAATAATAAATGCAAGCAAAGGATTGTCAAGGCCAAGGTCAATACATTTAGATACAGATGGACAGACAGAAGACAGATTTGACAAAAACTATATGCCCAAGCCATATTCAGAATGGGGGCAAAAATATTCTTCAATAAGTGCTTTGAAACTGAGCTAACCCCAAATAGGGAATAGTGAGGTCAAGATCACAGGGGAAGGTCAAGGTCAGTAAATAATGCCACAGTAGAATAGCTACCCTAGGTTAATTTGTATTGGTATAAGATTTTTCATAAATATATTGTCAATAGTTACTTTGAAACTGAGCTTAACACTGAATAGAGAAAAGTGAGGTAGAGGTCAAGGTCAAAGAAAATGTAAAGGTAAAAAAAATACTGATCTAGTTGAATAGTTATCACCAATATGAATCAGCATATAGGGTTTGAAAAAAATATCTTCAAATAGTTTCTTTGAAACTGAGCAAACGCAAAGTGTGTCAGAAGGACAGACAGAAGGATGGAAGGACAGAAGATGGACATGACAAACACTATAAAAATATCTTATTGAACAAACTAAAGACAGACTCATTGTAATAAGATTTGAAGGGTCTTTTCCAGACTACATTTCCTAAAAATTTCTAGAATGGGGCTGGGTTGTTAATTTTAAAGTAGGAGAATACACAGAAAGTTTCAATGAACACCTTTAACAGGACCATGCAGGTAAGCTATTAAGTGGATCTGTATGTTTTAAACCTTGGTTAAAGTTGTCCAAGAGGTATGTTATATACATGGCATTGATATTGACCACACTTTTATAACAGTGTTGACATAAATGATTAAATTCCTCCCAAGTCTTTTATTTACACAAAATGTTAATTATAGACAAATTCAAAGGAGAAAAATTCTATAATAAACAATGAGTGTCATTTCAAAATGGAACTCTCAGCTATCATTATGATTAAGATGGACAACATAACTGGTAATCCCCTCCCACATATATTCCTTGTTTAATGTAACAGCACATTATTATGTGTAATGCTTGCAAAATCAGTTCTATTTTATAAAAATATACACTGTTCAACAACATACAAAGTAAACATTGTAAAATGTCTACTTTCTGTACTATATACACACACACATACACACAGATATATATATATATATACACACACACACAGTATGTTATTGCATTCTGGAATTATTCTAATTCTTGGAATTTACAAAACTGTCAAAAAAGTCTTCACTCAAAACTAACAAAAATCACAGCAAATGTTGTGAAAATCATAAACTGGCAAATAATTGAATGTAATAAAATATGTACAATGTACTGACAAGTTACCATATATCAGTTCACTACATCACAGTTCACTACATCACAGTTCACTGTATCAGTTTATTACATCACAGTTCACTACATCACAGTTCACTACATCACAGTTCACAACAGCACAGTTCACTGTATCAGTTTATTACATCACAGTTCACTACATCACAGTTCACTGTATCAGTTTATTACATCACAGTTCACTGTATCAGTTTATTACATCACAGTTCACTGTATCAGTTTATTACATCACAGTTCACTATATCGCATTTCACTCCAACACAGTTATTACATCACAGTTCTCTATGTCAGTTCACTAAGAAAGCCTTTAATTATACAAAAGTATTTTGTGTGTAGTTGAAATGTTTGCTCATATAAATATTCCATTCAAAGAAATTCATTTCTTCTCTGTTGAAAGTTATTATGAATCTAATGCATGTCATTAAATATCTATCAAGTCTGAATAGTAAGTCATTAACTGTTCAGTCTTGGGTGCAGATCTCAATGGTTATTTGTTTCGAAAAGTTACAACGTACACATCTTATTCCATCCATTAAACCCACATACCATGTAAACATCAGATATTTGGATTGCTTTAAGACAATGACACACTCTTAACATAAAACAGAAGTAAGTATTAAGACAAATAATATAAGGTCCATCAACGGATTCGGGAACACCCACTGGATTGAACAAAGTCAAATCACAGCCAGTAGTCTAAGATCATTGTCTTGAATTCTCCAGCAAGTAACACATGTGTAACATATACAGGTATATACATGCATCAGAATCTGAAAGTTTTTGCTAAATTCATTTTTGCAAAATTGGGTAAAATTACTGTAAATTTAGTTTTAAATTTATAACTATGTGAATCATTATTTTTTGCTCAAAGATATGATAATCCTAAGAAATGATTTTTATGAAAAATGTATTTGCAAAATTAATTTACCTATAGCATAGCTATGTTTACCTCAGTTTGTTGGTTTGTCCACAAGAAATATGTATCTGGATGAATTTCAGCAAAATCAATATTGCATAGAAGATTGGATTTTTCATCCAAAAACTGATTACATTTTGAGTCACACCTGGCTATAGATGGCATTATACAATTGAATCACTTAATATTTCTCCATATCATAAGTTAGTAAAATAAATTCTGTTGGGGGTCTGAATGCTTGTGTTTTACGTAAAATTGTTCGAAACTGTTGATCACCTTTGTACTGTTGGTTAATAATGTAACTAATCTAATATAATCAAGGGATTCTGCATTCTCTGCTGAACAAGAAATGTGTCATGCAACATTGTTCTGTTCAATGGTGTACATGCAGCTACAGACATTGAAGAAACATTTCAACATCCTACTGAAGACAAAACTGTTATATATAGTGAAAGCATCTATAGCAATAAAATGGTGGGGTTTTTTGTTGTTTTTTTTTTATTATTATTAATCAACCTTATTTATCATTATTACTGCACATTAAACATTTTTCATAATGATGGAAATTGTTAGATTTGTATATTACTAGTATCTAACTAGACCCTCTAGCTTGTATTAAATTTCAATCCAACTGCCATGAAAAATTTGCATGTCAACACATTCCTTCATTTGAATCCAATATATTCATCTGCTCAATATACACCAAATACACAAACTCAATGTCCTATTTTCCTTTTAAAATACCAGACAATTACTATAACACATAAAGGTGACTGGTTACATTTTCCCTTCTGAAAATTAAATATTGGCTTCTGAGTCAGTCTTTGTGTTTTGAATTCTTTTCAATCTTTTTCATAACCTGTTTAACAAGTATTTCATTCAGCTATTACAGGCACTTTACCTGTCCAACCTACAGCAGGTTAACCTGTTGTGCTTCCCACAGTTCTGTACATAATCTGTCATTCAAGTTAAAAAAAAATACAATGAAATGTTGTGTTTATGTCAACACCCAAGTCAAATTATAATTTTTTTTCTTAAAATGTATTCTAATAGTACCAGACATGTAGAAACCATTATTTGTTATTTTGTAATGCAAATAAAAGATATACCATTGGGTGACTGCCCCCTCCCAAATCACTATTTTTAATAGTTGTGATGAATGAGAAGAATGTAAGCTTGAATGCTATAAATAGACACTATTCATAGCAAAGTATGATCATTAATAGCAGAGGACAGCACACACACTACCACATCCTCCTCCATGGTTAAATAGATAAAGTTTGGGATCAATCATAGTGGAAGACTCTGAACAACAACTCCCCCCCCCCCCCCCCCCCCCCCCCACAAATTTAGGATTTGATTTGAAGATGGGGCATAACACCTGGTGCGTTTTATTTTGTTTTGGCTTGTCAAAGTTTTTTGTGAGGCCAAGTTCCAATATTTCTTCAGGCTGGCTAGCCATCAACCGAACCCCTCCAACTTTGAAAAACAATACCTGCCTGAATACACAGACACATTCCCATCACTTACAAAGCTAAATGCAGGTATATCAACATATACAAAATAAGGACTCATTTCCACAATTAGTATTAAATATTAATGCAACTTTTAAATTTCTTAGGGTGTAAAATATGTGTTTACTCCATTTCAAAAAAAAAGAAAAGAAAAAAGAAAAGAAAAAACATTTCTTTCACAATCTTTGAACAACTTCTAGGGTATGGAGTATAATTTAATGTTCTGTATACACAATATTTTTTTTTTATTTTAGACCCCATGTCTGATCATACATATGTAGATGACCAATAATCTTTTAAATCAAATTCAAAAATGCAAGTCTTTAATTTGAATTAACAGCCAAAGCTTATAAATGTAGAAATGTGCATGTATATCATACTGCAAAAATGTTATAAACACATGTAACCAATTCATATTGTTATGTGTGTTTCACCAATATTTTTTTTATTACTACAAGAGTGACAAAATGATTGCTATTTGATAATGGAAGAAACAAAGAAATTGCACACTTGCCCATCTCCTGGGATGTCTCTTAGCTGTAGACCAAGTTTTCCGAGCTGTGCTGAGAAACTGGGAAAGTTTTCATCATCAGCCAGGTAAGACTCAATTTTTTTCTCTCGTTTGTACTGTTCTCTGATGGCTCTCTCCTCACGTTTTCTTGTGACAGCATCATATCTGTTGTGCTGTATCCTGGTCATCTTTGGATCACAATTACGAAGTTTCTGTATTCTTCGAGCAGACATCAATGACTATCAGAAGACCTAAATTATATATTGAAGGATGGTCAATTATTTGCTTAATTTATCAAGTGTCAACAGTTATGCAGAAGTCATGTTCTTTGTTGTCACTCCACAAATTCTCGGTCCTGAAGTCATATTTTAATACTTGATTTAGCAGAATCCAAAGCTATTTCTATCCACCGTCTCGTCAGGTGCTTATGTCGACTGTTTCCGTTCATCTACCCTAAACTCGGTCATTTGATTATTAACATTTTCCCTCATGCATAAAGACTTTATTTACCAAAAGTAAAGTGCTAATTCAAAACCATCCAAGCGAAACAACCGAACTGCAGTCGACAATATTTCAAGCATGTGGTTCAAAATAAGGGAATGATATATTATATAAGTGCAGTAACTCACCTAACACGCAAGAAGTAAACGACCATTCAGTAAAATAACGTCTACATTTTGTTACCAGTCTTCTAACAATTAACATGCAGGTTTATTCAATCATACAATGTTTATGACGGACACCTTGTGTTGTGAAATAAAATATTGAATTGAGATACCGATCCCGATTAAAAGCCGATTAGTGAAGCAAGCGCAGCTATATGTATACGAGCGGATCCAGAAATTTTCCTCGGGGAAGTTGGTTTCTCTCATGTATTTTTTAGGAATCCAATTGAAGTTACGGACTAACGTTTAGTATTTTACAACTGGAAGTGCATAGCCATGGGGTGGTGGGTTAATCGGACCCTACACACCCCGTCTGCATACGTGCATTCATGTCTAACAATTAAAAGAAAATAGAAAAATATGCAGTGTGGTGAACAGTGCACAATAGGATGATAAAATCATTAGAAATAACAATTCCAATGTAGTAATTAATGACGTATATTGATTAACCAAATAATTAAATATTTCTGAATTCGCATTGAGGCCCCTAATAGTAAATAAACTTCTACATCGCTGACATCCCATCTTTTCGTTGTCACAACGATACATTCAAACCAATTCATTCACAAACCTAGAATTAATCAAATTGATCACAATCACTTCCGGGTTGTTAGAATAGGTCCTCAGTACCCCTTGCTTGTCATAAGAGGCGACTAAATGGGGTGGTCCTTCGGATGAGACCGCAAAAACCGAGGTCCCGTGTCACAGCAGGTGTGACACGTAAAAGATCCCTCCCTGCTCAAAAGGCCATGAGTGCCGAGCATAGGCCTAAATGTAGCAGCCCTTCGCCGACAATGGTGACGTCTCCATATGAGTGAAAGATTCTCGAGCGGGACGTTAAACAATATTTAATCAATCAAACTTTGTCATAGTAGGCCTATAAATGGCATGTCCTTGTACACGCTAAACTCCCCAAGCGAGGACCACGGTGTCACACATCTGCCCTCTTGCCACTGTTTTATATATTTCATCATATTTACAATTCCAGTGTTTTTCCCTTTGGTATCTTTATTACGAAAGCTCATTAATTTTTAATTCATTAATATTTTTTCGAGTTATAACGTGTAATTTTGATGTTCGTGAATAAAAGCATAACTTTCGCTTTAAATACAGCGCGAAATATATATATGAAGACTGACTTTTAATGCATTGGAGTTAAGAACTACATACACAGGCTAACACGTCTAATTTTTACAGACGCACTTTTCAGAATGTTTGACAAATATGCTGTTGAAGTTTTATTGAATGCGAAGTAAAAGTCATGTAAGTAATTAATACGAGTTGTATACCATTACAACTGTTTTGATAAGAGGGTATAAAATTTCGTCTATGATGTAAAACCAAGCATTAAAATGTCATAGAATTGTAAATAAGTAGATCTATTGGATAATAAAATCTCTCATTTTACGTTCTATCATTGAATGAGACCGGCTTAAATTTATGAAAGGTTTCATTTGATAACCTGAAAACCTGTCAGTGTCCCCAGAAAACACTTGGTGACCGTACGTCATTTTCTTCCGATATATTGATGCATTGCACTTTTCAAAAGTTGTGTCCCTTGAGTGCTCTCTTTGGATTGTTTGTTTGTTTATAGCCGCCTGAGCAATTTTTCAGCTATCCGGCGGCTATCACCATTACCGGTGACGGGGCTGCAAATTTAGACCTATGCTTAGCACTTACGGCTTTTAGCAGTGAGGGTTCTTTAATGTGCCACACCTACTGCGACACGGTACCTCCGTTTTTAAGGTCATATCCGAAAGACCCGTGATTCTCACTTCTAAATGCCGAGCGAAGGAGCAATCACTACCTATTTTAACGTCTTAGGTTTATAACTTTATCATTTGATATACTTTTGGTTTGGTTTGAACATATTTCATATGACCATCGCTTATTGTAATTCGCGAATGTTACGCGATATAACGCGATCTAGTTATGCGTTCATTATGAAACCTATGGAGCTCATTTTCGTAGCTTAAAAAAAAAATCGCGTTACGCGAAAACTTTTGCGAATAAACGCATAACTTTCGCAAGTTTTTCGTTTATTTGCGAAAGTTTCGCTTTATGATGCGAAATTTATCTTTCAGCTACGAAAATAAGCTCAATGGGTAATAGATAACTTTGTAAGTAAAGTTAAAATAACGGATTTTGTACGTTGTCAAAAAAAGTAACCCCCCCCCATCCTTGTTACATACTTGTAAATTGTTCCATTAGTCCATCGCGATCGCATTTTAAGAATTCGTTCTCCCGATATTTATGGATTAAATTTTTTATGAATGATAATAAAGTTATTTTTGTATGATTATTATTTTCAGACCAAAAATGTTTTTTTTGGAATTTGTCAGTTACATTGACGGGTGTGTCTGAATGAGGTTGGGGTGGGGGTGCAGTGATGTATGTCTAGGGACTGTCTTGAGCTACCCACCCCCCTCAGTTAGCTGCAGAACGGTAGTTCTTTGTGAAAATATTGGTACAGATTGTATCTGTTTCTCAGAGAGCTACAGTATTGCAGCTAGCCCCTAGTGCTGACAAAATTATAGACGCACATATTTTTGTGTTTTCGGACATATTTCTTTTGAAAAATGGATCGTATCTGTGAAGGGTGTGTGCGTGCAGGAGGTTTGATTATATATCTCTCTCCTGGTGAGAAACATGTACACGGTGCCATCTCCCTTTCACTACGCTCTTTAATGCCTGAACGATTTCTGGCGTGTGATAAATTAAAAATTTCAATTCATTTGCGTATAGTTTGTGTTTTGTTTTTGTGTTTATTTGTTTGTTCTCCTAAATTTTTTTTTGTTGAGACGACAGCACATAAATTAATTGTGAACATGAGAAATGTGCAGGGGCGGATCCGTAAATAAGGGCGTTCACAGGGGTGTTATTTGTAACTTCCGTACCCCCTCCCATCCCCGATCTAGATCCGTCATTGATTGATTGATTTTATATTGTTTAACGTCCCGCTCGAGAATCTTTCACTCATATGGAGACGTCACCATTGCCGGTGAAGGGCTGCAACATTTAGACCTATGCTCGGCGCTCAGGGCCTTTATCGTGCCACACCTGCTGTGACATGGTACCTCGGTTTTTGCGGTCTCATCCGAAGGACCGTCCCATTCAGTTGCCTCTTACGACAAGCAAGGGGTACTGAGGACCTATTCTAACCCGGCTCCTCACGGGAGAGATCTGCCATTGATGTAGGCTTGCTGAGGAATACTGGAGTACAGTTGGTCTGCATGCTGTCTTGATTCAGTCTCAATTCTGCGTTAGCTTTTCCAGCTGGTACCACTTGTACCCTCTCTTCTCCATCTCTGTCAGAACACTACCCCGCCAAGTGCTTTTGGCCTTTCCTTTGGTCTTTTTCCCTGTGGGTTCCACTGGATTGCCTTCCGAGTGATGGAAGTTCTCGGTTTCCTTAATGGCCAATCCATCGCTATCTCCCTTTTTGAATTTCTAGCTCTATGGAGTTTTTATAAGTTTTCTTTCATAAGTCTTCCTTTCGTATTTTCTCAGGCCATATGATGTTAATAATTTGCCTCAGACAGCTATTGATAAAGACTTGTATTTCTTTGTGAGCCCTTTGGTTGTCCTCCAGGTTTCTGATCCATAGAGCAATATGGTTTTTATATTTGTATTGAAGAGCCTCATATTAGTTCTAAGCACGATGTTCTTTGCTTTCCATATATTGTCATATTATGCTGTTCTGCCTTTTCCTAATTCTGATTTTGACGTCCATGTCAGATCCTCTGGTACTGTCTCCCTCGCTGCCAAAGTATGTGAATGATGTTACTTCCTCTATGTCTTGGTGTTTAATTTTCAGGCTAGACTGTTGTTTGCCTTTCAAGAGCACCTTGGTTTTCTTAGTGCTTACTTTGAGTCCAGTTTCTTATGCTAGTCTGTCTACTTCAACAATTTTTTCCTGCATCTTTTGATGGTTGTGTAATGTCAGAGCAATGTCTGCACATAATCTGTTTTGTCTGAAGCCTGCTTGGTTGTCACAAAGTTTGGAATCCACTGCTACTCTGAGTCAGTGTAGTATGACTCTGTTAAGCACTTTTCCTGAAACAGATAGGAGTATTATCCCTCTATAATTGTCACAGTTACTTTGGTTTCCCTTTTTGGTAGCTTCACAAGATGTCCTTCCTTCCAGTCTGATGGTACATGTACTTCCTCTTTCTCCAAGATCTTACCAAAGAGGTCATATAGCATCTTGGCTACCGTATCTCTGTCTTCTGCTATGAGGGCTTCTGCACGGATGCTGTCTGGTCCTGGAGCCTCGATATTTTTCAAGAATGATATTGCTTTCTTGATTTTTATAACTGAAGGATGCTCACAGTTTATGTTTAAAAGACCTCCTGTAGGCAGTATCCTTGCCTTTTCTTCTGGTGCTTGTTGGTTAAGCAGTGATTTAAAATGCTCTACCCATCTATGCATTTGTTCTTCAAAGGTATTTAGAGTCTTTCCCTCTGATTTTTATTGGTTGACTCCATTTACGATGATTTCTAGTGCGAAGTTGGATGTTCTCATATAGAGCTTTGATGTTGTTCTATCTGACTGCTTCTTCTGCTTCTATGGCTAGCATGCTTATAAAGTTTCTTTTGTCTCTCCTGGCATTTTTCTTGACCTCTTTGTTTGCTTTATTATGGGCCTCTGAAGCTGTTTGTTTCGATGCTGTTGTTTTGCTGTTGTTTAAGGCTTCTTTAAGTTTCTTTCTCCTATTTTCAAAAATGTCTTTGGAGAGATTCATTCTTGGTGTTTTCATTATCTTGTTCTGACTGATGTTTCGCATGCAAATGCAATAGCTTGTTTGATCTGTTACTAGCCTCTTCAGTTGTGCTGTTATCATCTTTGCTTTGGAGTACTTTAAGGGCTGAGAGGCGATTTTCAAGTTCCAGTTGGAATTCTGTCTCTTTAACGCTGTTTGCTAACATGGTGGTGTTAATCTGTGGTGTTTTTGCTTGTGTATTTTAGTAATTTAGATCTCACTTTTGCAATAGCAGGTGGTGGTCTGAAGCTGCATCTACCCCTCTTTTAACCCTCACATCTTGCAGGCTTCTTCTAAACCGTCTTGCAATGCAGATGTGGTCGATCTGATTTTCTGTCCTCTTGTTTGGTGAGACCCATATAGCAAGGGTGACAAGGTTTCATGGGAAGATAGTTCCACCAATGGCTAAGTTGTTGTTGGCACAAAAATTTGCAAAGATTTCCCCATCTTTATTCATCGTACCAAGGCCATGTTTTCCCATGGTTACTTCATAGCCGATGTTGCTGCTTCCTACTTAAGCATTAAAATCTTCCATCAAGACAACCATATCCTTAGGGCTCCATTTTTAAAAAATTGTTTTCTGAAGTCTTACATAGAAGCTCTCTTTTGTCTCCTCTTCAGCATCACTCGTTGCGGCATAGCACTGAATGATATTTAGATATATGCGTTTATAGGCGGTCTTATATCTAGCAGTGATGATTCTTTCATTAATTGGCTCCCACCCAGTTAGTGACTTCTGATCTTTTCTTGACATCATTATTACTACCCCTTCAGAATGTATTGCCTGTCTCCAGATGTCAATCTTGTCTCTCCAGCATCATTCTATCTTGTCCCTCCAGCATCATTCCATCTTGCTTCTGCGATAACGAGTATGTCTATTTTGTAGTTCTTCATTTCATTGACAATGGTTTGTGCTTTCCCAGTGATGTACATGAACCGCACATTCCAAGTTCCGATGTTAGTTATTGACTTAGGATGAAGAAGTTTCAGTCTTGCAGCTTCCTGTCGGCTTTAGAGACAAGATTTCATTTTCCTCCGCCATGAAAGAACTCCGTCTCCTAATTCTGAGATGTTTGTTGGCTAGTGTTTCTGTAATCCAAGGTAAGCCAGTGAGCGGGGGATTAGCCCACTTGAAGGTTCCAGTAGTTTTTGTAGAAGTTTTCTGAACTGCAGCCTTCCCTATTAAGGGTCACTGACCGTTGGAGCTAGTTATTCCTTTCATACGCTCTTTGCCGCAGTAGCCATCTGCTATCTTCTGCCCGAACTGTGATCTCCCACTTTGTAACCCACAGCTTGAAGTTTGTTGGTAGCTGTCACTCAGACTTCCAGTCGCTACCAACTGAGTTTGCTTTCTCCTAGACGAGCTGCCTTCCTAGGCTTAACAAGTCTCGTCTACCCACCACCCTTGCAGTTCTGCCTTGGTCCGGAAGGTGCCCAGTATCCATCTGCTGCCACGGGGAGGTACTACATAGGGTTTGTTGTGGAGAGGCTATATACTGGCAGGGAGAGACTTATTTATTGCTCTCTCTTTTTCGCATCACTTCTAGCCAGCGAGGTGAGGGCTGAAATCAAGAGGTAACAACCAGAAAGACACAGACACCAACACACTAGACGCATCACACAACATTTAGCAGACACTACAAGATTATGGCTGTAATAAATTAAACTCGAATCATGATCTTGCTTTGGCATAAAAAAAAACTTCACTTACATATATTTAATGCCGAAAGCAGAGCAATGGATCGGGAAATCTTTATTGCCAATGCTTACACATAATATTACTTACATAAACAACGATATCTATGCGAGTTTAATTTGGGAGGGGAGGGTGACGGATTTAGAGGGGCTGGGGACAGGCCTCCTTGTTTTGCTAGAAATTACAGGACTTTATGCGAGTAAAACTCCAAATTTGTCACCGAAAATTTCTCTGGAAATCAAGGATCTGCCACCGGGTTTTATACAAGTGTAGTTCTGATATAAGAATAGCATGACATTGTACCGTAGTAGATGTGTAGTATCAATTTATTCTCTATAAGATTTAAGTAAATAGGCCTATATCAGGACAATGTCCTTACCACGATTAGCCCAACGCTTCATTTTAACATCGGGCTCGGTGTTCATTTGAAGGCTTATCATCATGAGGAAGAGTTGAGTATGAAATTAGAACTATAGACAGTATAGCCCATAATAGTCTTATTAGACAGGTAATTTTTGACAGTCTTGTGCATGAATTTACAAATATTCAAATGTTACTCCTTTAAGCGAAAGTGCTGTTATTAACGTAATATGATGGAGTCTTTCTCAACAAATGACATCATAAAATAAAAAAAAAAAAATAAAAAAATCGTCTTTCCTGTAACTCATGAAATCAAATGCCATTTTATCTGCCAAGTTTCATAGAATCTGGAAGTACTAGACTTTATACAACACTTAACCCACCTTTTATGTAGCGCGGTGTTGAATTCAGGTTTCTCAAAGGTGAATTTTTAGTCAAAAACATCTGTTACCATTACGTAATTAATGTCAATGTACTCGTTCAGTCAGACCTCTGATTTATATCGTGTTTATCTTATTTCTTGTTTACACAAATAAGTTTTGATAAATTTAATATTTTGAATACACAATATGATAAAGAGTTTGGTTGAAAGTTAATTTCTGTGGAAAGGAGGGAGTTTACGTATATAATTTAAATTCTGTCTTTCCTATCCCCCTCGATTCTGACCATCAACTCAAAATTTTTGGGAAATTGGTCATGCTTCGAATTTATTTCATATGAATCTTCCAAAATGATTGATTTTTCTGCAAATAAATACAACAGACACTTTCCAATTCCACACTAAATTGATGATGATCATCGTTATTTCAAATAACATATTTGTTAAATTCAATGGTGTGAAGTACACTTCACCAAATAAACTTTATTGCATATATGTGGCTTCAACATTGAATCCAATAATGCATACTGCATGTCATTAACTTGATTAAAGGCTTAAATATCACATCAGTAATTATTTTCACTATATTACTATTTTTTTCACATCTGTGTAAACAACCTGAGTGACCTCAGCCTTCATAAACCTAATGTAGCTGAGATTGCCCTAGCCTTAGCTGAGATTCAGCTCAGCTAGGTATTTGGATTGATGCCTTTACTGTATCTTGGAGCGGTCCTTCAAAATTCAAGTCTGGAAATTTCCATTCAACTTTGGCTGGTTCTAGTAATTAATGTGCACTTAGGTAAAACTGTCCTTTTCTTCAAATAAGTGAATTAACTGTTAAAATATTTCTGTCACTGTTAATTTTGCATTACTTAATTACAGTTCAAGTAAAAAAATCCCAAACAAAATAAAAATGGTTACTAAATTTTCAGATCAAATTTCTCCCGTTGCATAAAATTTTGTTTATCACTTGATATTGAAGAGTTCCTATACTCTGTTTTTCTTTAATAGTGATATATAAAGTAGATATGGGTAGTTACATGTCACAAGTGAAAATGCAAACTTTGTGTAGTACTTTCTTTGTTCCCAGTGGCATGTTTGCCTTCCAATAGCCATTGTCAGATGTTGTTCTTCTGATTATTATAATCATAGGTAAATTAGTATGGTATTGCATCCATTCTATCACAATACAATTACCAATATATGAGTGTGTGTGAACTATGATAAATAAAATGTTGTCATTTTCTTGTTGGTTAGCTGTAGGTATACAAGATTATGAAAGTTGGGGAAACAAGTTGGAGTAACCTTGCAAACATTTATTAGAAATTGTCATCAGAACTAGGCCAGGTAGGAAATTATTGTACCTAATTATACATACAAAGTGATGAAGGGGAGGGATGTGGGACAGGTACACTGTTAATTTGGTGGCATTGCCTTGGGTCACTAATTAAAGTGTAACGGGTAACCCCAGTAACTTGATTTTTTCAACTGTGGGTTTCAACCAATATCCAAAATAAATAATGGGCCGTAGAATTAAAGACAACAATGCAAGGGATTTAAGTCTGATTTTTTACTTGTGTCATTCCTACACATGTTCATCTCTAATGAATTTTCCTCATCCAGTATTGCATTAGTGACAACCTTGATGTTCTATAAAAGTCAGAGGAATATATAAATCATGTGATTTTGTTCTTTTAACAGGTGTTAACTGATTAGAAATATTAACCATGGGTTCCAAGAGTCTGATGGCAAGTCTTACAGATGTGGGGACCTACTCATATTCAGCCCTTTGTGCAGTATCCTTGAACCAGTTGTTTGATTCTGAGATGGACAGGTCAGTTGAAAATTGCTACATGCTGCATTTCTTGCATTATCATATACATGTACCTACCAGAGTCTCATGTTAACCTCCTTCTGACCTCGTGTACTTACCAAAGTTTTGGTCTATGTTTATCCTCTGCTGACCTTTTCAGCTTAACAGAATTTACCACTGCTGGCTTTGCATACCTACCAGAGTTTCAATTTACTATCTCACCTGACCTCGTGTCCCTATAAGTCTCGATTTACTGTCTGCTAACATTGCATACCTACTAGAATCCCTTTCTGTGTTGACCTTCTGCTGATCTCACATACTTACTAGAATCTCTATGTATAATACCCTTTGCCAACCTATTGTATACCTATTTGTACACATAGTCTAGTATACAAGTATGTTTATATGTTTACCCTATGTACCCCTGTCATCCTTGGTTTCTGTTTACCCCGCTGCTGATCTAGCATACCGACCAGAATCTTTGTCTACTTATATCTTTATCCAACCCTTGGGATAAGTCCTATAATTTTTCAGGAAGGTGAAGTAAATCATGTGATACAATTTGCCAATTGATGATCTTGGTAGACTAGAGAATTTAGATAAAGCAAGTTGTGTGGTACATATTGTTCTGTTTCATGCAGTGTCTGTGAATTACAAAATGATAGACTGCTATGTCTCGGCCAGGCTTATTATAAATCATTAGTGAAAAAACATTTGTTTATTGAAAATTTCAGGTTTTTTAAAATGAAGACATTAGATGTGGTCATGAAGCACCTAAGTCTATCGAACCAAGCTTCAGAGTCGATCACCGTCATGATGGAGAACAACTGTTGTGATGATCCACGAGTTTTTGCAGATGTTCTTCTGAAGGAGGCGTGTCTACAACAGAATGGTCTGCCAATCATCACGGACATGGTTACACTAGCTGTGTGTGATGGTTAGAATTGTTATAGTGACTCACTTATCTCTATACCTGTATATAACTCAGTCTGATATAATAGCAGCCACAGACAATGGTCATTCATTCTTAAGCACTGTTCCAACTAAGCAGAAGCTGCATTAAATATTCATTTATACCTGTACCTGCCATTGCTTGGTTTCCAGATGATACATTTAACTCTAATATCGGTACCTTTTCAGTCATCGTAAAGAAACTTCACGTAAGAAGTGACATAAGGCCACTTGCTTCAACCAAACTTATTTTCAAAAACTTACCTTACTGTACTATAGACAATTGGTCTACCACAACTTCAAAATTCTATAGACCTGACTGATTTACTATAGACCAACAACAAAGTAACAAATACCCTTCATTTTTATTGCATTCTTTATTTGTATTTCATATCTTTTTTAACTTGAGACAGAGTTTCATAAATCATTTACAACACTGTGGTCATATTTTTGAATAAGTATTGGAGGCAAATGTCATGATATGTGTAATTGTTCTTGAAGACTGCATTAATTCATTCTATAGACAAACTGGTCTTGAAATATTCATCTTGTTCTAGACTGGACAAATTTTCTATAGATTTTGTTTATCAGTCTATTGTTAATTTTACACACTGGAAATGATCTGTGGACATTATCTCTAATCTTGTGATTAGCATTAAGAGTTTGCAATATAATTTATAATTGTTGTTTCTATAATACACATAGATTCTGTTTCTTACATACTGGTATATTTCAATAATGTCACCAGTTTGAACGTAAAAATGCAACATCACCTATTATTGGTACAAAAGAATTTTTGGTGGTTAAAACCTTTGAACCAGTAAATTTTGGAAACTCAGTATCACAAAAACAGGTATTCTTTGTGTGAAATGAAGAATAACTCATAATTAGATTGAATAATAACAGTGCTAGGATGTTGATTTGAAAAATTATTAACTATTAACTAGCATAGTATATGTATAAGAGTTACATGCACAGTGTGTGATTTTTGGTTCATGAGAGGATGGATATATTAATATGGAAGCTGGTGGTATCTACAATGTAGCTAATGGCTTGTAATATTACAATGTAGCTAATGGCTTGTAATATTACAATGTAGCCAATGGCTTGTAATATTACAATGTAGCTAATGGCTTGTAATATTACAATGTAGCTAATGGCTTGTAATATCTATAAATCTACTGGTTGATAATACTAGATATCAGTACATCTTCGTGTCCGAACTTTCCTGATAAAATGAACTGTCCTGACAACAGAATCTCTTCCAGCAACATGAAAAGTTCTAAATGACAAAACAAATGGTTGATATTCTTGTTTACATTTATTAACTGTGAATTTTCCCCCTGAAATTTATGTATAATGGTAGCTGTTAAGCACTCTCTGTTCATGTACAGTGTATATTGCTGTAGTGTGGATAAACATATTTTCTTTTTATGATATATATGAGGACTATGGTTGGTTGGTTGTCTATTGTTTAATGTCCCTCCTGAGAATTTTTCTTTCCTATGGAGATGTCACCATTGCGAGTGAAGGGCTGCAAAATTTAGGCCTACGCTCAGTGCTTACAGCCTTTAAGCAGGGAGGGATCTTAATTGTGCTGCACCTGTTGTGGCATGGGACTCCAGTTTTCATGGGTACATTGGAAGGACCAGTACCCCATTCAGTTACCTCTTATGACAAGCAAGGGGTACCAAGGACCTATACTAACTTGGATCCCCATGGGATTATAAGGACTATGAATCAATAGTTTATAATATTTACTGATCATGCATACTGCAATTATTGAAATGATGAATCTAATGATATGACCATTTTTGTAGTCATGCATGCTACATGTAATAAATTATAGAGACAAACATTCAAGTTTTATTTATTTCTTAAAGTACTGGCCAATTTTGATTCTGTCAAAGTCAGCATTTTAGATATCAATTTTGTTATTGAAAAATTATTTTTGCATTATGACATATTTCACCAATATAAAAATATGACATATGTCTTTACCTATCAGTAGCATCAAAACTTTTAGACTTCTAAAATTTGAACTTTCTCAGGTCATTATGATGCCAGGATGCGATCTTTGATCAAGTACGTTGCCTGGCAACTGAGAATCAGCTGGGATCAAGTTGAGGATATAGAATCCATGTTGGCAGAATCACTGGAGGCCCGGGAATATAAATTGTCAGAGTAAGTATGCAGATAATTAATCAATAAAGATTGTCATAATCAACATGAGTGCATATTGCCACAGTCACCATACAAAAACCTAGACAATATCAAATATGTTATACTTTGAAATACTGTAAACCAACTTTTATTTGTGTGAGAAATTTTCATGATGTTCATGAGAAGTTGCAGTGAATCAGTCCTTTAATGTATCCTTTATGACATTACGTGCTTTTACAAGTTACAGGGGAACTGTTGTTGACATATTTGGTCTTGAACAACATTTTGTACACTCATCTGTTGCTGGTTAACTCCCATTCAAAACTGGTAGCCATTTACAGCTGGCTGGACTTTATCAAAGGCAACACATCTTATGACTATCTGTGATTCAAACAGAAAACTATTTGCCTGACTAACCTTTTTGACCACTGAACCATGCACACCACTTTTTAACGTAGCTGTAGACACGGTTGAATTTTTCTGATCAAAAATTTTCTGCCATCTGTCTCTCATCTTTTTGTTCAATGTGATTATCTTATCCAATTTTCAAATTCTTTAAATGGAACTACTGGACCAATTTTAACCAAAAATAGAAAAAGTATCCCTGGGTTAAGGGTACATACAAGTATTTTCAAATAAAGGACAAATGTTCCTTCTTTTGGGGAGAAGATAAGGAAATAGTTAAAATAGGGTGAGATCACTTGGAATTCTTCTGAAGAAGCACAGGGTCCAATCTTATAAACTAGTATGAATCTGAATTCTGTATTTTTAAGTGTAGCTGTATCTGATGTAAAACAACTTGCAACAAGAAAAATCAGTAATTACCTGCCTACGGTGTGAGTTTTCACTGGATATTGAGATAAGAAGATACAAGATGTGTTTGTGAAACACTGATCCTCTTGTATGGTAGCAAAGCAATTCTGGTACCAAAAGAAAGGTCTTGTCACTTGGAATACATATGTGAAATATGAAAGCCCCAGCACTAAGTGTACAAAAGAAATTGCCAATGTTAAATTTTTTCAAAAATAGATCAAACTCCAAGGTCATTTAGAAAATTTTGGTACCTGGTCAAAAGAAAGATATGGTCACAAGGAATACACATGTAAAAATTTGAAAGCTGTAGCACTAATTGTTCAAAAGTAGTGGCCAAGATTATAGTATTTGCAAACAAAGAGACATATAAATGGATGGACCAAAAACTACTTGGCCCTGAATCTCAGATTACAGGGTTATTAAGCTTTGTGCATAAGGAGTGCCTTAAAGAGCCAAAATGCAAAATGATACCGATCAGAATTTTGATGGTTTTACAGACATATACAAGTTTAAGAAAAAACACAGCTATATAATCTCTAAAACTAAATAGTTACACTTAGGTCAAATATCAGTGATATTAGCATTAAGATCTGGGTTCCTGTATGCTTTCAAAGTCAACTTTGAAAATTCAAGGTCACTTGAATGGAATTTTATATATACTAAATTCATGCAACATTTCTTATCTGATCTTTTTATCAAACATCTAGTCGTGGTTCCTTGCATAAAAATCTGTTTCTATTGTAAAATGGCAAGTCATTGATAGTGTACCAAATTCATGAGCAGCATTGTGGCCATGGGTCTTTTGTTTGGTATGTATTTTTATTTATATGTAAAACAGAATATGTTATGTAGATATTTTTATTTGTTGCCCACCAGAAAGGAAAGGTATAGGTATGATGAAGAAGTAAACTTTATGTTGTGTGTATCATAACACTTTCTTAATTTCATGCTTGTACATGCATATTATCTAATTGTTCATTATTTTTTAAATTTTTTTGATTATGTGACTAGAATGTGATTAATTCTACTAGTAATCTTTTTGAAGTTGTATGAAATGTAAAAATATCACACAGTTATAATTTTGTTATTTGTGTTATATGATTTCACTTTGCAAGAAATGGAAAGAACTTATTTTAAGATTTCACTTTGTTGCATCAAACATTGTAGTAATATATTTGATTTTATAGAAAGAAAGTGCAGCTACATTGTATGTGAATATTAGTATCTTATGTTTGCATACCTGTTATGCTACTAGACAGAATTTGTTCTTACATAATAATCCAGTTTTTTACGACACATTTGATTGGATTGTTAAGATATTATATGCTTATACTCTAGAAACTTTCATTTAACTGAAGACATTTTTGCTCGTTAGGTCGGACATCTAATGCATGAATGCAGTTGTGTAAATATGTTACCTAAATTCTGAGGTACTATATATGTTTCAGGGAAGAGGAGAAGGAGAAGGCCAAAATATCCCGAAATAAGAAGATAAAGAGATTGGCTCTGATTGGTCTTGCCACAGTTGGAGGGGGAACTCTGATTGGTTAGTGCTTACTTGTCATTTCATGCTTGAGTAGTACTAATAAAATTGAAATAATAATCATTATAATACTTTATATAAAAAAAAGCAGAACATTATTTTTAATAAGTAGGATCTCTTAGATATCACCTCTCAAATCAAGATTTATGTAGATACAATAGTATTGTTAAAGAGGTTGACACCCCTAGTGAAATATTCACTGAGAATAACAGCGGAGGTGAATATTACTTCCATGGATTTGAAGAACTGAGGTTTTAGCCAGTACCAAAAGTCAACAATTGTTTTATAAAATGACTTTATATCAGTGGTATTTCTGTTGTAACATCAAACTGAATAAAGATTACACAAGTCATTATAGACATATACTTTACAGATGCCAAAAAGTTAACTTGAAATGTCAGAATAGAAACAAATGAGAGAATGATCTTGCAAGAGTAAATAACTGAATAAATAATGTTCACCTTTCATGCAGAATTGTGGAGTGATTAGTTTCATTTTGTTTTAAAAAGTGGTGTTATTTAACCCATGCAATAGAGAAAATTTTTATTCATTTGAACACCAAAAAAAAAAAAATAATAATAGCATCATGTTATTATGTCTCCCCTCTTCCAGGGGGTTGCATATTGTTTTTTTTATTGTAACTTCTTGTCCATCTGTCTATCACAGAATATTGTGAACACTTCTCCAGCATGGCTTATTGGATAGCCTTGAAACTTTGTAAAAATTTTCATTGCCATTTAATGTAGATGTACATATTATCAGGACAGGAGAATCCAATTATTTTCCTAAAAGTTATAGTGGATCTAAAAATGTAGGGAGATGTAAAATAGCTTGTGAACATTTCTCCTGTATGGCTTAGCTGATAGACTTGAAACATTGTACATTTATAAATGTGCATATTATAGGGAAAGGATTATCCATTTGTTATCCTTAAAGTTGTAGTGGATATAAGAAAAGTGGAGGATGTAAATAGCTTGTAGACACTTCTCCTGTGATGTATCTTTATGGATAGCCTTGAAATTTTGTACAATACATCATTATCATTTAATGATGTTCACATTGTTTAGACCCAAGGATCTAATATTTTCCTATAATTTACAGTGGATCAAAGAGGAGTGTAAGGTATAAAATAGCTTGTAATGCTTCTCTTTTGTGGTGTATTCGATAACCTTGAAACGTTTTAAACTTTTTCTAAAGGAAAGAATTTTGGACCATGACTTTAGCAAATAATGCCACAAAGCAGAGCTTTTGTGATGCTTGCCATCACAATGTACTTAGTTTTTCTTTGTGTTTGAAAGTTTTTCCAATTAGATTTATGGATTATCTTTAATGTATTCTATGATAAAGTATTGTAATTGCCATCCCTCATATCATGGCTTTTATAAAGAGTGATCCCCCCCCCCCAAAAAAAAATTGTCAATTTTGGGTCAACCCCCTTAGAAAATGGAATTTCTTTATGCATCCCATTTCCTACACACATGATATTGAGTTAGCAAAGGTAAGCATCTACAATATTGGGAAATCCGTGCACATTTCATGATTGTTTACCTTTTTGACAGGATTGACAGGAGGCCTAGCAGCTCCATTGGTGGCAGCAGGCGCTGCTTCCATCATTGGTGGTGCTGGGGCAGCAGCCTTGGGGTCCACAGCTGGTGTTGCAATCATTGGGTCATTGTTTGGAGTTGCAGGGGCAGGGTTAAGTGGTAAGTATCTGATAATTGATGAAGTTCTCAAGACTTGACGCACATATAGAGTGTAAGCAATATGAGAAATATGATGAAAACATTTAAAAATTCAAGAAAATATTTATTTGAAACAAGAGTAAATAAAGCTATCAATTTTATGACAATCTGAAGTTATATTAAATGACAATGAATAAGAGTACACAGACATTGTCATGTAGATTCCTGTCCTGAGAGAGAGAGAGAGAGAGAGAGAGAGAGAGAGAGAGAGAGAGAGAGAGAGAGAGAGAGAGAGAGAGAGAGAGAGAGAGAGATTGTCATGTAGATTCCTAGACAGGAGAAAGAGAGAAAGTTTATGTATGTATATGTAATGTGTTGACACATCTATGAGAAAAAGCACAAGTAATACCTATGTTTATTTGGAAAGTTTCCTGAATATTCTTATGTACATGCATAAATGAAAAAAAAATATATGCCTGTAGATTTTTTGTAAGAGTGTTATTTTTAGGATACAAGATGAAGAAGCGAGTAGGGGCTGTAGAAGAATTTATGTTTGAGCCATTATTTGTTCTGGGGAAACAGCTTCATCTGACCGTGGCAGTCACAGGCTGGCTGTCTAAGGAAATGCCAGGTAGGTCAGGTTATGGAGAGAGAGAGAGAGAGAGCAGTAAACAAGTAATGTAGACTAACTTTTATTCATGATGACATTATTTCACAATTTGCCAGTGATAAACTAATTTGCAGTGACTAATTTTTGCAACTGAGGTAATTCTAAACATATACTAGATACTTTAAGGGAATGGTTATGGTAAGATATATTCATGTCGACAATGTACTAGCAAACCTAGAGAAATTTTTTCACATGAGAATAAAGATTGGTTTACAGTATTTGTAAGTTTAAACTTGACAAGTGTGATTGAATACCTGGCTATGATTTTCTTGTGAATGATTATCCTCAACATATGTGTATAGGGTGGCATTGTATGGTGATAGTACATGATGTCAAGATGATAAACATTAAACATGTCAATCACCAGCAATATCTCTAGTCTAACCTAAAACTATTAGAGAAAGAAATTACTGTATTATCATTGTCTTCAGGCATTAAGATTTAAACATATGTTGAAGTTGACATGACTTGGAGCTGCAAAATTTCATTTATTGTTATGTTAAGTTATTTTTAATGCATAATAGACTATAGGAAAAGGGACCCAACTTTGTGAATTTGTGTTAAAATTAGCCTATGACCCTCAGAAAAATATAGATAATCAAAGACAACAAGAAAGAGTCTTGTTTTCAGCTGATTTTAAAGTCAGAACATTATGTAAAAACTACACAGAAATTTAACACGGTGATTGTAAGCATATGTGATTAAATATATTTAAATTGTCACAATTTTTAATGAAAGTTCTATAAAAGAAATTGACACCTCCATATTTTTTCTTTCGTATCTGAAAGGATTTCTTTACTGCATATATTTTGTGTATGTTTAAGCTTATTTATTATAAATAACTGAACAATTTAGATAAAATATGTATTCAAGATTTAAATGGGACTTGCAAGTGCTTTGATCTCCAAATAAACCATTTACACTCTGTAGATTTTCTATACAATGTCGTATCATTTTATATAGACTTTAAGATGCCATGGCAATCTCTGGCCGAGTCTCGAGAGCAGTACAGTTTAAGATGGGAGACAAAGTACCTTATGGAACTAGGGGAAGCCTTTGATTATATCCTTAATGGAGCCATCTCCATGGCAACACAGGAGGCACTCAAGTACACCATACTGTCAGGTTTAGTAATCTTATTGAGGTACAAGTGACTGTTCAGATTTCTTTGGATCTTATACTTCTACTGTAAACAAGATCTTTCTCAAGAAAAAAAAATCACTGCCAGTAACTGAACTTCAAAAAAAAGATAAATAATTGTGTACAAGACACCCTTAACATTTCATTTCTGATTATGTGTAGGTATCATCACAGCCATTGCCTGGCCTGCAGTTCTGGTGTCAGCTGCCAGTGTACTGGACAATCCCTGGAATGTGGGCATTCAGAGAGCCTCATCCACTGGGAAGGAACTGGCTGAAGTCCTACTGGCCAGACAACAGGTAATGGTGGATAGCACTGTCATATAAGTAGTGCAGACCTATCTGGAGTGATGATGTTATAACTGATAGCACTGTCTGCTGACAGGAAGTGCACAGCTACCGTATAACTGCAAATTTTAGCAAGACACAAATTTAGTGGTTTTTCCATATAAATGGGTATATACATGTAATTAGCAAGAGCTGATTTTAGCATCTTTATAATTCCAAGAAAAATAACCATTACTTACAATACGGAATAAATTGTTAATGATATTCAGTTTTAGTGATCTCAACACTCTTGATAATAATACCCAAATTAAATCCTAGTTAAAAATTCTGCTTATATAGTACATGTATTTACTTTTGGAGTAATGATGTTATAACTTTGTATATTTACTTTTTGTATCCTGCCAAGTCTGCATTATTAGACCCTATGAGTAGCATTATGTTGAGCGACTCATTATAGCAACTATCATCCTTTTCCGTTTTGGGCATTGCATCATATTAAAACTTGGTAAAATCAGCTAAATCACAGATCAGATTATCTGTACATTGTATGTAGAATATCCATGTATAAATACATGTACATGGTACATACAACTCTTACTATTCTCAGTTTTTTCTCTATATAACTAAGCAAATTTACTTTCAGTTTCTCAAACTTTTGATCTCTTGAAGTGAAGTGTGGGTCCCGAAAAACATTCTTCATTGTTTTTCACTCTCAATCTCGAGAAGAGGTGGTAGCATATACACACCTTCAATTAAGTGCATACATATTTTCGCTTGGACTTTACCTGGAGAACAGTGAATGTCTGGGGCAAGCTTGGTAGCTTTAAATAGGTCATTATATAGGTTAAACATCACCCTACTTACTTTTGGGGTGGATAGTTAATTGTTTAATTCATCAGTTTTAACCTTATACCTGTGCCTTGTTTTTGTTATGTAATCTAACTATAAATAAAATTGATGATTTGTATGGATTAGACAATGAGACAGCATTTTTGAGAAAATAGTTTAGAGAAATGCCAATGAAACATCATTATTTTTAAGAATTTGTGTTTTGTATAAAGTAATTGGAAATCATGACAACTGTTAGTGGGTGGGAAACGCATTTTGTATGAAAAAACCCAAATATTCATAAACATTTAAACACATTGTTTTATTTATGCAAGATAAAAGTTCTCTGTTGTTGAAATCAAGTCAGTTACCTAAATGTATGAAGGAAAACATGTCAAAACAATCCATATGCAGTACAGCAACCATTAAATCTTAACTTTAATGGTCGGACCTTTAAAATTTCCAGATTTGGCTCAACCTTTGATCTCTCAAATTTTGTCATAGTCCCTTTGACTTTGAGTTATCTTGAGTCACCTGTGCCTGATTTTGTGAATTCAAAGTAGAATTCAATCATTTTGAAATAATTATAAAACTTGACCAACTCACTACAGATGTATGTAATACTTATCAAAGCATATGTTTCTGATCTCTGTTTGACATTTACTTTTTGTATGTTTATTGTATGTTGTGTAGTCAACACCTCTCACAGGTTTCCCAATAGGCATTCATTAAGTTCAGCATGGTAGCAAATGAGTGATACTACTGTATCCAACAGATAATATATTCTAAAGCAACCTGACCATTTTTATTCTGGTAGTGTCGAGTTCATTATCTGAAAATTTTAACTGATCATGTAAAGTTCTTGCTGAATTTTGTTTAATATTGTCAATGAATGTTGCCAATTATGCTTATTTTATCTTTTTAGAGTAATACTCAGTTTTGTAAAATCATATACAAGTATATTGCTATCTACATTTACATTAAAAAAAAAATATCTAAATAAAATGTAGGTAGATTCAATCATCCAGACATTTGTTTATACTGCCCACAAACATCTGGACTATTTGTTCAGTATGTTTTTTTCTGAACTCAAAGCTAGGCTTATTGAAATTTTGATCGCAGCTAAAAAGTGGGCTAATTTCACTTTCGTAAATGCCATGTTTCGTTCCCCTATGGTCATTTGTTTGCTACATTACATTTGCAACATTCTTAATGTTTTGTTTTACTTTCACTTTAAGGAATTCAACAGGTTCCACTTTTACATTTGTTGTGCATTTTTTCCTATTTTTGTTTATTTACTACAGTTTTTACTCTTCTGAGGGCCTATACCACTATTTCTTCTCTCTCATATGGCTCATATATCTTCACAGTAAATAGATATAGCAGTATTGGTTACTTATTCCAGGAAAAAATGATAATGCAATTAAAGTACCTTTAAATTCACAATGTATTTTTACAACCAAACATGAAATTAATCTGCTTATTTGTTCTAGTGTTTGTATTTCATCACAGTTGTATGTAACATTGTAAATATCCATGATCCCATGAATACTTTAAGTACTTTGATTCTTTCAATCTATTAAAATGTTTGAGTAATTGTTGTATGAAGATGTTGTTGTTGATTAAGCTATAAAAAAATCAATATATTCACAATTGGAATCATTAACTTCTCTTGATAAATGAAAATATCTTCAGTGGGGTTTATCTACACCCTATATTTTTTCTGTGTCACATCACTACCAGTCTGCATGGCACCAAAAAAAAAAAAATCCTGAACATAAATTATTAAAATTCATAAAGACTAAACTTCAGCAGACTCGTATCTCATGATTTGTTCAGAAATTTAAAGAATTGCATGTATAAAATATGTATGCAGATTCTTCAAATTTTGAAAGTTTGAAACATTCTTTATCAAGTATTACTTCATTTTTAGTTTTATACAGGTGATTCAAAGAATCTCTTCTTTGTTTTTTTTATACTGTCTTTACTTCGAGACATGAATTATGCCACACAGGCTGTCAATGTACTAGTAATTTGTAAAAATAAATAGATCTTTTATGTAAATGATAAGTGGGTAGAAAACTTCAGCTATTGAGGTCTAATACAGTTGTAGTGGTAAGAACATTGTACTTAAAATCACTTTTATTAGCATGAACTTTGTATGTGTAAGTTCACAAGTTGACTTGATGCTAACAAGAATGGTTCTCGTTAATAATTTTAATTTTGTATATACATGTATATATATAGTGATGACAACATTTTTGTGAAAAAAATCTGACAAGGCATTTAATGAAAATATGTTGTATCTTATTTTTAAATCATTTAATAAAATTTTGTCTTGTTGATTAATCGGACAAGGCAATATCAGGAAAATGAGGTCTCGAAAAATATACATGATTTACAACTTACTTGTATTCATCAACAGTATTGACTTTAACGATGTATTTAAAGGAATGAATTTATGGATTCTGTATTTCACAGGGAAATCGACCTGTCACATTGATTGGATATAGTCTTGGTGCTAGAGTCATCTTCTCTTGCTTAGAAGAAATGGGAAAGAGAAAGGGTAAGTGATATTCAAGAACTGTTAAGTATCCCAACCATTTACTTCAAGAGAAAATGGTACACATATACAATAACTTTGATTGATATTCTGTACTGTAGCACAAACACATGTTTTGAAATGCTTGCTGGTTTGCTTAAAATGGGGCACCTGTCAGAGGGAGAAAAAATCCCCTACATGTGATTTTTGCAATAACTGGTAGAATTACATGAGAAGAAATTGTATATCTTGTATATTTCCAGGCAGTGAGGGTACTGTGGAAGATGTAATTTTACTAGGGGCACCTGTCTCTGGGAACTCAAAACACTGGGAGGGTCTGGGCCATGTTGTTTCAGGTCGGATCATTAATGGCTACAGTAGGTAAGACTTGGAGGTACATTGCTCTTGCAATGTACATATTGGTGTGTGTCAGTGTAATTAAGCAGTATTTAGTACTAAAGCTTGTAGCTTTCATTGTAAAGAAAATATATGACTTTCTTGTAGTATTTAATATCTAATGTATCATGTAGAGGTGACTGGCTGTTAAAGTTCCTGTTCAGAACAGCTAACGTGCACTTTACACATGTAGCAGGCCTGGGGCCAGTCAAATGGAACAATCGGCGTATGCACAACATTGACCTCAGTGATGTTGTAAGTAATTTATCCATTACATAATCCCTCATTGTTGGTGAGTTGTAGTGAAAGTATATGTAGCTGAGAGTTGGACACAAAAAATAATTAATCCTTAACAAGTTTATTTGCTACATTTTATACAATATTTCTGCTTCTAAGGCAACACATCTACACATATATTAAATGAAAATGCCCAAATAGACTCACCTTGTTAGTAAGAATGTTTTTCTTCTCTGGATTTTTCTTCTAGAAGAGGTTTTGATTTCACTAACAACATTGATAGATAAGTATAAATTATATTTTAAATTTCCTTTTGTTTTGCTCTGAAAAATTTACTAGGTATCTGGTCACAAGGACTATATGAAGCAGCTGCCAACCATCATGAAAGTGGTTGGAATCAGAACAAAGGAGGATATGGTGATAGGCAATGTCCCTCCTCATAAACTCTTCCCAACATCTGAGAGCTGCGACAGCTTCACCAGCAGTGAAGATGATGGGGAATCAGGGGACGAAGCAATGGGAGGCGAAGGACAGAACAGGAGGGAAAAGAAGTCTGTGAAAAGTCAAAATGAGTCACAAAAGACGCAAGGTGGCAGAGAGGAAGGAGATGAAGCAGTGGGGAATGAGGGACACAATGAAGGACACAGAAAGAAAAATGACACTACATCTATGGAAAGTCTGAAAGAGTCAAAAAGAACAGAAGATAGTGGACAGGAAGGGAATGAAGCTGAGTTTGTCAAATACCAAGGACGTTTTGGGAAGGAAGCAGGTGCACAAAAAGGAGAAGAATGTGAGGAACCACAGAAGATGGGAACAGAAACTGGAGGTGCTCAGGAAGAAATCTGTGATGTTATAGATAAGGATGATAAAATTAGTAGGAAAACTAGTTCAGAGGATTCAGCACTGGCAAATCAAACAGAGGAAGATAACTGCTATGTGTCTGATTCAGAGGAAAACCGCAACTCAAACAGTGACTGTGATAATGAAGTAGATGTCAACAAGAGTTTGGAATTGAGAGAAAACAATGGTGAAAGTTCAGTACTAGGTGAAAAGAAAGGAGGCGATTTTGATCAGGAGAAAGCTACTTGTAATAAATATTCACAAGAGGCATGTGAACTATCTAGCAGTAATGAAAATGGTAAATTAAATTCTGATCTATCTAAATTTTCTTTAGAAGATATAAACAGGGAGGAGTCTGAAAATAAAATACCCAACCAAACCTGAGCAACAAAAATCCCAACCTGAGCTTTATCTCGAGTTCTTAACAGTTTGTATGTGTGTCAGACATATGGACTGACATGCTTAAAAGCATGTACCAGTCTGTACAGATATCTAGTGATAAAAATGATTGATTGTTGTTTTCTGCCACACTCAACAATTTTTCAGTTATCTGGTAGTGTCCAGTTTTTTATTGATGGAGGAGGGAACCCAGATACAATGTACCAGGGAAGAGACTACTGACCTTCCAAAGTAAACTGGAAAACTTATAAAATGAAAAAAAATTACAAAATAAAAACATTATTGTAAACTTTTGAATGTGTAAAATGAGTGAGAATCCTTTAAAATGAAATACATTACAAATGTAACAATGAAAGAATTATGTGCACATTTATTTACGTTATTCCATTTCAAGTACAAAATTGAGAAATTAGGGATTCATTTTCACTGTGCTCACACAAAATTTAACTGAGTTATATTCTTGGCCTAGCTTTGCTTTTTCAATTAATCCAATGAGAAACTGTGTAGTAGCCTTTTTTCTCCACAAATCATTGTTACTTGTTTGTAGTTTGGAGATTTAATGTTCTGTAAAATCATTACTTCTCAATTCTTTCTTAAGTAGTGGGCTTTTTTTGGTGAGGCCGTAATTTTGTTAAATGAAACACCAAAGAACATTACAGGATGAGAATTCATCAGTCTCCATAAACACACCATTTTTTATCAAACTCCTCTGTGATAAATTATTTCACAGACAGCGGTATATAACTTAACAATGTCCTTCTGAATAAGCCTTTCATGTTGGTGCCTTCATCAATATTCTGACTTATTGAAACAAGAACAGCAAAACCTAAATTTCTACTTTAATAGTGTTTTCTTCTGAACATTTGACTTGACACTAAACATAGAGATGTTACGCCTCATGATTATTTTTACTGGTTTTCAGGACATTTAATGAGTCTTGATACTTTGACATTACTTGACACTTTGGTTGTCACAGGATCTGATTCAGTGCACTAGTGAAAATATATCAACCATTTTACATAAATACAAGTGAAAAAGCCAGAGCTTAATCTGTTTTAAATATTATTATATATGTTTACAGAACATTTGATGAATGTGATGAGAAAGTATATGTCATTGTTTTAATGTGCTTTTGATATAACCATACCTGATGTGCCCTTGAAATCTGAAGTGCATCACTTAATACAAATACTGAAATTTTAGTTATATACATGTAGATTATCTGCCTACTCCTTGCTTTGTCAATTATTGTTTTATGAATATACCTCCAAAATGAGTTATATATGATAAGGGCTTAATTTCACCCCATAAGAAGGTTAAAGTTAAATCTTCAAGATGTAAAATGATTCTATATTTTCAAAACTGAAATTCTTGTGTGGCAAAATCATGATTGATTTTCATGACTAATCTCATGCTATTCTTGTAATTTGCAATCAAGATACATGAATATGCATTATTGCCTGTCATTGTTTTATGTTTGTTTGTTTTTTGGTTGCTTTTTTTTTGGGGGGGGGGGGGGGGGGGTCACTGAAAACTTAACAGATAGTGCTTGCTCTTTATTTATTGAAAACATTGAACATATTGGAGAACAATTGATTTTTATGCCATCTGAGAGACATGTGCAATAACAATATAAATCATATTTGCTGGTTATATTAAAGAACATCTGTTTGCTGAAAGGAAAATGATACAAAACTGAGCACTCTTTATTTAAAGCTAAAATAAAAATTGTATGTTTATGATTTTAAGTCATACATATACACCATCAAAATAAAGTGAACTTTTACATCAAAATTGGGGTGAAATTAGACTTGTATGCTCCAAAGACAGTCACTCTTCCGTGATTGTAATTAAAGTCCGAGTTATACTTGACTTGTAGTTTCAATTTAATTGTGTAGTGTTTCAATTGATGCATGTTGCTATTTATTTCACTCAAAATAAATATACCTGATAATTAAAGACTGGTATGTGAATGACACAAGTATATGTACTTTTACATGTAGGTGTGTTTAGGTTGCACATCTTGTCAAACTTTTACAGGCATTTGTTAATTGATTAGTTAATTTTTTTGTAAGTTTTTATTTTTTATTGATAATTCAGTATTCAGTGTGTTTACATATACAAGTTTGTTGCAAACAATGCTTTTGACATCTTATATTACAGGGGTACCCATACTATAGGCTTAAAACTAGCCACTATGACTTTATTACCTCCTAAACTCTATTTAATGTATATGGTATGCTTTCCCAGGTACACCTCTGTGCAGTATTGACATTTTTAAAAAAAATGATTTTCCTTTAATACTTCACCTTTTGCATCTACTATGCTTATATTCTGGTACACGTTATGTTTAGTGAAACACTTCATAGACAGGTCTAAAGGCTAGAAGTGGGGAGGGATATATTGACAAATTTTCACAATTATCTCTGCAATTGGTTTTTTTTTTTATTTCATTCCAATGGTAAAGGGTACCCCTAACTGTACGATAGAATTTAGTGATCTAGTCAGGGTGTATCATTGCTTTTCTAAAAAACGCCCGTATCTTATATAATGTACGAGTTTTTTGGCTCTCATGGTTTAATGGTTTTGTTCAATAGCAAATTGTTGATTTTGCAAATAAATATTGATTTAGAACTGTTGGTCTTTTAAAGTTTTGTCAGCTGAGTCATTCAAGTGACATATTGCCATTGGTCTTAGCCCATCGTCATGCATTGTCTATTAACAATTTTACATTAGTATGCCCCCAGAATTGAAAATTCAATGGCATATAGTTTTTGGCCTGTCTATCTGTCTGTGGCAAAAACCTTTTAACCAGGTAAAGCTTTCATATTTGGTATGTGTATTCCTTGTGGCAAGACCTTTCCATTGACACAAAAATCTTTGATCTGGTGACGTTTACCCTACTTTTAGAAAATTTGAATATAAGCAGTATCTTTCAAATCGTAAGAGATGCTGCTTTTTCTTTTAGCATGTGCATTTACAGTGAGAAGACTTTTCCAATGATCCAGATTTATTGACCCTGTGACTTCACAATGACCTTTGACCTAGTTTTGGAAATTTACAAAAAAAATTTAACCTTGGTCATATCTTTCATACCACTAGAGGTAGACCTTTCATATTTGGAATGTTTATTCCTTGTGGTAAGACCTTTCCATTTAACATCAAAATCTTGGACCAGGTGACCTTTACATTCTCCTTTACCTACTTTTCGAAAATTTGAATATAAGCCTTATCTTTCAAATCGTAAGAGATACTGCTTTTATAATTTAGCATGTGCATTTGTTGTGAGAAGACTTTTCTAATGATACCAGATTTGTTGACATTGGCCTAGGTAGACTTTTCATATTTGGTATTTGTATGCCTTGGCAAAACTTTTCCATTGATACCAAAACCTTTGGCCTGGTGAACATTACAACTCTTAGTTCTACTTTGTTGTAATCCAGGGGCATCAATCTTTCACAAACACAACTTATTAGCTTCTTGAAAACTACATGGCCAATTACTAGCATTTTTGGTGTGAAGCTTCTTTAGAAGAGGAATGTAAATTGTGTTTATGATTTTAGGTCCCCCAAGGCATCATGGGTGGGGTCAAAACTGATAAAAAATCTTCTACCACACACGAGGGAGAAAAACCAAATGCATGGTTATGATGTTCAAAAATCCATTGCCAAATTTTGAAATTCATGGCCCCTTGGTTAGGGGTTCAGTTTAGTGTAAATGTAAATACATGGTTATGACGTACACGAAGTTCTCTACCTAAACCATGACATTCATGACTACTAGGTTAGGGCCAATATGGCTCTCTAGTGAAAATGTATTAATTCGTAGAAAAATTTTCCTTACTCGGACATAGTTGAGATAAACTAAAAGCATGGTTATGAAGTCCATGAAACTCTTTTCCTTGTAAATTGGGAAATTCATGACCTCAGGGATTCATGCCCTAAGGTGGGAACAATGGCTCTTAATATTTGAATGGCTAGTGACTGGGTATTGCGACAAGACCTTTTTTGGCATCAAATTGTTTGACCTACTTTAAAGAAATTTTACCTGTTCCATACTGACTGAACTTTTTTACCTTGTGCTTCTCCAGAACAGCAAGGTCATGTTAGTCATACTGGTATTTAAGAATCTCCATGTTGTGTGAAGTTCAATGTAGTACTATTTGGGAAAGGTTGGGGACACAATATGAAGTCAAATTTTTTTCCAAGGTAATAAACATGCCAAAAAAACCCCCCCAAAACATCACAGCAGCAGGGCCATGGTGACTTGGGTGAGTGATGTGGGCTATGGGCCTCTTGTTAGGAGGGTTGACAACTCTACCTTATTTAGAAACTGATATTTGATTGCCAATATTGAATTATAAACTTTATGACATTAGTTTACTTAATAAAATTTAAATAAAATTTTGTCTTCACATGTACACTTCAAAGACTAAAAATATCCAATCCTATATTAAGGTGAAAACGGAATCTTATCCTCCTATTCAAGACCTCTAATGACAGAAATAAAATACTCAAATGTACATGTTCTTCAAACAACAGAAGAACTGTCTTTTTCAAAAGAAAACGTGCAACTACAGGTAACAATAAACATTTAATTTTTCTGTCATATTTACATGTAATTTAAATAAAACATAAAAGAGCAAGCGATTTATCTCTATTATACCCATGTAACTGTCAGCAATATACATTAAAACAATATTCTAAAGAATATGGGATCTGTACAAAAACATTGAAAATAATAATTATGCAGTTGTGTTCTATAGGCATTCTCTGAATTTTTGGATGATAATACACTGGTGTATAAAATGTTCCAAAATTATTTCAAACTTTCAGATTTTTTTCTGTACGGTCAAGATGAAAAGCAAACGAGTTTATCTCCTGACATGACCTGTGAATCCCAGACAGTTTTGGATGCAGGTTAGGACAAAAGCAGTTACAGAGCAAGAAGTGGAGTTAGGCTGTGGCCAACTGTTGTGCTTCTTTGCTATTGTATTTGGCCAACATTTTCTTGATCTCTCCAATGGCAAGTCCGGGATTCAAACCCTAAAAAAGATAACATTGCATGTAAAAATTCCCATGCATCTGAACTTCACATCGTAATGAAATAGACATGCAACACAAATCTTAACCACTAACCTTTGGACAAGTCTTTGTGCAATTCATGATTGTGTGACATCGATACACAGAGAATTTGTCCTCCATCTGGAAAAGTCTCTCACTGGTGTAATCATCTCGAGAGTCTACCATCCACCTGTACAAAAGGGTAAAGTCTTTAAACTCACTGTCATAATAGTCTACATAAATGACATCACCAAAAAATTAGAACATACCCTTTACAATATAGCCATGCACCACAACACCTTGCGACTCATATTTCTCTTTGTAGCTTTGAATATGCCCAGTTTACTGAATATTTTTGAACATGAATAAAAGAAATGGAGGTTTTGCAGTCAATATGAAACAAATTACTGTAACTGTCCTAATAACAGATAAAAAGACAGACATGATGAAACCAATACACCCCCACAATTTGTGGGTAGGGGCATATACTAGCAGAATATACAAAAAGTAACTCCAATACTAAAACTTTCTGAAAAATAAAAAAAATCAATCCTAAAATACCTCATGCACACATAAAATATTTCCACAAACTTTGGTATAAAGTTAACAAGAAAATCTTTGGACAAACTATATATATGGATGTACAGAGTGAAACCAATATTATTCCCCTCCAAAAAAACAACAACTTCCATTTGTGGGCATACATGTATTGCATAAATATAATGGATAAACATTGTTTCCCATGTAGACTATATGTGTAATGTATTTACTATGACATCGTACCATTCTGAAGATATTAATAAATATATTATGAAATCTTAATCATGTAATCTAGGAAAGGCTTCCATGACCAGATCGTTTACCTGTAGGCCTGCATGAGGACAGCAGGTCCGAGATATTTGTCTGAATTCCACCAGTAACTGGGACAGGAAGTGCTGCAACAGGCGCACAAGATACACTCATACAGACCATCCTGTTTGGAGTAAAGGTTTACGTGTACAATTCATACAGTACACTTAACTTTTTAACGTTGGAGTGAGATATACATACTTTAAAATTGTTTTTTTTCATATGCTTCATACAATTGAGACAAACATTACATCTTAACAAATGTCTCTAAAAACAGATAAAGCCATCACTGAGAGCAAATAAATGAACTATGTTTACAAACATACCAGTTTAGCCCTGTCTCCCATGGATTGCAGATACTGTGTGTCCCCAATGTTCTTTTCATTGCCATCCTTTTTCTTCAAATAGGGTTCAATAGATCTATACTGAGCATAAAAGTTACTCATGTCTGGAACCAAATCTTTGATGACATACATGTGAGGCAGAGGGTAGACTTTGGTTGTTTTACCCACATTATCATCTATCTTGCTGAAAAATGTAAATGGATTCTTATAAACAATGGGATTCAATCATTAAAGAATGATGTTAGTATAGTTTAAGTATCATATTAAATGTATATTCCAATGAAAACAATATGGGCTCACAAATATTTTTGCACATGTCAGTTTCGTTTCAACATCCATGCAACATCCATGAAATCAAATATAAATAAGTGTATAAAAACAATTTTGGTTATTACACCATATCCAACAGTAAACCACCCTGTGGGGATTCGGATTGTTAGAATAGATCCTCAGCACCCCTAGCTTGTCGTAAGAGGCGACTAAATGGGGCGGTCCTTCAGATGAAACAGCAAAAACCGAGGCCCCGTGTCACAGCAGGTGTGGCACATAAAAGATTCCTCCCTGCTTAAATACCATAAGCACTGAGCATAGGCCTAAATTTGCAGCCCTTCATCAGCAATGGTGACGTCTCCATATGAGTGAAAGATTCTCAAGCAGGACGTTAAACAATATTTAATCAATCAACCAACAGTAAACTTAGGTAGGAGTTGTAATAATGATCATTGAAGAGCCTGTCATACCATAAACATGCCAATGTGTTGCTTCCACCAATATTCATAGAGCAGGAGCCACAGATGCCCTCACGACAAGATCGTCGAAAAGTGAGTGTAGGATCCATTTCATTTTTGATCTTAATGAGTGCATCAAGAACCATAGGACCACATCTGAAAAGAAGATGACAAACTATGACATCAATATGAAGACAAATTGTTTACAATGGCCAACCACTTTCTTCCTACATTAAGCTTTGTTAGAAATTTATATACAAGTCCTCAAATGGATTGAATCTTATTAATATTACAAGTTATGGCACTCCCCATTATGTACAATTTCACATGCTTATATAGCTTTCAAACCATCTGTATCCTGTTCTAGAGAAAGAGACTTGTAAATTCTTGGGTGCCAGTTTAATAATTATGAATGTAATTCATCCAAGGCAATCCTATAGTTTTTACTTAGTAACTGCTTAACATATCATATACATATTGTAACAGATAGGTTGCATAATAGACAAAATGTGAAGAAAGTGAATGAACCCTGGTTAATGGACTACAGTACTTGTTGAACAAGGATAGGCGTGCACCACTTTTTGCCATCAAATCTCAAATTTACTATACAGTATCGATACAGTAAAACTTGCTGGTACGGATTTTCTAAGGACACAAACACTTAATACTTTGTAACCAATATTCCTTAATAATACATCACATCTCTTGTTTACTGTATCCATAACAGTACCCCCAATACATAATTGCATAGCTTTTGCTGTCAATATATGTTTTGCATTTTATTTATCCATTTCTAGATGTATATGAGGGCTGTTTGATAGGTAATGTGTATTGTACCTCAGCACGATAATGCTTTCCACGATTTTGTGGATGATGATACTTTTGAGTAGCTGTATTCAATATTTTCCAACAGCATAAACAAGAGCCTTCAGCTCCACATAGTTTTAAACTTATAGTCATTTCATTAGAGCCAGTCGTTGATCTCTTTTGTAAAAATGGTTGAGAAACGGGTTGAGAATATTGAAGAAATTAGAGCTTATATAAATGTTCACACAAAACTTGGTCATTCGGTAATGCTGATTTTTACTGCATTGGGGAAATTTATGGGTCTGATAAGGTATCTTATGAGACAGTTTGTAGGTGAAAAAAGAAATTTCTGACTGGTACAGAGTCTGTCAAAGATGCAGCAAAATTTGACCGACCTGTGACTGTAACAGACAAGGCAAATAATTGAAAGTGATGGTTGATACATGATATTGCCAAAGCTATTGGATATTGCTATCGTAGGTGCATTTCATTTTGAAGCGCATTTTGAAAGTACGAAAGATTTCTGCCAGATGGATACTACATATATTGACAGCTGACCAAAAACGGGTACAAGTACAAACCGTTATGCAATTGCTCAAAATGTTTCCCAAATTCAATCAAAGACAATTTGCAAACATTGTAACTGGTGACAAAACGTGGATTCACTATTTCGAACCAGCAAGAAAAATTGGAAGCATTGCTAACTAAACACGGTAGTTGTCAAAAGAATCATAAGCACAAAGAAGGTTCTTTATTGCATACATTTCTAATGTGATGGTACAGCCATACAAATTCTGATGCCGAAGGGCAAAAGTGTTATAGATCTGTATTACCAAAATTTACACTAGAAAAGCTTCAGAAATATTATCATAAATAACGCCATGTCAGGATTTAGGCATGTTCGTCTAATTCATGATAATGCTCCATCACATACATCTGAGCTTGTGAAGCAATTTTTGAAGTCGGAGAAGGTCTTACCAAACCCACCATACTCTCCAGATCTAGCCCAATGCGACTTTTTCTTTCCTCCAAAACTTATAAACTCGTATATACGTTTTAAGTGTGTTGTGTTTTATGCCAAATGTCTTGTGTACTTTTTATTCATTTAAAGAGCTTTTCAGCTCATGTTTCTTGTATCAAATTCTGAAATTTAATATTTACTTTCTCCTTATAATATGCTGACAGAGCTACCATTATAGAGTGCAGTCATGTGTACATATGAGTGGATCCAAAAAATTTTCTCCATGGAAATGGGTTCCATCCCATCCATTTTCAAGGGGTCTAATTGAAATTATGAACTAAAATTTAGCATTTCAAAAATGGAAGTGCATACAAATAGGCAAACACTTCCTTTCTACCTAGTCCATAAGTGGTAGATTTGGACCCTATATCTCCCAATATATGTGTGCCTGACATAGCCTCTACTGATGAAATAAGATGCTTGATAGGAAAAAAAAAAAAAAAAACAGAAAAAATCTGTAGCTACTGAAAATCTCACAATAGGGTAAATTAAAATTCATCAAAATTCTCTGCAAGAGATTATCTTAAAACTTTATCCCACAATTCCCCATGTAGCAATTATTCACATAATACTAAATATATTTTTGATTCCCACCCTCCTTTTTCCATTGCTGTAATACATGTAATTATTTCATTTACTTTGAAATCCATTCACACTCCTAAAATTAATCAAGTTGATCAAGATTGTTTGATGTTAAATGTTTTTATTGATATATGTACCTGTACAATAATGAATTTCTCTGTCATAGTAAAAGTGGCACAGTTGATTGTCATAGTGTTGTGCATGTATGCTAAATTCACTCTTCAAATCCTAATTTAGATCTACCACTGCTTCAGTTGTATTATGACATGAAAACAGATTGCAGAATCATGCATTTATCATCTTGTTTGGTGGTACAATTCATTATACATTGGGACTAATGCAGCACAATACATAAGATGAAATTGAAATATTCTATGCAAGTTTGTAATCTGAGATCAGTTAAAGAGTGGTGACTTTGTGAGACCTTTGCCATTTTGATAAGGGTCTTCTGCGACTGGTGACAAAAAATTCTAGACAGATGTTCAGCTTCAGCAGACTTTTTCACTTGCTTTTTTCATTAGAGCTTGCAGTACAAGTAATCTCTTTGTGCTGACTTGCTGTGCTAACTATCAAAAGTAAATACTTATGTGATAGATTATACTCATTTCAACAACATCATATTCTATCTTATTATTTAGAATGATTTTTGTTTAGGTGTTTAACATTACATATATATATGTTATATATGTGTGTATCAAAGAGTATGTGATTAACAATGGGAATTCTAACTCATATAAGAACATGTTAACTTCACTTCGTGATAAACACTGAGAAGTTGGACCAATAAAAATAAAATCAGGAAGATTGGTAGGTTTTTTTTAAAATTATTTTTTTCAGAATTGCATAACTTCAAGAAATGGACCTAAACTAGGAACTAAATAACATGAGTTGATCATGCATAAAGTGTCAAACCTAAAAGTTAAGACATCAGACTCTGCAAGTGTAGTATCCTTGCAGTAGGAGAACGTTCGCTTTGTAACCAAGCAGTCGTGAGTTCGAGCCATGCTCTTGCCATGGCCGTGTCAGACCCAAGACATAAAAATAAGTAGTGACTACTCCTTCTCCACAACACTCAGCATCAGACCTTAGAAATGAAGGTCCAGCTTCATGCTGTTGACCATAAAAGAGAAAGTACTCGTTACTAAATGATGTAATCAAGTTCTCACTGAGATGCTGCATTCTCCAAATTTAATCACAGTAACTGAGCTAATCTCATGCCACTAGGAGCTACCATTTTGTTTAATTCATAAGCTAACCCTGATTAAAGTGAAAACAAATTCTGATCCGTAAATGATTTTTTCCTGGAAATTTGGTTAGGAAAAATCAAGGTCAATAGTTTTGAGGCCAGGTAAGTCAGGTAACAGGAAACATACATTTTTCAGCCTTACAGGAAATAGATATTCTTATAACAGAAAATTCCTTTCAACCAAATAAAGATTCATGAAGAATTTGGGAGATTTTCAAATCACTCCTTATATATGTCACTAACATATTTTTTTCTATACACATATATAAGGCCAAAAATGTATGTGTGTTTACTGTACCCCAACTGACCCTATATTTTCACCTGAACCCAAAACTTTTTTAACATAAAATTTATAATTTTCCGGAAATTTTGCCTACTTCCAGAATCAAACCTGTTATTATTCCACGTAAAAAAAAAAAAAATTGGCAACTTCCACCAGTGTGGTGGGGAGAATGTTTTATTTCTGACCGTCAAAGAATATTCTGACCTGAAAGAGTCCATGAGTGTAATTGCAAAATTTCATTACATTTATATATATTTTCAATCAATATCATGACTGCAATCTACAGAAACATGAGGACATGGGTTAGAATAGGTCCACAGTACCCCTTTCTTGTTGCAAGAGGCAACAAAATGGGGTGGTCCTTCGGATTAGACCACAAAACCCAAGGTCCCGTGTCACAGCAGATGTGGCATGATAAATATCCCTCCCTGCTCAAAGGCCATAAGCCCCGAGCATAGGACTAAATTTTGCAGCCCTTCACCATCAATGGTGATGTCTCCATGAATGAAAAAATTCTCACTCGTATAATCATGATAACTTGCAAACTTATTAAGTATGTGTGGTTACAACAACTAAACTTACGTGTTTAGATCCACTTCGTATGTTTGCATTTTGGGTTTGTCCCCTGGCTTTTCTGGATCCTACAAGAAAAATGATCACTGAATTCAAAAAAATGTCACAATGCGTACACCATTAATAAATAAAACTTGGTACTTCTATTGACTGTTTAAATCATGAAAACTGTAACAATAGCAATAGTTATTTTTATTAACAAGAGGCCCACAGATCTTATCAGTCGCCTGCGTATTACATGTAGTTAAGGACAGGTGATGTTTCTCAAAAAATGTAATGACATTTTAAGTACTAGTACTCAATATCATTTCTATAAAAGATTTTGGGGTATATTACCATGCCTGTTTTAGAGTTAGCATATTTTGATAGTTCCTGCTTATTGCAAGTAAAATATAAAGTCAGCTCCTGTGTATTACAGTAGGTTGTATAAATGTAGCAAAGAGGTAGAGAAAAATCTTTATAACAATCAAGAATTCAACCCAGGACTCTTGCATTACTATCCACTAAGCTAACCAAACTGATATACAAAGAAAGGTAATATTTCTTATTTCACATGTTTCAGAAATTATACAAGAACTCTTCATTTCAATGAAATGAAAAAATAATCTCAAAGAAAATGTCAGAAATGTTCAATATATCTTTCAACGTATCACTTGTCTGAAGAACTATGAAATCTAGGAAAAAAACATTTGTTCTGTATATCAAAGATTCAGTACAAAACAATATGTGTTCTTCAAACTTAAATGCCCCTGAAAGTGCCTTAACTGATGAAAGACTTTATTTAGATACTATAAAATATGCAACATTAACACAATATGACTGAGGCAAACATATTTTTATTGGTTGGATTACGGATCCGCTGACCATATTTTTTCTTTGCAAATTTTCCCCCCTAGCTGACAGTAATAAATATAAATGCAATACCAACAATAAAAATGACTGCAACCTACATGCAAAATATGAATAGCATATCAATAAATTGATTTCATTCACAGATTGCCTGTACTTTTGCTTTAAATATACATCAGGTTAGGGATTAAAAATGTTCAATTGTTAATGCACAACAACGGATGCTGACTAATTGCAATAAGTCATTTGAGTAATTCGGATGACCTAAAGAGCAATAATGAAAAATTGTTGTTATACAAAGACATCCTGATCTAAATAAATTAAGGACTAATATCTACATATTTGTTACATCATGACTATACATTGCTTGTAAAAAAAAAAATCAACATGGGACACATAATGATAATCATGAGTGACTAAAGTTATTATACATCCATACTGCAAGTATTTTTCAGCCATTACACTTAATTCTTAAAAAAATACATTACAATCTGAAACAGTTGATTTTCTATTTATTCCTTATATAGATACCATCAATATGCAAGTTTTGACAGGCATACAAGGTTATTTCTCTTTAGAGAATTCTCGTACATAGTAAGGCATGAAAACAATGTGTTTACATTTGGAAGTAGGACAAATACTCATTGCTTCATAAACGAATGTGTTCAGTAAATTTCTCATACCCAGTTTCATCACCCAAATTTGATTGCTACACAAACTAAGTGATAAGTATTAAGAGAGTAATCAAATACATAAATTCTTATCACATCATATTATTGTTGCTCATACATACCATACTGATTGATTGAATATTGTTTAACATCCCATTCGAGAATCTTTCACTCATATGGAGACGTCACCATTGCCGGTGAAAGGCTCCAAATTTATGCCTATGCTCGGCACTCATGGCCTTTGAGCAGAGAGGGATCTTTTATGTGCCACACCTGCTGTGACACGGGACCTCGGTTTTTGTGGTCTCATCCGAAGGACAGCCCCATTAAGTCGCCTCTTACGACAAGCAAGGGGTACTGAGGATCTATTCTAACAACCTGGATCCCCATGGGGTTTCATGCTGATATAATTTACATATACGACATTTTCATTAAATAAAAACATTTCTTTCGATAGTATTTTGTATTTCTTACATATATAATTAAACAGAAGCTGCTTTTAGTACATTTTATTGCCTTTCTCATGGATTGAAGGTGTACTCCAGCATGCTACAGGTTAAGGGCAGATACTTTTTGATTTGGTACCAAGGTATATGAGGGACGTTAAGTGAGGGTCTAACTTGTTGGAGTAACTGTAGGTCCACTCTGACCCACTTAAGCATTCAAAGTACCACTAAATGCACCTCCTACACAGAAGAGCCCTTATCTTGAAACTGGTATATTGAGGAACACAATGTTCTGTGCACCCCTGTATTCAGGAAAAATAACTTGTGCTGCCTTGTGAAAAATTTCCTCCATTGCATTTTGTAGTTCACTGCATTAAATCTAATAGTATATCCATCAATAAACATATCCATGGATCCATATTTTGAACAGACCCATGTTTTGCTTGTCACATAAGAAAATCAGAAATAATACAATATTCAAATCAAACATATACCCATCTATAAACAGCAAATTTCTTCATCCTTGCTGGCTGTGAGGCTGTTGCAGCTGAGGTCTGGGCACATCTTGTCTGAAATAATCATATTAGTTTAACTTACTGAATATTTTCTTGTCACAGTTCAATTTAAACTAGGTCCAAGACCTTGTCATGCAAATTATGTGCTTGATTTCTTGAACTCGACATACTAAAACTATTGAAAAGGCTACCCCACCCCCCACCCCCAATAATTTCACCTTCAACTCATGAAAAGCAAACGGTTTATTTTGCCGGTTATACAACCTTGAACCAGTTACGTAAATTATTTTCTTCCCTAATTCAATGATGGAAATGGCTCGTTTAGAATAACCCTTATTTCACCTGGTAAAGTTAGAATTGTAAATGCTAATTCTAAATTCACCTACCTGAATAAGTTTTACAAAACATCTTTTGACAGGCGCTAGTTTCGTGACCGTCGAAGTGGACATCTTGCACTGTTATGTTAGCGCAGACGGTTTAGCGCAGACGCAGTTCGTACTTTCTACTTGAGAGGAACCGATTTGTGAGCATGCGTACATATTGTGTAAATGGCGGAGAAAACAAACGCAAACAGATGAAACATTTGTGAGTTTTCCTCGTTTGGATGAACATGAAAAAGAAAACTTTCTCAGGATAGACTTCGATTTGGAAATCAAAGTATTTGATATTATTTGGAAAGTTACATAAATTCTTAAATAGGTCCTCTCTCGACACATCGGATAGATTAAACATGCCTCGACATGTAAACAATATTTGGCAAGGATTTCATTAACCTTTTAACATTTAATTATGAAATTATAAACTCGTTGTGTAAGTATCACGAAAAACTCTTGTGTAATTAATGGTACAGAGTTCATGCTATTGGGGATTATGTGATTTAAATTAATGTATGATATTTTACTGTTGCATATATATATGATTTAATATTAGATATATGAATATTCAGCAAAAATTCTATTAATGTTCTAAAAGTATCCAGATGTATTTAAGAAGATTTTTGGGACGTAACCTTTTCAAAATTCAAGAGTGTGGGACTGCATGATCGTGACAAAACCTACAGAGAACTCTGTGTCAGCCAGAGAAATTTAGATATAAACCATTTCCCAAGTCTCATATGCAAGCTGCAATATTTTGGTGTTTAGTGAAAATAAGTGTATTGTTTCTGGTGTCAGCTGAGTTTTGTTGAACATTGTATTTAAACAACAGACCAGTTTTAAGATATTTGATTTTATAGAATATTGTGAAATGGCCACACACTTCATCTGTCAGCCAACAGAACCTCTGGCACATCGGTATCCATTAAATCCAGGGGCCGGAAAGGGACATGGTGCTGTGTCTCAGTATGAACTTCTTAATGCTGCTACAAAACCTCATACAGAGTTCCCTCCCCCTGGCTGGGACACTTCTCAGAGTTCAGAGGAATCTCTACCACTATGTCAGGTACCCATCCCCACCTGGAGAATCACAAGTGATCTCATTGGTCCTGATCCACAGCTGTGTATTACGCCTGAGAAACCAATTTCCAAAGACAGACCAAAGAAACTTGTCCCAGAGTCAAAGCCAGACTACGCAATAGGATGTGATCCTGACCTGTGTGTTACTCCTGAGAAAAGCATTGCTGAGAGAAGGATTCAGGGAAAAGATGAGACAGAAATTTTAAATGGACAGCAAGTGAGGTTTGATGTCAGTGAATCAGATAATTCTGTAGTTGATCAGGGATGGGGTTTTACATCAAGGACAAATAAGTCATATAAACCCTGTGATTATTCTGACAATCTGGAGGAATCTGAGCCAAGAAAAGTTTTTAGTGCTAAGCCAATGCAGTACACACTGCAGAACACAAATAATAAACCAGTATATGTCCCTTTGGCTGATCACAATTTAGATCAGTCACCAGAGACACCTAAAACTCTGACAAAGGAGACTGGAGTTAAGCCTGTACTACCCAGTGTGCTATCTACAAAAATCAGCAAGGAGGAACAAATTATAAGTATATTAAAAACAGACAATCGAAAAAAGAATTCAAAATGTAAAGAAAAAACAGAGACGGAGGTTGATGATCCTTCAAAGCACATCAGTGATCCAACCAATAAAAGGAAAGTCCGTGTCACCAGGGAGACCAGAGAGAAGCCAGCTCTTTCTGATTACACTTACCCATTTGGTGACCCAACAACAGACACAGTTCAAGAATATGAGCATGTGTTTATGCGACCAGAATACAACAGCACTCTAAGAATGAGAAAGGAGATTGAGAGCATGAAAGGAAGCAGTGTAGATATTGTGAAAGCTCTAGATAAAAAGTTGCAGGTCTCAGAAACAATCTCATCAGATATCAGAGAAAAAGTAAGTGGTATTCACATCTTGTATTATACATATTCATACAAATAGAAATCCTAGCAATCAGAATCAATTTCAAATACATTTGTATACTGACATGTAATTTCCAAGATGTAGGGATTATTGTTTATCATTTTACACAGATATATAATCTATTTTAGTTCATGTGTGAATATGTAGCTTTTGCTGTGTTCAGGAAATATCATTTAAGATTATCCAAACTGCTTTGCATCATAGACATCCATTTCTTCTGCAGGCTTCTTCTAAAGTGAATGTTAGTAGTCCCCACTTCACAGGACTGGTCAGTCTAAGTGTCCCAGTGGATAACATTGACAAATCCCACATATTCCGAGCTAAGCCAGTCAAACACAGGGGACAGGTAAAGATATTCATAGTGTATAAATGACTGTATGGTAATTTTAATTTGAGTTACTTATATGTATTTTTGAACAGTTAATCTCAGCATGCTCATAAATGACTTTGTTTAGTTTGCTCACAAATCTCGTTTTTATGGTCAGATGAATGCAAACTCCAAATTATGATACAAAGCTACATGTACAGTACTGTAGTTTCACTTATGGTTATGATGTGTATGGCCAAAAAAAAAATTAATAAATAGTTTCTCAAGCAAAAAATATAAAATTTTTATGAGGCATACAGGTATTTTTTTTTTTTTTTAACTTTGCTATAGCATGAGTTGTCTATCTTTTTATGTTTATTGTAACATGAGTTACCTTTTCTTTCTCTAGTATATGGTTTATATAGAATAAGCAATGGCATTTTTATTTTTGTAAAACTTAGTTTCACATTTCTTATTATTAAGTGTATACTGTTATTCTTGAACACTTACACATAAATGAAGATGCATTCAATAATTATTGATGAAAAATATATGTACAATTTTATAAAACCTGATGAAAATTTTACACAAAAATCTATAACAAAAGAGTTACCTTATTTACATAATTAAACAACAGGGAAAAAAGAGAAGAAATCCATGTGGTACCTTTTCAATGGATGCAGTGTCTTACTCTGTCATAATTTTTGGAATTTTATTTTTGATAGAGTAAAACTCGTGAACCAGACCTAATGGAGTTTTTCTCACCAGAATTCCAGAGAGAGTCCCCTGAATTGTCTGCCCCTGGACTCCCAACTACCTCTGAACCTTTAGTAAGCACAGCACCCATGTCAGCATTTGACCTGTACCGACATAACAGAGTGTGGGACAGTAACAGTTATCTTAGATCTAGACACAAGTGATGCTAAATTACTGGAGTAGGATGTATTTAACATATTTTGTATATTTAAGTCTAGTTTCGTTTGATATATATGAATAAAACTGAACTGAAAAACCTTAGCAGTGAATAATGCTGGCACTATTTGAGTACTGTAGTTAGCTATCTCTTTAAACAAAACTAGGTTCAACGTGCATTAGTGCAAGTAGCACAAATTGGATAAATTTTTTATTGTATTTGCACATACAACATTAGTGGTTATGGACAGAATGACATAATTAGTGAAGTGAAAGTAACACACTAAAATCTTTATTATGCATTTGGAAATTTTCTTTGATGTCTCAGAGATCAAAGTACTCGCATCCAAGAAGCTCTTATATTAAAGCATAACATATGGATATTTTGGGGGAATAGGACTTTCATGATTTTCATGACATAGTGCACTTCGTTAAAATGATGGCTCCCAGTTGTAGGGTGGGGCCACAAAAGGGAATCAAAATTTTACATGCAAATATATAGGAAAAATCTTTAAATATGGGCCAAATTGAGCAATGTGGCCTAATGGCCTCTTGTTTATCATTATTTTGCTTTTCCATTTCAACTTTCTTTTAGTAGAGAAACCCCAGCTTTGCTGGCCAAATGTTTGAAAATAGGGTGGAGTCATTCAAAAATCTTCCCAAGAACCAGTGGGCCAGTGAAGTTCAAATTTACATGCAAGCGTTATGATATAGTGCAGATTCAAGTTTGTCAAAATCATTGTTACCAGGGGTAGGGTGGGGCCACAAAAGGGAATCAAATTTTTACATGCGAATATATAGGAAAAATCTTTAAATATGGGGCTGAGGTGAGCGATGTGAACCAATTATTATTATAATTATTATTATTTTGCTTTTCTAATTCAACTTTGCTTTAGTAGAGAAACCTCAGCTTTGCTAGCCAAATGTTTTCATAAAACCTTGATACTGTGAGAAATGCTTGGCAAATGAGTAACCTTTGATAGGTTCTCTACAAGGTTCAAGAAAGTTACATGTGTAAGTAGTACAAGCTTATGTATCAACAAATGAAATGACACCTAAGATAAAAACCAACTACAGATATCAATAAACATAACACTGTAGCTGTGATGAAAGACTGAACGCTTAAGTTGGTTCCAACAATAAGATGGAGGAGGTCTTGAGGAAAAACACGAGGTAGGGGACATCATAACAACTCGGAGATATTTTGTGAATGGTAACCAGCAAGAATGGAGGCAGGTTGTAGTTGATAAGGATAAGAAGGGCAACACCATCAAGGACAAGAAGGTGAGACTGGAGAGATGGGCAGAACATTTGGAAGGAGTGGTTAGTGAAACAGACACCTGTAAATTCAGTCATGAGAGGAAATACCCATGGAAACAATTATATGTGCTAGAAAGAAGTTTCCATCATAAGTATAGACACAGGGGTGAAGAGATACTGTAAAATATTCTCATTGTAAGACTAGTGAAGACATACTGTAAAAATATTCTCACTGTAAGATTAGTGTAGACACGGAGGTGAAGAGATGCTGTAAAAATATTCTCTTTGTAAGACTAGTGTAGACTCAAAGGTGAAGAGATACTGCAAAAATATTCTCATTGTAAGACTAGTGTAGACTCAAGGGTGAAGAGATACTGTAAAAATATTCTCATTGTAAGATTAGTGTAGACACGGAGGTGAAGAGATACTGTAAAAATATTCTCATTGTAAGACTAGTGTAGACTCAAGGGTGAAGAGATATTGCAAAAATATTCTTCTTCTTCCTTCTTCCCAATAATGGCCACCATCAACATGTTGATTATTTTGCCATATAGATGCGCATGCGGTGGGGTTTTATAAACAGGGTAAAACGGTTCGTAACATTTACACCTGTTTGACCAACGAAGTTTTGAAGGCTTTAAGGGACGGTGCTGACACTGTTTCTGGTGGTAATGAATTCCAGTCCCTGATGGTACGCGGGAAGGCATTGTAAGACTAGTGTAGACTCAAGGGTGAAGAGATACTGTAAAAATATTCTCATTGTAGGATTAATGTAGACACGGAGGTGAAGAGATACTGTAAAAATATTCTCATTGTAAGACTAGTGTAGACTCAAGGGTGAAGAGATACTGCAAAAATATTCTCATTGTAAGACTAGTGTAGACACAGGGGTGAGGAGATACTGTAAAAATATTCTCATTGTAAGACTAGTGTAGAAAATTCGCGTTGTAAGTGTAGACACAGGAGTGAAAATGCTGATGATAAATTGGGGGGAAAATACCAGAAATATAGAAGAATGTTTTCGAAAACGAAAAATCTACACGAATAGAAGGACTGGAGATGCGTGACATATATGTTTGATGTTGCATGAGTAATAATGGGAAAGGTTCTCATCTAAAGGATTCAGAATGGATTAAACTATGCGCTCAAGAAAAGCAGAGTAATCAAGCCGGATTTCGAAGGAACAGAATATTGTGCGACAAATATACTCTTAAGCATCATGGAGAAGGCGATTAGGAAAGGTCTTAAACCGCTCTTTATAATCATTTAATCAGTTTCTGAATGTCCTGCACTTTTCCGCTTGAAAGGTACTATCTTTGGAGATATTTCCCTAACCATGCAAAAGCTATAAAACAGCCTCACAAATACTCATACGTTAAATAAAGCAAGTCGAATGTAGAGATACACCGGATGGCATTTTCTAGACCCTTCTGCCATTGTCATTCGTTGCATTTTCAGTATTATATTTTGAGAATAACAATAGTGGCCATATTTGAAAAGCGCATAATATAGAATGGTTTTTAAAGATTGGGTAGGATTGATTTTTCAAATCATTCCCATAAAAATGCACCCTTTACAAAACTATGCGTCTTTGGTTGAGTTATATCAAATACCAAGTAATGAGGGAAAAATTGCGAAAGCTGAGGTGACCGAGCAGAACACATACTTAATATATTATTAAATAATCATAAAAGTTAATATTCCCAGGGCGTATAAACTTTTCAAAAGAATGGCACTTTAACGTAATCTCTTAAAATATGTACTGAAAGGTTTTTAAAAAAGAAACAAGTCGGGAGTAAATCTACTGGTTGATGGTGTGAATTTTATAAACCTGTCGAACTGAGATTAACACATCATTTGATTTATTGCATTATAATAATGGCGAACTTCCTCTTAAAACATAAATGAAAATATCAATTCCAGCAATATTAGTCTGTTGACGTGTCTACTGTGGATCGCGGGTTCAAATCCAAGAGGGTTTTAATTTTTGTTTAGATCACTTTCTACTAAAACTGCATTTTTTGACGAAATGAAGTAAATTTGAAAGTTTTTAATTTCAAAATATTATTATGCATGTCCTCCACTTTTCGTCTACATCAGATTTCTTTGTTGTGTTATTCCTCCTTGAATAGAAACAGTGTAGTTCGGGTGGTTATGTTGTATTAATCATAGGGACGACTCGGACATTTGGTTAATGATGATGCTAGAATTAAACCTTTTTATTTTAAAACATTTTTTCCTAAGATATAGAAAATTACAAAAATATATACGAACAGAAAACAAAAACAGATCTTTTCAAAACACTTTTCCTTCATTTTTTGTAAAGAATATAAATTGTACATGTACTTGTTGACGAAAATATGCCAAATAGTAGTGGTCACGAGCTATATGTACCGGCAGTGGTCGCTACGAGACCTATAAACTTCACAAATCATACAAAATACGTTCGTAATTCAATGATTCCATTCTCCATATTTCACAACAACCCTTGACCATCAGTAAATACATTTTTGAAATGCACTTTTATATGTAACTCTAATCGCATATGTGGATGAATCGCTCATTTCATACAACATTGGATAAACACAGCAGGTAGGTCGGTGTAGTTGTGTTTTCTAACACCAGAAATGGAAGCATGAAATTTGTCCACGAATAAGGTACGAACGGGTATTGGAAAACACATATATACTTCTGAATAATTCCTGAGGTTGGATGGTGACGTTGACGTCAAGTTTGGAAAAGGAAGGAATAAACCAACTTTATCGATAATATCATTCGAACACACGGTTCACGCTCCCAGAATTCTGAGATCCGTCCACGAACGGATATCTGTTACTCTCCTTCAGAATCACAATTGGAGAGATTACTCTAGAGTTTCTTCTATAGATTCGTCGTTATAGTAGCATGTCTTCTCACGGATCAAGGCCTCATCAGCACCTCGGTCAACACACAGAAATATTGCTGCGATAAGGACTAGACCTGCAGACAGGACGGCCACCACGTAAGACCAGCCCACAAACCAATCCTCTCCTTTTAGCTCCTCGTTGTATTTTATGGGGAATATGATTACAGCAATCAATTCCGGGATCACTGTAAAAGATTGAACAGTACATGAAAATTGCGGTGTAAAGATTATGCTGATTGTATTTACGAGACTGGTTAATATTTTTTGCAAGCCTAATATCAAAGCAATTAACATTAGCACAAACACTACTTAATACCAGTAACCAATGCATATACATGTAGTTGAATCTAGTTTGTTTTGTCTGATGCTACTTCAGAAGAGGTTGGCGTCAATGCAAATACGGATAACTGCACGTGGAAGAAATTAACACTCGACGATGCCGATTATGCTGGTAAGTTTCAATAAGAGAATAAAGAAATACATTTACTAGCAGATGGAATGTATTGTAATATACATGTGTATCAAGGTTTACTATCTTACCAGCTAAAAAGAGCAAGACTATGGCTATGTTGTAGTACTTGTACTTCATTCCAAAGTTAACCGTCTGTATGCCGTACGTTGCCATGGCGAATCCGATGAAGGTCATCACAAGGGCAATGCAGACTAGGATCCTACAGGCATCCAACCATTCTACAATACAAGAAAGATGTTATACAAGAATCAATTGACCTATAAAACAGAGAGTTGTAATACAACAACTTATTAATCTAATACAACAACTTATTAATCTACGATACAGAGGGATATTACACAACAATTAATTAAGCTACGACACAATCTGCAACACAATGGATGTTAACAACAACCAATCAACCTATAACACGAAAGGATGACAGGCAATAACATGCATAATAAACACAGATGGATGTTGTACAACAACATACATACAACACAGAGGGGTGTTGTACAATAACATACATATAACACAGAAGGAAGTTGTACAACAACAAACATATAACAAAGGGATGTTATACAACAACATATATACAACACAGAAGGATGTTGTACACAACATACATGTAACACAGAGGGTTTTGTATAACAACAAAGATACAACACAGAGGGATCAACATACATACAACACAGAAGGATGTTGAACAACAACAATCATACAATATAGTGGGATGTAGTACACAAAATACATGTAACACAGAGGGATGATGTACAACAACATACATCCAACACAGAGGGATGTTGTACAACAGAAAATATACAACATAGAAGAATATAGTAAAACAACGGAACACAGAAGGGTTTAATCCAGTATACTACAGAAGGACCTCACAGGCTGCCTACAATGGCCGACCTACAACGCTTACTGGTGTCAAACAATGACAACTAATTTAATTGGCTACAATGTGTAGAATATTTCGTGATACCGGTAAATATGTAGATCAATGATACACTTTAAAACTATCAGGTCGGAATTATTAACATTGCAGTTACTTCAGTGTAACAAAATCAACAAAACTTTGACAACGACTTAAAACAACAATTATCGGTGATTTCACCGATTCAAGTAATTTTTATCCTGTTTTTTCAGCATTATTATTTCTGAGAAATGTTATTGTGATAGTTCTTGACCTAGACACATACCGTATTTTTTTATGCAAATGCTCCATACGACCAAGTGTTCAACTGGCCAGAGGAAACATTTTTGGCATTGCCGTATTTACCTACATGTACATAGTAAGCATTGTGCATAGCGAAGCGGATCTTGGGGTTATCTGTTGAATAAGCAGTTTCAAAGGAAGAAAAATATTGAACTATATTTTGAATGGCTTGGATTACTCCTTTGAGAGATACAAGGAAAGGGAGCGACGCCAGGGACATGTTTTTGATTATCATGATGGAGGAGAGCTAAGTCTGCAGAAGACATAACAAATGTTTGTCATCGTCATTGATCCCTGCTGTGAGCTCTGTTAAAGAAGGCTCGTTAACAGAAAATATTTGTTTTGTATGAATAATGCAGTATTAGTAGACGGAATTTAGTGTCTGTTGTTTTTGACATATTTATTTGATAAACTGGATTTAGGAATACAACAAAATCAGTCGCTATATATTGCATATTCTTACCACATTTTGTGAAAAAAAAAAGTTTGTATACAATAGACAGGAAATTAAAAGTAGATGTAGGAAGGACTTTCTACTCTGGGGAAAAATCCAAAACACCAAAAATGGCGAGAAAGCGTCATTAATTTCAATCTTTAATATTATCATTTTGATCAGTTTCAGAATGACAGCTGAGGTGCATATAGTCGAATTGCATATAGTTTCTATAAGAATTACGAGATTGAGTACTGTTCGTTATCTTAGCCTTTTCACTGAGATTCTTGCCACAGAACACACTTACAGTAAGACTGTCAATTTGGAACCCCGTGAGGACCCGGGTTAGAATAGGTTCTCAGTACCCCCTTGCTTGTCGTAAGAGGCGACTAAATGGGGCGGTCCTTCGGATGAAACCGCAAAAACCAAGGTCCCGTGTCACAGCAGGTGTGGCACGATAAAGATCCCTCCCTGCTCAAAGGCCCTGAGCGCCGAGCATAGGCCTAAATTTTGCAGCCCTTCACCGGCAATGGTGACGTCTCCATATGAGTGAAAAATTTTCGAGCGGGACGTTAAACAATATATAATCATTGAATCAATCAATTTGGATGGACAATTAGAGTCCTTTTTGTAAATATAATTTTTTCCTTGATTGTTTTTTGGACCGCTTTAATATTAAGACAGGTCATTTGAATCTCTTCACAGACTTGCATTGATTAGGTATATATACTGGCGTCATGTAGATCTTCGACAGAGAGAGAGAGAGATAAAGAGAGAGAGAGGACAACGGCGAGATCGTTGTTAGGATTTATTACTCGGGCTTTATGATGGGATGTCAATAAATTTTATTTATTATTTGAAGCGCAGGCACTTAGCATTGGGAAACATCTGTATATTGGTGAAGTTATAGACGTAGGTTGTGCTGCTTGAGCATGTTGAGAGGACTTGTCGGTGATTTTTCTAAATTATGATTTGCACTAGTGTAGCGTTCCATTGAGCCTAATTCGCACAGCCCTAATCTATATCATTTCTGTATCTTTTATTTGTATTTGATATAACTAAGGAAGAGTCCCACTTACTAGAAGTTTAGTCACCTTCCAATAGTCCAGCAAGATTTCTAATATACTTATCTGTTGTATGCCAATGTCGATACATTTCAGCGCAATGATAATGATAATAATTAATATTATTAATTTTTATTAACTAGTTTAATCACATAGATCTATACCAGTATGTTATACTTCCTATGGTCTATGACTGCAACCTGTATGTTGTGTTTTTCCAAACAGAAGATATTTATTATTCAAAAGTATTAATTTATAATAACAGCAATTGATGAGCTGTGTCCTCCCATGATAGCAGTATTTGAAGCAATAAATAAATAAATAATAAAAACGATGTTGCTGAGCACTACCAATACATAGCGTATAATAAGATACTATATATAATATCCCGTGAAATTGACACTGACCCCTGTGATCGTTGCCGGTACACTCATAAGAGTATATGTCTCCTTTAGTGGACACACAATTGGACCAAAGTCCCTCCTGACGACCCTTGGATTTGATCCACGAGGTGGTGGCGATAGACAATATGTTACATAGTAGACTGCCCACCAAAATCAATGTGGCCATCACCTGAAAAAGAAAGAGACTGACATGATGATGTGAAGTCTATTAAATGATAGACTGTATGTAATTATAGATTTTCATGCAGTTTTAAATTCACAGTCTAGAAGAATTTACATTCGCTTCAGAGTTATTGTGCCTGCATACAGTATAAGGGTGTACTATACTTTCGTTTTTAAATAGAATTTGAATGTTAGAAATAAATATAATAAAATTTATTTTATTTAGTGTTGTGACCACGTGTATGCATGCATGCGCATAGAGATGATATATAACCCATGACGCTAGCCATCTACAGTGTCTGTCGACACCGTGTATCAAATGCTAGTGATGCTGACGAGGGCGCAGATATTTGATAACTCTAAAACATCGACCCAACTGAAATCTGCAACATATGTCTTCCACTTCGGTGTGGTATTTCCCATCATGTTATTAAAATGTCAGGAGGTTAAAAAAGCACTAAACGTCACATTCCTACTCGATTATGTGAATTAATGAGTTCGGATTTTGGGAGGTCATGCGATTTAATCTCGCCAGATCTGAAGGAATTTTGAATTAAAGCTAATTAGTATGTCTACAGCGTGTACTATCTTACACATGTACAAGGCCTCCTGCAAATCGCAATAGAACAAATGTTTGTTTACACAGATAGACATACAGATAAAGAATGCATACCTTAACATGACGAACGACTGCTACTGTTTCCATGGAAGCTGTCGGTGCCATGGGCTCGTGTTCCTCATATTTTTCTTCCACACTTTCTACTCCCATTTCCGTAGATATCTAAAAACACAAGCACACCGAACCTTTCATTGAAGTCAAATTGATTCAATCACTGTTAGATCTTGATAGAAGCCGGGAAGTCCGAGGCGCATCTAGAATTCCGAGTGAGAGCGAGAGTTGGCACGGCGAGGAATAAATCACTGCGTGTTATTATATCAACAAGCCTATCATATTCTTTTCGACAAAGCACTGGTATTGGGGGACTCGGCAGGGGGGTTGCCTTATCTCGTCGACATCTCCATACACTGATTTTATATATACACCCACAACTGCTACATGACCGATGCAGTGATGCGCACAATCGTGCGGAATTTATTGCAAATCCAGAGAACGTAAAGGTCACATCTCCTGTACACAGATGGTCAATGAGAGAATGTGTTAAGAGGATGCTGTTTATCCGTGTTGATGCTTCTAATGTCTTGGAAGATAATCAGCTGGACGGATTCGCATCTGAATTAAACCCGAGTCTTAAACAGATCGACACACATCTACATAATCCTTTTGGAATCGATCATGCAGTTTTCTATTTCTTTACCAAGGAAAGATTATGAACACTTTTGAAGTGCTTGCAAGTGTACACGAAAATTGACAGTACTTAGTCGAAAATAGATATTATAATGACGATAATGGTCTCTTGGTAAGCGCGTTGACTAGAGTTATCTCCGGTGGTCGAGAGGCGAGAAGAAACCTTTAGAGTCGGATAGTATTTTATTGACATAAAATGGTTGAGCATAGCGACATCTGGACATCTACACATGAATGTCATTAGCATTACCTTAAAAATGGTTATAACACACTAACTCTGCTCAATACCTAAGCTGTTCTTTTCTGTGAATTAAAACTATTAACGATGTATAATGGACATTGACCGAGCACCTGGTGTTATTTGTAAGGAGAAAAGTATCACCTGACAGTCATTTATCACAACGACGAATAATATAGCTGACTTCTGAAACTACCAAGTACATCTAAGTTCTCAATATATACTTGCTACGTCAATCATACCGGTATGTTACAACAAAATTATATAGAGCGCATGTAGTTAGAGTATCACGTGACATGTAGAGTTGACGGATGGTCTCGTCCAAACAGTATAACATCACCCAGCAGTCCTCTGTAAAGTTACAGAAATTATTTGCACTCGAAAACACACATTAATTAGTTGGGCTTTGAGTACGTCAGTCGACCATTTATTGACTTGATATTACCTAGTCTCTTTCTTTCGGGCATTGATTTAATTTAAAAAGACTTAGGACATTGATTGTAGAAAAATCAATGCAATGTCATACACTGAACTCTATACAACACTTAATAATAAAGTTTTCTGTGCGCAGTTTATATATAACTCATGTTAATCCTTAAACATTAAGTCGATATCATTGAGAACATCAATCTCTAGCTCTGTAACTGTTATCAATTGACGTTTAATGAATAGAATACCGTGTTTGGGAGTCTCGGTAATAATGAATGCACACACTTTATAAATAAATTTTAAATGCACTATCAGTACATGTAGACGACTATACCTTGTTAGTTATTACTAACGGTGAACTGTTATTCAGCTCTCACACTCAATTAATACACTTTTGTTCGCCTAATCTTATTAAAAATGAATTAATTTAGTAATCAGTCAAACCTTATACTTACGATCAGCAGGGACAAAGTAAGAAGCCAGTTCATTCACTGAAAGATATTCCGTGTCCTTTCAGCTGAGATTTTCCTCGGGTAATCTCTATTCAGTGACTGGCTGGAAGATATTTCTTGTCCTCTCAGCTGAGATTTTCCTCGGGTAATCTTTATTCAGTCACTGGCCGGGAGATATTCCGTATCCTATCTGTCGAAATTTTCCTCGGGTAACTCTCTATACAGTCACTGGCCAGGAGATATTTAGTGTCCCTCCGGCGAGATTATCCTCGGGTAGCTCGCTGTTCGATCGCGCATACAATACAACAGTTACCTGGAAATTTAGAAGCAGGTATGCACACCGTGCCCTTCAGTTTTATAAATTGACATCTACTGCCAAACATCAAAGCAACCCTGAGTGTGCAGCTTTAATTTCAATCCTGGATTCTCACGCAAATGACAAACAATTAATTCCATTAATAGTTTATCGTTAAGATTTGTCAATATTTATTCGCTTCACTTTTGATTGTTAACAGTTTAATTTTAATGTTTACTTTCAGTTTAACGCACAAACATTGATATGTTCCTGCTGACTCATCTTAATTATTTCCACCCACGGTGTACAAAATGTGGCCATTCATACATTGAGCGTTTAAAAGGTATTACATACGAAGCAGTTTAACATAAATGTATAAACTAATCGATGTAGTTATACTATTAATAATGGAACCAACGTTGGGTCATCCATCCTCTCCCAGGACAATGGTTGAATTCATAATTAACAAGGGCGTTACAGCCTTTTAAAGATATACATTTTTTACTAGGCAATGAAACATCATTATAAAATCCTTAATAAAGAAATTTTACATTATTATAATGTTGTTGGACCCAAATTGTCGCATTACCCATTATTTTTCCAATTTAACTATATTGATTTTTGTATTGTTCTCAGAATAATACCCCTTTAGACAATTCTGCGCATGTTTTGTCAAAGAGATAGAGTTCAGAGGTCATATTCAATAACGGAGTATTTCATACATAGCCTTTTAGTCTTTTACTCATACTTTTTGTTGCAGTGACCCCTGCGCCGCGGCATAAATACTAGTACCATAATTTCATTTTGGTTGTATTCTTTTTCAAGTGTATCAATATTAAGTTAGACGTTGGTTTTCTGATATATATTTTTCAGTTACAGTATATCACACCTCAAATTTAAGATGGTCACCCGAATATTTAAGGAAAAATCAACAGAAAACAACAGAGTAGGGGCCTCGTAACCGGGAAGTCGTGAGTTCGAGCCTCGCTCATGCTATGGCCGCGTCAAACCCAAGGCGTAAACATAGGTAGTGATTAATCCTTCGCCAAACGGTCGGCATTTAGAAGTGAGAATCACGGGTCTTTCGGATATGACCTTAACAACGGAGGTCCCGTGTCACGACAGGCGTTGGCACGTTAAAGAACCTCACTGCTACGGCCCTGAGCGCTAAGCATAGATCTAAATTTGTGGTACTTCACCTACAGCTGGTGACGTCCCAATAAAACAATCAATCACCAGAGTACGGTTTTCTTTGACATGCATCTAAGGACTGTAAAAACAAGGTCCTTTACTTTGAATACCTTCAATCTGTTGCACACTTTGGCAACTTTTTTTTGTTTTGTTTTTGTTTGTTTGTTGTTGTTGTTTTTTTAACTTTTGTTTTTGTTTTTTTTTTTTTATTTTACCTCCATTGCTAATGAAATTTCCATCAAAATCATTTGAGCTTGATGAAATTCCAATATTCCAATCTGCACAAAAATACAGTGCATAAATTTGGTATTTTCTTCAATGTATTTATTTTGAGGATTTCTTCTAACTTTTAATCCTACTCAATTATTACAGTATCACTACTACTACTACTACTACTAGCAACAAACTAACAACGATAAAACATTCTAAGGTAGAGATTGACAGGACGACACTAAAAAAACAAACCATTTTTTTCTTTTAATTTTAATATATTGTTTTGGTATAAAACACACACACACACACACACACACACAGATATATATATATATATATATATATATATATATATATATATATATATATATTATTTTAATGTATTGTAATGTACTTCACCATTGGCTCGTTTGATATCACGTGTCAAAGTATGGAAATGCGGATTGACGAGGTCTTTCTAATTATAAACATTTAAAAAAAATCGGATTGACCTGTACTTTCTAATAATAGATTGGGGAAATTTTGCTACGTGTAACAATGAATATGCTTCGCTGACGTATGTCATTTCAACCAATCAAATTCTCTTTCCGGGTCACGTCATTAACTACATGTAAACAATATGGAAGCGAAGCCAGCAGACGTAGAAGTAAAAGGTCGTTTTGTCAAGCTTTCTTTGAAAAATAATATAACAAATGTAGCCCTTTCAATCGGTCGATCCATAGATATATCGACTTCACAGAAAAACATATCAACCTCGCACTTCGTGCTCGGTCGATATGCTTTTCTGTGAAGTCGATATATCTATGGATCGACCCCATGAAAGGGCTATATTTGTATAATATATATAGGGGTAGGTAGGTAGGTAATCTATCTCGTTTATGAGATATATGGTGCTTTTAATAACACGTTCTTTAGTCTTTGTATAGCGTAAAATGTGACGACAAATAAGTAGAGAGCAATATACAAGAGCTATAACATTTTTATTGTAAAAAGAATCATAACTTCTCACATATGGTTTAAAACAACTTTTCACATAATTATATATATCACATCAAATTTAAGTTTAATAACATTGCCAAATCAATATAAGCCCCTGCCCATATCTTTTCTCGGATAGCTATGGGCACGTGACTGCCTATATGTATGGAGCGCCAAATTAACATAAACTCAAATAATTGAAGATCTCATTAATTATTTGACGATATCATTAATTCAGTTATTGCGCGCAATAATTCAATTGATGCGCGAATCAAATCTGTTATTGCTCCCATTAACTGAATTGATGTGCGTGTCAGTTGAATTAATGAGAGCAATGATCGATTGATGTGCGCATTAATTGAATTGATATCATAATACCATCAATGTAGTGAGATTGATGCTCGCAAATATTAATTTAGAGCTCCGTAGCAATGATTTCACGATATCATTAATTTAATTGAAGAAATCTTTAATTCAAGTAATATGATATACAATTATGGACTGTTGAGCAGGGAGACATCACAAATTATCAGGTCTGAGAGGGATTATCAACCGAGGGCGCGTATAATCCTACTCAGACCTGATAATTTGTGAAGTTTCCCACCAAATTAGTCCATAATAGTTTTATTATCCTGAAGAAACAGAAATTAAATCCACATGAATTTAATAAATTTCATCACTTTATTCAAAACAAAAAGAATAATAGAATCATAACACTTTGCGTAAATCAACAGTGCCAATTTACTTACTGTTAATGTTAGAATTTATAACGCATCCTATGATGATAGGAACAAATCTGCAATTAACTGAAACACTTTGAAATGATACAGGTTCATTCACAGAATTAGTGGAACATATTTTTCTTTTTCATTTCGATTTTGACGTCACGGTTATTTACGCCACGCCAAACGCGTTGTATTGTGACGTCACGTAAACAGAGTTATCTCGCTTTAGCCGTAATTAAAAGGGAGACAACACTGTTGTCACCCTGCACGTGAGGGAGACATCACGAATTGTCTCCTTTCACGTGACCAGCCCTTGGCCAATGAAATTTACCGTATTTTCTGAAGGATAATAACAGAAATAACCATTCCCCAGTAAGTCCTTTCCGAACTCAAGCCATTTTTTACCCATATTTTTGTACATCAACATGTTTTTATTTATTTTTTGTTTGGAGGGGGGGGGGGGGGGGGCTCACATTGCGTGTTCTTTTCCCTCCTTTTTGACAAAACAGCACTAGGCCTAATTATTGCTTACAATTCGAATTAGTACTTTCTTCAATTGAATCAATTCCATTTTTGATGCCATTAATTCATGCGAAGAGAGCAATAATTCAGTTATCAATAATCTATCAATGATTAATTCTATCAACAATTCAACTAATGCGCGCAATAAATCATAATTAAAGACATCATTATTTATGTGTAGAGATATTAAACTGAATTGATGATATCTTCAAATAATTAAAGATAACTTTGATAATTTGATTTTATTCTAATTTGGCGCTCCATACTTTTCTTATCAGTAAAGAGGTGTAAAAAAGAAAATTTCAAGTCATGGTAATTTAATCCAATTCCGATTGAAAAAACACTGAAGACAAAATGCAAAGAGGATCAACTCATTCGATATATTGGCACAAATTAACATTTCAAAACAGCTGCCCCAGGTACGTCTGATTGCATTCCCGTGACGTCACGATGATTTATTGCCTTTTTATCGACCAATCTCAGCGCACTTCTTCCCTGTTTTATTCCAAGATGACAATGAAAGTGAAATCTGATGAATGTTAAGGATGATTTATCATGTTTTCTCTCCAGTCTTTAACCATTTCAGAACACTTAGCAATTTTCCGTTCACGTCTGGTTGAGAAAACTCGGGCCAAGGATATCTGTCGCTAGATCCTGTTCATAAAACAAAATAACTGCAATACCAGCTAGGCGCTATCGTCACCGCCACACAACAAACTCAAACAAAACTAGTCTGTTTTACGTCCCTTCGAGAATTGCTCACTCCTATTGAGACGTCACCAATTGTAAAATATGTAAAATACCACAAATTTTGACTTGTGCTTAGCGCGTACGGCTGTAGAAGTGAGGTTCTTTAACGTGTCAACGCCTGCCGTCACACGGGGCCTCCTTCTTTAAGGTCATATCCGAAAGACCTGTGATTCTCACTTCTAAATGCCGACCGTTTGGCGAAGGAGGAATCACTACCTATGTTCAAGTTGACGCGGCCATGGTACGAGCGGGCCTCGAACTTGCGACCTCCCGGTTACGAAGCGAAAGCTCTACCGCTGAGCTCCACGAACGGTGCCTTTATTTGAAACTTGAACTGTGAAATAACGGCATGGTAAAGATCTTATTAATTTTTTTCTTTTAAAAGTCGTCCCCATGTTTTGAACCTCACTAGGTGCACTTACGGAGTGACAAGTTCCGGTAGAGTGAAAACAATAAACATCGAAATTCAAACACGAAGGTTTCACTTCTTCCTACAAGCTAAATAAAATGGAATTATTGGCGAGTCATCTGTGAAGGTAACTTTTTTGATTTATGTTAATAATATGTGGCATGATTTTACCGAAACGTGTACCAAGTGCAATTTTTATTTTGCTACATTACGGGTATATGGAACGCATTCTATCCTCAAACTAGGTCCGTATGACATTATCAATTTAACGCTGGAAATTATAATTTATATCTCGTTTCAATTCATGTCCACTTCCCAAAAGAGTAATAAGGCTGTTTTGTGTATTTCTAAAAATAGGCACTCTGAATTGAAAAGCCACTTGCAGTGTTGTATCATGATAAATGACAATGGAGTTGTTGCGAATGAAACAAATTTTATGAACAAATATTATGCATGTAAGTGAATACTGTGGTTGTAAAGATGAATTATCTGTTGTGTCATCAGGATTTATCATTTTCAAATCATAATTGATCTGTTTAATTGTTTTAAATAGTAGATATTTGTTAACAGTTTGTTCCCTATGATTTCTTACAGAAGTCATATTTTATTGTCACAATGTTTTAGAAATGTTGCCTGTGTATTGTTCATAGTTTGTAGCTAGTGGTTTATTAGTGGGTTTTTTTTTTACTTATAACTTATTAATAGTTTGTTTAAAATTTTAGAATTGCTTGTTTCAAGATTTGTTGCGATGGTCTGTTCATGTTTTGTTAGATAATAGTTTGTTAACCTCATTTCCATGTGAATTTCTAAATAGTCAATTTCATAGTGATTTGTAAGTATTAAAGTAGTTTGTTTGCCCCTTTTTCGTATGGGTATTCACATGCATCATTTTGAAGTGTGTAACATACAAGACTTCCACATTTTGGACGTGCATAATTACGTTACATAATTCTATTGTTTCAAATATGCTTATCAACCCTAATTAATCTGGATTTACAAAAAAGGTACAGCAACAAATTACTGTACCTACCTGACGACAATACCCGAGGCTTAGATGCAGAAAAAGAAATTAAAATCATCTTTACAATATCAACAAGGCCTTCGACATAGTTTGACACCAGGGTCTACTTTACAAAATTTACAAAGAAATATCTTTGAATTTATTAAAAACTACTTTTCGGGCAGAAAACAAAAATTTGTATTGAATGGAAAATCTTCAATTGCATAAAAATTTCGGAATTCCTCAAGGTTTTATATTAGGGTCTTTATTTTTCCTAATTTTTATTAATCACATTGTCTTTGAAGTCCATTGCTCTATTAAACCCTTTGCAAACGACATGTCGATATCTGTAACAATAGAAAAGCCCACCACAGATGCTGAAACCCTATCTAAACTTTGATTCAAAAACAAAATTACGAATGCTCTTAAAAATGAATGATCAAGTTTAATCCTAACAAAACCAAAACGTGCTTATTTCTTGAAAACAAAATCCCATCCACCACCTACCATTATTAAATGAACTCTCTACCTTTCCTTGAAGTAACTGAACATAAACATTTAGATTTAACTTTATCTTCTAATGGAAATTTCATTGAACGTACAGACACGATAATACAAAAAGCCGCTAAGAAATTAGATTTGTTAAGATGTCTTAAATTCAGATGAAAACGCCAAACGTTTCAAACAATGTAAGAGGCTGTTCGATATGTAATGCGTATTGTACCACAGCGCGATAACGCTTTGCACAATTCCGTGGATGATGATGCTCTTGAATAGGTCTATTCAATACCTTTCCAATGGTATAAATAAGAGCCTTCAGTTCCATATAGTTTTAAACTTATAGTCATTTCAATAGAGCTAGTCGTTGACCACTGTTATAAAAATGGTTGGGAAACGAGTTGACAATATTAAAGAAATTAGAGCTTATATTAAAATTCGCACAAAACTCGGTCATTCGTTAATGCAGATTTTTACTGAATAGGGGGAAGTTTATGGGTCCGATAAGGTACCTTATGAGACAGTTCGTAGGTGAAAGAAATTTCTGACTGGCATAGAGTCCCTCAAAGATGCAGCAAAATCTGGCCGACCTGTGACTGTAACAGGCAAGACAAATGTCTCAAAAGTCAGAGTACACAATACATGATATTGCCAAAGCTGTTGGTATTTCGCTATCGCGGGTGCATTTCATTTTGAAAGCACGACAGATTTCTGCCAGATGGATATCGCATATATTGACAGATGACTAAAAACGGGTACGAGTACAAACCGCTAAGCAATTGTTCAAAATGTTTCCCAAATTCAATCAAAGACAATTTGCAAACATTGTTACTGGTGACGAAACATTAGTTCGCTATTTCGAACCAGTGAGAAAAATTGTAAACAAAATATGGCTAACTAAACACCATAGAAGGCTTGCAGTTGCCAAAAGAACCACAAGCACAAAGAAGGTTCTTTATTGCATATTCTTCCCATGTGATGGTATGGCCGTACAAATTCCGTTGCGGAAGAGCAAAAGTGTTACAGGTCGGTATTACCGAGATGTTTTACTGAAAAGGCTTAAGAAAATATTATCATAAACGACGCCCTGTGTCAGGATTTAGGCATGTTCGTCTAATTCATGATAATGTTCATCACATACATCTGAGCTTGTGAAGCAATTTTTGAAGTCGACGAAGGTTAACGTCTTGCCACATCCACCATACTCTCCAGATTTAGCCCCATGCGACTTTTTTCCTTTTTCAACTTAAAAAGTTCTTTTTTGGTCGTCGTTACAAGTCCCGACAAGCCCTTTACTCATCCATCAGTCAGTGCCTCAAAAATCTACCTAAGTCAGCGTACCGTGACGCATTTCAAAAATGGATTCAGAGATTGAAATGACGAATTTTAAACCGCGGAGTATACTTTGAAGGGATGTAAGGTTCCTTTCACTATTTAGGTCAAATGCTTTTGAGATATCGTACAATACACATTACATATCGAACAACCCTCGTACTTCTCTTTCGGTCGACCACCCGGATATCAAATGAGACAACTGTTCGATCTATCATAAAGAAAATCTTAATCTCCAAGCAGACCGCATAATAGCAGGTGCAACAAGATATTGCAATTCACACTCAAATTACAGTGAAATAGGGTTAGAAACTTTAGAAAAATGACAACAAAACATAAAGTATATGCGATACAGATGTATAAAATGATAAATAAGATAAATAAGTTGACAATGAAATATTTTCAGTTTATCATTCACCTAGAAAATCAAGACTTGCATACGTACAATACTAGACACACCATTTTTTAAATACAAGAGCAACTTATTGTGCGTGCATTTTTTCTCTCCATCCACCACATGCCTTTGGAATAACTTCCCAAACATTATCATTAACATGGTCTGTCCCTCTGTCACACTTTCTTCTTCCTCAAACTTCTCTTTTATTTCAAACAGTAACCAATTAATCTTTTGGAATACGATAAGTGGTGTCCTGTAGATGGGTATTAAGGTTTCGGAACTTTTATATTTTACCTTGGATGCAAAATGGGGATTAAAGACCGATGTTTTTCTATAAACACCTGACTCCCAGAACCCCTCTTACATTTACAGTAGCCACATAATCGTCCGGTAGATAATTTGTGGTGTCCTTTAGATGTGCAGTAAGCAGTAAGGTTTCGGAATTTTCAAATTCGATCGGGGGGGGGGGGGGGGGGGGGGGGGGGGGGGGCAAATGGAGTTCGAAAAAATATCTGGATCCCAGAACTCCTCTTACATTTAATACAGTAGCCAGATCATCTTTTGGAAGATTTAAGTGCATATCTTGAGAGCATAAAATCCTCTATATTCAGGGAAAAGTTTATTTATATCTGAAGTTTCGGACTTTTCCATTTCCGGAATTAGATGTCGCACTGTTACATTCTTTAACTGATAAAGAAGGGGGATTAAAGATAAGCAATTTATGCATTAAAGACGTTCGATTTTTTCCCGCAGCATAACTTAGTTTTATATAAATAGGTTTCTTTACACGCTGTGTCAACTCTGAGACGTAATTTTCATCATACATTCACTGAATCGGCTCATTTATTGCGACTCACTGACAGTCCAGACACACGCTTACTGACAGTCAGTCCAGACACACGCTTAAATGGTCGTAATTGGATTACCCCCTCCCTCTTAACGATCTATCTACTTTCTGCTGCGATACCAATGTGATTAAATTGATATTCTTCACACTCTCACATATTGATATGTCACTGTGAGTAACATATATCAAAATACGGGAACATGAAGGATGTCATTTTGATAAGATTGTTTCTAGTACAGGAATTTGAAGGGTTATCATTTCGGATCCTGTTCTCTCTACCATGAACTTAGTTTGCCCGTTTGAAATAAAAGTTACTGATGCATTTAAAAGAGCGGAGAGAGAGAGAGAGAGAGAGAGAGAGAGAGAGAGAGAGAGAGAGAGAGAGAGAGAGAGAGAGAATATTTAAGGCGAGGTTAATCAATGACATTGGAATAAAAATAGACAGCACTTCTTAAAAAATCATTGTGGTATTAAATGTCTGAATATAGATAAACATGTATCAGTGGCAGATCAAGAAAATATTCAAAAAATGAGGTGTAACACAAGTTTGTACCTTTTCCACTCTAAGGATAGGCGAGTTGGTTGAAGACTCAAAAAGAAAAAGTTGTTTGTTTTTTTTTAAACAGGCAATTTTTCTTTAAATAGTACCGCTTCTGATTATGATCGCATTATGTATCATGGTCACATGAAGATTATACAATTAAAAGTTTTCACTGTTCAAAGCATTCGCAATGGTACATGATGGCGAGGCTACAAAAGTTTCATCATAGTTTCGTCTTCGTCCCTTGTGGCATCGCCGAAATATGACTGAAATTTCGCCAAATCGGCGTTAAAAGGGCATGGTTACCAGTGGCGGATCCAGTATTTCCGAAAGGCGGGGGAGGGGGGTTTAAGTATTAGCAAAAATACTCAGCCATTTTGGGTATAATATTCTGGCGAAAAGACCCCCCCCCCTTCTAAATCAGGCCACTGGTAACGATTATAGAGCTAAAAATTTAAAAATTTTATTTTTCAATTTCTAATGTTTATTATTTTTTTATAGTCAACCAAATATGAGACACAGCACTCACGATTCTTTGTTATGTAAACAAGGCTCGTGCCATGTTTTTGTTTACATATAGAATGTTTAATAAAAAAATCAAAATGAGATATGACAAACATTACATTTTAATTAATTTATTGCTATATTGTTAAATTGTACAAAATTAACTTGTAATTTGAAAGAAAAAAAATCTGCTTTAAACGAAACTGTTAATAGTATATTTAACCTATGTATAACTAAGAATCTGTATCTCTCATGTAACTTGACAACTGACATTAAAATGTTTGCTGTCCATTAGAATTACTTTAATTAAGCATTGTAAACATTCAAAATGGAAAATGAAATTTCAAAATTTACAGCTCAAAACGTGACCATGTCCCTTCAAAACCACAAACATATGGTATAATTATGGTATAACAATGGTATGTGACGCTTCCCGTTATCTGTTACTGTATTCACAAGAATGAATGTCATATTGATGTAAATTATATAGAAAATGGCACGAATACATAGGTTAATTGTGTACAGATAATTTTTGACTTGTGTAGTTTATCTAATAACTTTGTATGCAAATGATAAAAACCAAAAAGCATAATTACTGATGAACACAATCGATTTCGACAAAAATAAAATTCTGATATTAATAGCTCATCTAAAGGTATGATTATAAACTTTTGTACTTTTGTGAAAGTTTGCTAACATTTTTATCGACCAATCAAATTTCGCGCTTTACAGAAGTCAAATTCGATGCCGTTAATGGCTTTATACGGAACATCGTAAAGGTCAAATCACTATCAATGTCCAGGGGTCCGTGTTTGCCCATCTCTCTATTCTGTATTTTCTATAGGAATTATAAGGCTGAGTATGGTTCGTTGTGATAGCCTTTTGATCAATTACAATGACAATTTTGAGAATTTTTGACTGACAGTACTGCTACAGTTTCTAAATTTTGACTGTTGAAATATAATGTTTGTTGTGTGTTACACTACTTATGTTTTTATTTGTGTGATGAGAAAAATATTGTGAAACTTGTAAAATTCCTGATCATTTAATAAAGCAGTTAATGATTTTTGTATTTTCCCGCGGTTCGGTAGCATAAGCGGGAAAATGATGTATTAGCGAAAATACGTTTATATGTATTCGTGCAGGTATTGGTCAGTAATTGACCAATGGGAAATGATACTCATGTGTAGTAGAGAACTGGTTTTGAAAGGGTGGTCACTTCTAGCCGCCGTCTTATGCGAGCAACATCAAAGTTTCAAATATATATTGTAATATATTCATATTAGGTTCCAGATGTAAGTTGTGAGGTCTGTCACAGCGGTTTTTTTGTTTGTTTTTGTTTTTTTTTTTTTTGTTTTTTGTTTTTTTTTTTGCATCCAGCGACACCTGGCTACGGATACAGGTCTCTAGAGTATTTTACATCAGTTTTTCCTAGCCGGCCCTGATGCGGTTTTGATATTCATATAATATATGTAAAGCTTTTCATATCTGTGTGGGTGGTAAATGTACTAAATGTGTGTTAATAAAATGTATATAATTAAAATACGGCGTCAGAAGCGCAAAATCGGCTTGCTGTGATGCAGAGCATGTGTTATTTATATATTAGAATTGGGGTCGATACTTGATTCGGTCCACTCATGACTATACGGAACTGGTCTGGTATTGGTCGACCTCGGCCTTGTTCAAGCAATGCCTCACCAGGTCCGTAAAATCATGACTCATCAAAAGTCAGTCACGGTGATTGATTTCCATAATATGTTGCTCCACGGAATAGCGTCTTGATGAATTTTTAATTAGATTTACCAATAATGCAATGGCGCTAATTAGCTTGTTTATAAACAATTAATTTGACATAATTAGATGTTTATTAGAATTTAATAATGTTGCTTAGGGAGACCCCTCCATATGCAGACGCGGTAAGGAAGCTGATGAAACTCACGATAAGCCGGGCATTGTAAGTAGGAGCTAAATCTATTGACTATTGCGATAAAAATTGGTGCAGACTAAGAATTTTTTAGTCTTCAGATGTTTTCAACAAACAAAACGTTAAAAGGAGCTAAATAAGAATTGATTTTAAAAATCCTACCCATACGGATGCTTAAAGAAAAAAGAGACACAGCGAGAGAGGTGAACGGATACAATTATACAATCACGACGAAAGACACTGGTGAGAAAGCTAAGGATTGCACTACACATGTATCTCCCTGTATTTTAGAAGTAATGGTTGGTTGTTTGGGGTTTTTTTTTTACGTCCCGTCGAGAATTTTTTCGCTCACGTTGAGACATCACCAGTTGTAGGTGAAGTATCACAAATATAGTCCTATGCTTAGTGCTTACGGACGTAGCAGTGAGGTTTTTTAAAATTGTCAATGCCTGTTGCGACAGGGGACTTCCGTTATTAAGATTATATCCGAAAGACCCGTGGTTCTCACTTCTAAATGCCGAAAGACACTTGATTCTCACTTCTAAATGCCAAGTGTTTGGCGAAGGAGCAATGACTATCCATATTTAGGTCAAATGTGACCATGAATGGTTAATGATATCTTAGGATTAATGATACGTGCAAGTTGATAAAGGACATATTGTTAAAAATATAGATATACATAGACGAACGATCAAGTCAGTTACAAAGCAGAAGACGAGATTTTCTCAACATATTGAAGGTGATTACATTTCGTATGTTTTTGTAAAGCATACAATACAAATTGAAAAGATCACATATTGCAACGTTTGACATGCCACAGAAATCCGACAAATCCTGAGGTTTCGAGCAATGTTTATCCAAGTAGCAAGTCATTTCAATATTTATATACTATCTCCACCACGTGAATGTCCAACATTCATATGCGCATTTCAAAGTCATTCTTAATTCAAGATAAAAAAAACCAAAAAACTTAGCGATTTTCAACAATCTACAGTAAACATCAATTTAATTGCACCAACAGCACTTCATAATATAAGTAAATACTTAGTCCTAAACATAAATGATGCATGTTAAAAAGTTTAAAAGATTTCTGTAAAAAGCTGTTGACAGAGGTGTAGTGAGAGTAGAGTAGGGAACTCTGGGTAGAGAATGGGTCAATTCAAGGTATCACACCGGTCATTCTTTTCACTATATATTACTATAGAGGGACAAAAATGATTAAAAATCAGTTTACAAACATTGATGCCAAAGAACGCAGTCGGAAATGTTCTGTTACCTCTCTCGTCTGCTGACACCAGAAAACAACACCCTACACGATATTTTCTTAAAAAAAAAAAAAAAAAAAAAAAAAAAAAAAAAAAAAAAAATACCCGCAAACAAGACTACCCTTTAATCCACGTATTTTTCACAGGTGTGAAAACAGCCTGAGTGCACCTCAGGAAGTAGCCTCAGCTACCAATATCAAATGGTTCCACTGTAAAAATTGTTTATTTCTATAAATTACACATAATTTCCTATTCAGGGGTACAAAAAAAAAAAAGAGAAAAGGAGAAGGGGAAATGAAAAAAATATTCTTTTAGATATACGGAACTACAATTTACCAAGTTCATTTTGATTGGGCAATTACCGGTGTGATACCTTCAATTCGCTCTTCAATTTTGATCAAGTTAACTCGTATGCAAGAATTTATTCACAGGAATTTGTCAACATGGACATAGAATATGCTGTATTATGGGGTTATAATGTTTTGATACTTAATATATCACTCTAATATTTATTAAAGTCTTATTTCCTGCTTACCACGAAACCTATGTGTTTCCCTCTCAATCTCTGACAGCCCACCATACCTACTCTCGCACGCAGTGTATGAATTAACTTGATTGAAATTGAAGAGCATATTGATTTGACCAACGAGAGCGCGTATTCCACTTTGGGTGACTGAGTAAAAGTTTCAAAGGTTCAAAAACAATAGAAAATGCATTGCTTCTTCATATTTATTGCTATTGCAAACAGATATTAGGTATTTTTACTAATTACACCTTTCCCCGATCGATTTAGACCAAATTGTAAAAAGTAATGGACGTAAAATATAGAAAGGAGAAATAAAAATGTGAGTTAGCGATTTTCGGGAATTCGGATTCCTCCCTTGTGTAATAATGGATATAGATGGTGTTAATTTTAATACGACACAAATTCGTGACGAGCCTTAATGATCAGACCAATGTGTGTGTTTGCTTTTTGAAATTTTCATTACAGTTCATTTGTAAGCGCGGTGATCATACATTTAAAAATCAAAATACTCAGCCAATTTGGGTGCCAAATCTGGAGTTTCATCTATATGTGCCAGTAATGCCTTGTGAGTGAAAAAAAGGGGGGGGGGGGAGATAGAGGGTCCCCTTCTATCATACGATATCTTGATATTGGAAACGAAGAAATGAAAGCAGTTATAGGCATATTTACTTTATGATGATAATAACTTGTTTCCAGGCAACAACCATCACGGCCATGAGCGACGCTGGTTTCGAGGTTCAAAAACATGTTCATGTCTGCAAGTCTCCACTAAACTCTTACAACTCTTTTAAGTGGATAAAGTCTCTGTCAGTTTGTGTTTATCACCAATTGCACACTTTATAGGTAGAAATAGCAATCTACCTGCACCTCGTCTAAATCTGCCAGTGTAATTTTATAGCTAGGCCAACAACCACAAGTCCTACAGTTGTCCTAACCATGCTAACGATGAACAGGACATGACATTGTTCCCTTTTAAAACTTGCAAAAGGCTGACTAAAAACTCAATGTTAATTTCATTCATCCATCCTCCGTCAATTCTCTCAGATCCTCTGAATTTCTGTTGAAATCTGTGTTCAAGCAGGCCAACACTCGCCGATCGACCAATCACTTTCCGACTGTAGTTTACTATGCTCTTGTCTTCAATAATGAGTTGATTTGATGCTCTAAATTAACTTTATTTTACAACTGTTTAAACTTTTTTTCTTCTTTCTGAAGTACATATGTTTATCTATTAGATATTGTCCCCAACTATTTCTCGATAAAAATCTAACGAACTATATATAGTGTCGTCCGTTGCCATTTCGGTCGTTTGTTACATAAATATGGAAGTTCAGTGAGAACGCAAGACAGAAATATAACTATAAGAGGTAAAATATCATTTTTTGAGTGTCATTGGGATATGACATGAAGTTGGTACGTGATAAAATCTACTATAACTTCTTTCTCAGTTAGACTGTTCGCTTCGTAGCCAGGAGGTCTTGAGTTCGAACCCCACTCGTGTCAAACCCAAGACGTAAAAATAGCTAGTGATTGCTCCTTCGCCAAACCCTCGGCATTCACAAGTGGGAATCACGGATCTTTCGGATATGAAAGATTAAAAAAAAGATTCAGATTAAAAATGGAGGTTCCGTGTCACGACAGGCGTTGGTACGTTAAAGAAACCTCATTGCTACGGCTGCGAACCTAAGCATATATATAAATTTGTGGTACTTCACCTACAGTTAGTGACGTCTCAATATTGATGGTGTCAATGTTAAGGAGTAAGAGCAGCGACTGAAGCCAGGGGTGGGCACACTCTATTGACCTGGATAAGAAAACGGTGTAGGGTACTCTTGTTTTAACGCTATTCACGCAAACGCCGTCTGTGATAGGACAACAAAATTCATCAAAATTTATTACGTAATGGTGATATAACTCTGTGTGTGTGTGTGTGTGTGTGTGTGTGTGTGTGTGTGTGTGTGATATGTTGAATGTAGATATTTGTGATATTTTGAATGTAGGTGTATGTGATATGTTGACGATAAATGTTCATGGGTGTGATATGTTGATGTGAATGTGTATGTTTGTGATATGTTGATATAAATTTGTACATGTGTGATGTTTTGAAAGTAAATGTATATGTGATATGTTGAGTACAAATGTATGTGTAAAGTGTGTAAAGTAAAATGTGTATGTGTGTGGTATGTTGAATATAAATATGTACGTATATGATATGTTAAATGTAAATGTTTGAGATATGTTGAATGTGTAATTGTATGATATGTTGAATGTAAAATTGTATGTTTGTGATATGTTGAATATCAATGTGTTTATGTATGATATGTTGAGTGTAAATGTTTACGTGTGTGATATGTTGAGTGTTAATGTATATGTGTGTGATATGTTGAATGAATGTGTATTGTGTGATATGGTGAGTGTAAATGTTTATGGGTGTGATATGTTGATGTAAATGTTTGTGTGTGTGATATGTTGATATAAATGTGTATATGTGTGATTGTTTTAAGAGTGAATGTGATATATTGTTATGTTGAGTACAAATATGTATGTGTGTGATATGATGAAAATAAATGTGTATGTGTGATATGTTGAATATAGATATGTACGTATGTGATATGTTAAAATGTAAATATGTGAGATGTGCTGAATGTGAAATTGTGTGATATATTGAATTTAAAAGTGTATTTTTGAGATATGTTGAATGTTAATGTGTTTGTGTGTAATATAATGCATGTAAATGTGTATATATGTGATATAATGCATGTAAAAGTGTATCTGTGTGATATAATGCATGTAAATGTGTATCTATGTGATATAATGCATGTAAATGTGTATCTATGTGATATAATGCATGTAAATGTGTATCTGTGTGATATAATGCATGTAAATGTGTATCTGTGTGATATAATGCATGTAAATGTGTATCTGTGTGATATAATGCATGTAAATGTGTATCTATGTGATATAATGCATGTAAATGTGTATCTATGTGATATAATGCATGTAAATGTGTATCTGTGTGATATAATGCATGTAAATGTGTATCTATGTGATATAATGCATGTAAATGTGTATCTGTGTGATATAATGCATGTAAATGTGTATCTATGTGATATAATGCATGTAAATGTGTATCTGTGTGATATAATGCATGTAAATGTGTATCTGTGTGATATAATGCATGTAAATGTGTATCTATGTGATATAATGCATGTAAATGTGTATCTGTGTGATATAATGCATGTAAATGTGTATCTGTGTGATATAATGCATGTAAATGTGTGTATGCTGAATGCAAATGTGTATGTGTGTTATATGTTGAATGTAAATGTGTATGAGTGTGTAATATCTTAAATGTAATTGTGTATATGTTGCATGTAGATGTGTATCTGTGTGATATAATGAATGTAAATGTGCACGTGTGTATGTTGAATGTTAATGTGTATCTCTGTGACACGTTGAATGTTAAATATGTATAATATGTTAAATGAAATGTGTGTGTGTGTGTGTGTGTGTGTGTGTGTGTGTGTGTGTGTGTGTGTGTGTGTGTGTGATATGTTGATTGTAAATGTACATGTGTGTAATATCTTAAATATAAATGTATATGATATGTTGAATGTAAATGTGTATGTGTGTGATATGTTGAATATAGGATTATTTCTCTATAGCTACAGTTTGTTGACAATAACTATATTGGTTTAGTTATTCTTGGATCATAATGATACACGTTTCTTTTGTAGATTTAAGGTCAGCATCGTTAATGATCACGTGTATGAACATTATCCATAGTTTGTAATGATGTCAAAATATAGTATCAAAATCAATTTATAGGAACGAAAAGAACTGATTTACTTTTGAGAATGGAATTGGAATAATGCTTACCTCATAAAAAATTCAAGCAATATGTGTATATAATATATTGACGGAGTTACCGTTAAAGCAAGCACAGCCACATGTATATAAACCGATCAGGAAAATTTCCCTACGGTTCTACCCAGCCCATGGGTGATGGGGTCGGACCCTTCATCCCCCCATATATGTGTGCCTGACAGTCACTACCTATAGAATTAACATAATGATGAGGTTTAAAAGAAAACGGGAAAATACATAGTGCACTGAGAATCAAACTGTTGAGTAATGAAATAAGAGGCCCACGAACCTTACCGGTCACCTCAGTATTAGTCAAAAGTATTACTAGTGCCAAGGGCTATGAAATCTAGAAGAAAAAAAATTCCTGTTCTGTATATCAAAGTTAAATTCTAATATTTAGCAACGGTATAAAAAAAGATATGTTCTTAAAACATAAATGCCCCCTGAAAGTGCCCATACTGATGAAAGACTTTACAAAATGTATGTAACATTAACACGATATGACTAATTTGGACCTATCCAAATTTAAAAAGAATTAGAATGGTAGTTATCAATAAGAAGTTAAAAGCGTTATATTGTTCGCACATTTAATAACTAATAATTTTGACCCTACCCTGATACCAAATCCCCTTCCCCCAGGGTCATCACATTTTGGTGATTACCTGTGTTTCCTAAATATCCATTTAGGTTCAATTTAGCACCAATAGCACTAAAAAGATGTTATTTAATTGCTTTACACATATACACTATATACCAAGTTTGGCCCCGCCCTGGGGTCAGATCCTCTACCCCGGGTATCATGAAATTTACCATTTTGGTAGAGGCCTTCCTGCTATACATATCTATTCAATTACTATTTTGGTACATTGGCTGTTGTAGAGAAGATTTTTTGTTTTAAAATTGGAAACGTTTTGATAGTTTTTGCCCCTAAGGCCCCAGGAGTCCTGAAATTTACAATTTATGTTCACCTTGTCCAAAAGATGCTACATTCCAAATTTGAAAAGAATTGGAATAGTATTCATCAACAAGAAGTTAACAATGTTCAATTGTTTATGAATGATGGACGACAACGGTTGGACCAATTGCAATAGGTCACCTGAGTTTACTCAGTTTACCTTTTGCATTAAATATTTAAACTTGATTTCAAACAAGTTGGAACCAATCTAGAAACTACACTACAAAAACTAGTTTACTAAGAAGTCGTCCTTTCAATGACCTTGAACATTTGTATTCCTTTTTGAAACCCAATAGATACTCAGATCTTAATTATATTTCTTGAAAATATCGTGAAAATTATATAAATTGTAACTTTAATCTTAGACACAAGAAGTAATTCATAATTTGTCCTTGTAATGACCATGAGCGTTTTGTAACCTTGAAAACCAATATGCATACACGTAGCACTATTCCTCCAAGTCTGACAAAATTTGAAAAATGCACTAGTCTTCAAACCAAGAATTTTCTGAATATCTCGTCCAAGTACATTGACCTCTTTGAGCAGGGAGGGATCTTTAACGTGCCACACCTACTGTGACACGGGGACTCAGGTTTTGCGGTCCGATCCGAAAGATAGCGCCATATAGTCGCCTCTTACGACAAGCAAGGGATACTGAGGACCTATTCTAATCCAGATCCCCACGTGTTGGCACTTCGGGCGGCCCAGTATGCTATGGATGACCCTTACTACCCTATGACCTACAAAACATGGGGTTGGTTAATGCATGAAAATATTCAAAAAGCAATATATTTACACAAACATAATGCATAATGCATTCTTCCGTCTGCCGCACTGTTTGATTACATGATCGGAAATGCTCCTCATTGCTGCCTCTGTCGCAGCCCCTATTCGAAGAAAATATGATTTAAAACATCCAATGTTGAATTTACAGAATTGTACGGTGGTCCCTATTAGGCATGTAAACTGATAACGCGTTAGGGGATTGCCATCGAAATGAATCAGGAATGACTATGTATGGTGTGCTCCGAGTTCGCACCCCCCAAAATTTGTTTACAGAGAAGACAAGCAGGGCCTCCCGTTTCAATAAAAAAAAAGCAGCCTAGAGGCCTAATTAGTCAGTTTTTGATCGTCTAACTGTCAGATTTACCTGATTACGTCCCTCCAGGTTAATGATATTAGTGTCGCTTTGCCGCAAAGGTCGGGGGTCATGCCTGCGTAGTGATTTGCTGATCAATTAACCTCTTAGGAAACCGAAAATTTCTAGACAAAAAGCAGTTTTAAAAAATTGATGCAAAGACTTTCTGTAGTAGTACCACAAATAGTAGTAGGGTTATTGGACTTGTTGGACTTGTTTCTGTAACTGCCTTGCAGCCCCTTCCAACAATTTTTATGAATACGAATTTTGTACATAAAACCGTTATATACGTTCTAATAGATCGAGGGGGTTTGCTTTCCTTTGAAATATAAACTATATAGTAAACTACATGCTCTAAAAGATGCTGGTTTGAAGTATGGATATCGAAATTGGGATGAAATAGACAGGGAATCCACATATTTCGGAGAAATTATCGCAGCAAAAAAGAAATCAAAAGGGGATAGGGTTAGCTGTATCCATCACTGTTCATACTTCAGGTGACTGTGATCTTGACCACCAAATATAACATTATTTATTTGCATATCAAAAGTCTGACTAGGAAAAGAGGCAAAATTTGAAGTTGTAATAAATTTTGTACAATAATCAATTAATGATAGAAAAAATTGCGATAAGACGTCAAAACACTCAATTGGTCGGTATAATTAAGGACGTGTGACCCTCATTGAAAATGTGACACACTCACGGATTCATACTGCAATGATCATCAAAGTTTTCATAGGAATTGTTGTGGTGTATATATTTTCTCTCCTTGTTAAACTTGGACGGCGGTACAGCAAATGGCTTCATCTAACCTCCAAAATTACCCCCATGGGAAAGATTCATCCATTCTGGGGATACCTGAAGTTGGTAAGTTCGTTTTAAGGTGAAATATCCCTCCGCTTAAATTATGGCAAGTTTTTTTTTTAAATATGAGACATGGATTTTCAGAGAGTTTAGTATCTGTCGAATCAATTTTTGGAAGTTTGAATATACATTGAGTCGGAAATTTTAGGAGAAAATAAAAATCTAGGTAATCATGATATGAGGAAAAATGACAAGAGGTGCAGAAAATGTAAAGTTTTATTACCACAGCATTATATTAAAAATATAAGACACATATAATAATTATATAGAGCATGTTAGGCACCTAATTCATCAATAATTATACAAGGTATCCTTGCTTTTTTTTTTTGGCACAGTATGTACATGAACGTTGTTTCATGATAACAAATTCGTTTCACACAAAGAGGTAACTCTCTTGGAAGTAACTGGTGACAGAAGAAATAACGGTTTTTTTCTGTTTGTAACTCGTACATGACTATTTGTTGACTCTGTAAAGAGGTCTCTGATTCCCTCCTGAGGATTCCTGTTGAAGGCAAGCTGAAGATGTTTGTAAGACAAACCAGACTGTGAAATTTTCTTTGTTTAAACCTAAGTGGTTTCAAAGTTTCATAATTTTGTTTGGACTGAATTTGAATTTATACAATATCACAAGCACTGGAGATATCAAATGTATATTTTTAAAAAATGATCCTCAACTGCATGCTGAGGCAACTCGGTGAGTCTTTGAAGCACCTTAGAATCCTTCAGAGCATCATAGGCAGTGTAAGAAATGTTCAAAACATTTGACACTAAATACTCATGTGAAAACTTTTCATGAAAAGGAATGGTTGCTCTGAAGAATTCCAAAGTGTCACAAAATCCCCCCAAACATTCATGCAGTTGTACACTTGGCACTTTCGTCATGGCATTACACAAAATTAAACGGTCAAATTTCCTGCAGTTGTAGGAAAAAAGAACAGGGTCTTTAAAAGATGCAAGCCATTTTCCAAAACTGTCTAAGGCGTGCTGCAGGGTATGGCAAACAACTGGCTTTCTATGCGAGAACATTGAGTATCCATCATATGTCAAGCCTGTGACTTTTGATGCCTGTGCTGTAATAGGTACTTCAGGTATAATATACATACTAAAAGAATCTCCACCACACACGGCAGAAAAGTGTGTAAAGTCTGCAATACTTACAAGTATAAGTGATATAAAAAATGTATTTGATCACATATAAGTGTTTAGGAAAAGGGGGAGCAAGGCAATGCAAATAAAAACAACAAATAAATAATCATGTACCTAGCCCTGTTGTCTCAAGATAAATGTAAACTCTAGTGTACTGTTTTGCTGGCAATGGCACCTGCAGTACTGGGAAAGGGGGAGGAGGAATTTCCTCAATGGACTCTGCTGCATTCCCTGTATCATCAACCGCAGTTTCATAAGTAAGACCTTCCCTCAGCTCCAGAGTAGTAACTTTTTTCTGTTTCTTCATTTTCTGTTCCAATCTCTTCCTTTTGAATGATGGAGTAGTTTTAAAATCTTCTTCTCTTTGCCTTTTTCTCTGTTTTTTTTCAATATATGTTGTTGTGTGTTTCCCAGGTGAAAAAAGTTTCTCATTAGCCTGGAAGATAATAAAATTAAAAAATACAAAAAATGTAGGTAGATAATAAACATGCTTTTTCTCCCAATAAATAATTTTATGTAAATCTATTACCGTCACAATGTATTCTTCACCCATGTTTTTTTAACACACTGCTGAAGCTATTCTACGGCAGGTACTCTCTGAACTGGAGTAGAACTTGTTCTTAGGATTCTAAGTTGATACCAGCTGATTGAAATTTTCGTTCATCTGGATGCTTTCAAGAGATGACAACTTTTCAGCATTCTTGGCATACTGGGTAAATATCTTCAATAAATTGTTAAAAAGAGCTTGATTTTGGAGATATCTTCCAAATGGTAGGTTTTTTGGTTTATGTGTCAAGGTTTTGAAGAAACCTGCACCATGAAATATTACATTACCTATGGTCGCCACACAAATGAATTGGAATAACTTCAAGATTTTCCTTCAGTCCATTTGGATTGTTCTTATTGGTAGATAATGCATATGTGAAGCACTTCTTGATGTGACTTATCATTGTTGAACTTTGTGGCTTCTGAATTTCTTTGTCTTTCTGTAAGGTGTAAAGTGTGTTTGTGAAGTTTTTCACTGTATGGTTTCTGCCACTAGATTTCTCTATGTCAACTGTCAACTTCTCTCCTAATTTTAGCAATAGTAGTGGCATCATCGTCCATTATAATTTTTCTCACTTCATACCATTTTCCATTGATGCCATTCAATATATTTACAGCCATAGCAGGCTCCATGGCTTTTAAGCTACCGCCCCAGTTTTTTCTGCAATCATGCTCACACGGAGAGTTTAATTCGAATTAAACGTCAGTTACTTTGAATTAAATTTGAACCGCGTTCACACGGGGAGTTTAATGCGAATTTGCTTAATTCGAATTAATTTACTGCGTAAATGTCGTGTGAATACAATTTAATTCGCATTAGTTTCATTCGCATTAGTTTACTTCGCATTAATTTACTGCGAATTAAACTCGTCGTGTGAACAGGGCATTAGATTAACTAATAACAAATTTATACAAACCCCGAGAGGCTGCTATAGTTCGAAGGACAGAGAAAGGCTATCACTATAAAATAATGCATGTTTTAAAGTTTTGAATCAGGCTTTTTTGGTCATCCTCTAAATTAGGAGAGCAATCGAACATACTTTGTTTAAAGATAGCCTTATTACTTGTGTGATTTTATGCATATGTTTCAGTTTATACCTTGATTGTGGTACTTCATCTTCCCAGGCAACAGCACATGCTTCATTAGCAAGTTTTTCAACTGCGTTTCCTGCTTTCCTTTCCAATTTCTTGAAATCATGCATGGTATATTCATCAAAGCAAATATTGAGGCAATGGTTGATTCACCTATTCCAGCATGTAATAATGCTGAAAAATTAAAACACTGACAATATAAATATTCTCATAAACTTTGTATAAAAGTCACTACATGCAATTCTACACAAAAATATTGAATTTATAATATGAAATGTATACAAACCTACTCCTAATTTTGTATTGATATTAAAATGACCTTGGTCATTCTTTTTATGATTTTGTCTTTTGCCACTTGTAACACTATTTATTTGTCCACATTTGCTGCATTTGATGTAGAATATACTGGCTAAACCATATTTTCTCTCCCTGACACAGTCAGCAAGTTGCAGTGGTTGTCGACATGATGTACACCCCTGTTGCATCATTTTTGAGAAATAGTCTAATTCTATTATCCTTCTGCCTTGTAAAATATCAATATTGTCTTTGACATCTTTACTGATTTCTGTAGAATCGCATGTGGATTCGTCCTCAATTACCTGTATAATATTTATATTGTGCGTTAGAAATACATCCCCAAATAACATTTTAATGCAGATTTATTACCACGTATGTAAAACAATATAAATAGAGCAGTAAACAAATACGTTTATCGAAAGTTGGTAAATATAAATCACGAATACTGTTCTGCCCCCGTGTTGAACCAACAACATTCATCACTCGACGGACTTTATTCTTTAGACTCTTGAATAAAATCGCCCTAAAAAATCCAGGTGCTTGACAGTAACATTTTGCACAAACAAATCATATGCTCAAGGATTCGCGCGCACGTTCTACTGAAGAGTTCACCGGGGAAAGTGCGATAACTCTAACGGTTCCACTACACTCCCCGCCAGATGTTGTAAAATATCTCCACTATCAAACGTTAACATGTACACATTCAATACTTGAAAAATGAACTGAATAGTGAAATTGACATTCTATGTAAAACATAAAACTAGTTATTTAACACCTGTAAGTAATTTGATAAACACAAAAGTGAATATTGACTAGAACACAGTCCACGAACAGTCTGAACTCGGATTGCAACTGTCCAAATTTGCAGTTTAAATGAGATTACTTGTCTATAAGCACATTTACATGGGTTAATATACTAATAGTATGAGTTCAGATATGCATCTCACAAAGGTCGCTGTCTTCCCATCTTTGAACATGCGAACTTGCACAGTACGGACATTGTCGTCAGCCTTTGATGGAAATACATGAGTGACCAGAGCCAAAGGCCATTGAGCACGATCAGTTGTAAGATATCTCACTAGAACAACATCCCCAGGCTTCAGATTGACCTTTTCTTCACTCCATTTTTTGCGTGGATGAAGATTAATCAAGAATTCTCCCTTCCACCTTTTCCAAAATATGTCAGATAAAACACTGACACGTTTCCACTCTGCTTTGTACAAATTTCTCATGTCGTTGACCAAATCAGGAACTGGGTCAAATCCACTCTTCTGGGGGAGCAACATGGCAGGACTAATTATGACAGGATTTTCTAGGTCTGATGAAATGGGAGTTATAGGTCGAGAGTTGATGATGGCTGACACTTCATACATAAATGTGTGTAGAACTTCATGAGTCAATTGGCCTTTATGTTGGAAAAGCATGGCATCTAGAATCTTGCGGGCTATGCCGATCAAACTTTCCCAAGAGCCCCCATATGCGAAGCGTGAGGTGGGTTGAATCTCCACAGAATTTCAGACTTCTAGAGGTAATTTTGCACGGGCCCCTTTTCAATGAACACACCATCCACTCCTAAGGCATCCAAAGCTCCCACAAAGTTAGTCCCACGATCCGAACGAAATTCCTTCACTGTTCCTCGAATGCACACAAAACTTTGTACCAAGTTGATAAAGGCGGAGCTGCTCATCTCTTCTACAAGCTCAGTGTTTGTGACTGGTATTGCCGTACAGGTGAACAGAATACCCCACCTCTTGCTATGTGCTAGTCCGACTCTAGTCTTGCGTGCTATGACCTCCCATGGCCCAAATTCGTCCACTCCAACCACAGAAAATGGAGGTCCTGAGGAAATACGATCGAGGGGCAGGTTATTCATTTTCTGTTCTTGTATTTTCCCGCGAAGCCGCTTGCATATAACACAATGGTTGATCACTGAAGAGATAAGTCGTTTTGCTCCAACGATCCAGTATCCATGACTTCTAATGGCGGCTTCTGTAAGCATTCTGCCTTGGTGTTTGACCTCTTTATGATGGTGCAATGCAAGACGCTTAGACAAGTGCAATGTCTTAGGAAGCAGAATTGGATTCTTTACTTCCTCTGGAAGTTGTGCTTGGTTGAGGCGTCCGCCCACCCGTAAGAGCCCTGAATTGTCCAAATAGGGGTCAAGTTGCTTAAGTGGACTTCCCCTGACAAAGGTTTGCAATGTCGTAGATATTGTATTTCCGATGTGAATGTATCTCCTTGAACAAATGAGATCAGGAGATGCTTTGTCTGCTCCATCATTTCCACAAATGAGGGATTAGTCTTTTCCTTGAAGAACCTTCCTACCATTTTAATATCAGTAATGGCACGTGTCAACCATCGCCAGCTAGAGAACCTTTCAATTCTTGATAATATGGGCGCACGCGATTCCTTTGCAGAAGTCTTTGTCACCTGAATGCATTTACGTACTTCACAATCACTTTCCGGATCCAGCAGAGGAAAATTACTTGACTCATTGGTTGATTGGTCATTTTCTTCATCAAGATGAGGACCCTGAATCCAAAGGCTTTCTACCAGCTTCTCAATGCAGGATACACCTCTAGTTCCAACATCGGCAGGGTTATGAGATGTGAGACGTATTTCCACTGTTCTGGTCTACAAGGTTCATGGATGATTTCTACACGATTACTCACATACGTGTAAAAGCTCTTGTAATGTTACTCAAGTACCCTAACACAACTTTACTGTCTGTGTTATGTTATATTCTCCCCCTGGAATGTCCAAGTTTTCCTTAATCACATCCCCTACTTCCGTGGCCAGAACAGCAGCACATAATTCTAGGCGTAGAATTGTATGCCCTAGTATGGGTGCGAGTTTCGTTTTTCCCATGATGGAGCCGCATCGTCCACCTACAGAGTCCTTGTCGTAGGCGACTGCTGCTATCGCCTTCTCGGAAGCATCAGAGTAAATGTGTATCATGGGGTTGTTGACGCTATTGAGAGAATTGGGCATGAACATGCGTGGTATACTAAAATACTCCAAGCTGTGAAGAGATTGCTTCCAGTCTTCCCATTCCTGTAGAAGGGTATCGGGTAAATCATCATCCCATGCTAATGCTGCGTCCGAACTGCAGATATTCCTTACTAGAATTCTCCCTGAACTACCATGGGTGCAATAAAACCTAATGGGTCAAATAAGCTGTTCAGTGTAGATAACAGTCCTCTCTTGGTGAAAGGCTTATACTCTAACTGATAGGTGAAGGTGAATGTGTCGGAATTTAAATCCCATCTCAGGCCTAGGCTCTGTTGTGTTGGTAAATCCTCAGAGCCGATACGTACTTGGGTCAATCTCTTTTCAAGATCCTGTATGGGAAGTGCATCCATAACTGTCATACTGTCGGATGCAATCTTATGTAATATGATGTTGCCTTCCCTCATCAAGAGTTGCTCTGTCCCCTTCACGAGTGTTACAGTTTTGTCTACACTAGAGACAGAAATTAGCCCGTCGTCGACATAAAAGTTTCTGCTGATATATTCTTTGATGTCATCATCCCCATTTTCAATTGCTTTACGTAGTCCGTATGTGGCCACCGCGGGTGATGGCGTATTTTCGAACACGTGCACTCACACGCGGTAATCTGTCAGTTCGTCTGGGTTATTACTGCGATACCACAAAAAGCAAAGGAAATATCGATGTTCTTCCTTCACATAGAACGAGTAAAACATTTGCTCTACGTCTGCTATTACTGCTACCTGGTCTCTTCGGAAACGACGCAAGACTCCAAGTAAACTGTTTGTCAAGTTTGGGCCTGTTAACAAGACACTGTTGAGTGAAGTTCCCTGGTATACTACTGATGAATCGAAATCTCCTCGAATCTTACCAGGTTTCCGAGGGTGATATACCCCAAAGAACGGTACGAACCAGCATTATTGGTCATCGATGAGTTGTGGCGCAATTTCAGCTGCTCCTCTATCTAAAACACCTTTCATAAAGGTGACGATGTGATCTCGCTTTGTGGGGTTCTTTCTGAGATTAATGTCGAAGGAATGTGCTCGTTTTATAGCCTGTGTTCTGTTGTTAGGTAAGATTGGCCGTGGTTCCTTAAATGGTAAGGGCGCGGTCCAGTGGCCATCAGCTTTTTTCTTGAAGCACCTATCCATGATAGCTAACAACTTTCTATCCTCAGCGGAAAAACCCAACTGGTCGTGTCCTTGGTCTTAAGGAAAATGTTACTTTGGTCGCCACATGTGTAGACTTCTTTGATACATAACGTGTTCTCGCAAGGTTGCAATATGGTTTCTCTTCCATCCTTAGTTAGGGAAGTTTTCGACACTCGAATGTTTTTGGTTCGGTGAAATCGTCCAAGACACCCTTCTCCCACTATGACTCATCCCAAAGGTAATTCCTGAGCGAAGGGGGTCTGTCTCGGACCAGTAACCTGGTTTCTCACATGATGAACCTCAGGCAGGTCTCTGTCAACAAGGAAACTTATTTCCGCAGACGAATCCAGTTCCGATATCCACTGAGCGACATGATCAAGGTGCTGACAATGCCTAGCCACTTCTGGTGTAGGGATTTCTGAACGATCGTTTGGCATATTGTCACACTTAATCATCGTATGACTGGATGCAGAGGTTGGTTGCGCATCTGGCGGATAAGAATACTTTCCCAGCACACGAAGAAAGTGAATACTCAAATTTGTTATCAGGGATGGCAAGCGCGTCCACGAGAGCTGAATTCCCAAGTGCTTTGTTACTCTGGTCATACAAACAGCATATGCCTTCACTGCCTTGGTAGGCTGATCCTTTGGGAAAACTTTCACTAATAATGTCTTTGCACATGATCGATCACTAAAGTTCTCACCACACAACTGAATACATCTCGACACAAGTGCGTTGGTTGACTCACCGTCATGCTTCTCCCTGGGGACAGTTTGGGATGAATCCTTAGGTGTACGTCTCTGACCTTTTTCCGCCTGATTTTCTGTATGGCTCTCGTCAATGTGAAATGTTGTCAGGTGACGCCGACTTCCACAGTTTTTACACAAAGTATTAGTTTTACAGTCCTTGGCCACATGAGTGTTGCTGTCACATTTGAAACAAATATTCTTATCCCGTATTTGTAAGACTTCTTGAGGAATTCCCGACATTCGTTCAAGGAGTGGTTGGTATGATGAAGAGGGCATTTTTCCGAACTTCCTTGAACTTCAGTCTTCCTAGCGTATATTGAAGGCTCTTTGCGTGCTGTAGTTACGGATGACTTGCTAATCCTAGACGTAGTGTTGCTTTCTGTAAAACATGCTAGGCCTGGATCATTCAACATTGAACTCATGTCCTTAACAAAGTTACAAAACTCGATGAAAGGTGGGAACGCTACGTCATGTGTCCGTTTATACTTGGTAGCTTTGTCACACCACTTTCCCTGCATATGAGTAGGGAGTTTATGAACAATTGGAAGGACTCCTGCTAATGAATCAAAGTAACTGAGTAACTGTTTGTACTCTGGATTGTCCTTCACTGCTTCGATCTCCATAAGAATATCATATAGGTCATACAACCTTTTACTGTCAGTTGTCAGCTTTGGGAAGTTGTTGACTTGGCCTTAATGGATGCTTCCACCATCTCACCTGCCCCATGTCTTTCTTCTAATGTGTTCCAAATCCTTTCCAAGGCCCTGGTTGGATTATCTATATTGGATGAGTGGATACTTTGTGAAAAACTCCGGTCCAAGCCATTTTAGAAGGAGGTCAGATTCTTCAAGAGAACCTACTTCTAGTTCCGAGACGATGGCCTTGAAAGATTGTTTCCAAAGAGAGTAAGTCTCAGGTCTATCATTGAAGCTCGCAAAACAAGTCATTAGTAAGTCCTTCCTCAACAAGAATTTTGTCAGATCACTGGTTATCCTATTATCCGGAAGTCTGACGGCATGACCTGGTGGAGGCCATGACGGATGAACTGAATAAGACTCGAAGGGAAGACCTGGTGATGACATATTAAAACGGTTTGTTAGTGGTGCTGTGCAATAATCCCGTGTTGATTCTGATGAAAGGCCTTGCAGAGACCAAGGGGTCTGGTCTGACAGAGGTCTTAGATTGTGATTCGACATTGGTTTTCAAGTGGCCTGAGAGAGGCCATGTGGTGTGGTCTAGCAGAGCCCCTGTAGCATAGCCTGGGTGAGGCTCTGTAGAGTGGTCTGGCAGAGGCCCTAAAGCAAGGCCTGGAGGAGGCCCTGCTGTGGTACAATCTGGTAGTGTCCTTGTAGATTGACCTGGAAGAGACTCTGAGGAATGGCCTGGAGGAGGCATTGGAGTCTGGTATGGTAGGTACACTGTGGAATGGCCTGGCAGAGGCCCTGAGGAATGGCCTGGAGTAGGTTCTGTAGCATTGCCTGGCAGAGGCACTATGAAACGGTCTGATGAAGAACCGGCATGGTCTGGCAGAGGCCCAATAGTTTGGCCTAGAGGAGGCTCTGTGGTATGGCCTGGCCGAGTCCCTGTTGCCTCGCCCGGAGGAGGTCCTGTGGAATGGCCGGCAGAGGCAAAGTAATCTGGCCTGGAGGAGGACCTTTTATATGACCTGGCAGAGGCCCTATAGTCTGACCTGTTAGAGGCCCTGTGGAATGGTATGGAGAAGGCCCTGTGGAATGGCCTGGAGGAGGCCCTGTTGTATGGTCCTATGGTATGGCCAGGTAGATACCTTAAACTCTGGGTTGTAGGAGGCCTTGTGGAATGGCCTAGCAGAGGCCCTGTGGAATGGCTTGGCAAAGGCAGCGAAGTCTGGCCTGGCAGAGGCCCTGTGGAATGGTCTGGCAGAGGCCCTGTAGTATCACACTGGCTTAAAATATCACTTAAGTTATCTTGAGAGGAAGAGAGTGACATTTCTTCTTCTAACATAACACTTAGTTCTGCTTCCACAATAAGTTCTTAGTTCTGCCCCCGTGTTAAACCAACAACAGTCAACACTCGACAGATAGTTAACGGACTTTATTCTTTAGACTCTTGAATAAGATCGCTGTAAAAAAAATCCAGGTGCTTGGCACATTTTCTCTCTCCCAAACAAAACATGTGCTCAAGGATACGCGCGGAAGTTCTACTGAGGAGTTCACCGGGGAAAGCGCGATAACTCTAACTGTTCCACTACAAATACACATAATATATAACAAATACCTGTAATTCATCGCTTGCATCGACTTCATTCATCATAATTTCATTATTATTGCAATCAGTATATTCAGGGACACTTCTTTTCTTCTTGAATCGACCGTTCTTGAACCTTCTGATCGTTTCCCCTCCATATTGTTGTTTACAATAACGACCAATAGTTTTTCTACATTCTTTCACCAAAGATTTCCAATTAATAATGAAATGCTTTAACCGGAAAAACAGAAAATCAGATAAAACGGTGAAAAATAAGGGAGAGTTATCTCGCTTATCAGAGAGGGATATTACAGGTATCACACCGGTAATTGTCCAATCAAAATGAACTTAGTCAATTGTAGTTCCGTATATTTAAAAGAATATTTTTTTTAATGCGTGATTTTTCTCATTTCCCCTTCTTCTTTTCTCTTATATTTTGTACCCCTGATTAGGAAATGTTGTGTAATTTGTAGAAATAATCAGTTGTTTACAGTGGAACTATTTGATGTTGGTAGCTGAGGCTTCTTTCCGAGGAGCACTCGGTCTGTTTACACACATGTGAAAAACACGTGGATTTGAGGGTAATCTTCTTTGCGGGTAAAATTATTTCGAAAATGCCGTGTAGGGTGTCTTTTTTCTGGTGTCAGCAGACGAGAGAGGTAACATAGAACATGTCCAAGTGCGTTATTTGGCATCAATTTTGTAAACTGATTTTTAATGATTTTTTCCCCTCTATAGTAATATATAGTGAAAATAATTACCGGTGTGATACCTTGAAGGAAGTCGTGAAATTCACAATTTCCCATTTTTCTTGGCCCTTTCCCTTGTCATCATCTCAAAATCAGTACTGGATATCAAAAGACGAGATTTGAGAAACAAAACAGTGTTTTATTAGGTCATTCAAAAACATTACGCAATACACAATGCGAAATTTCAATCATATCCAAATACGTTTTAACAAGGTATTTTTTGCCGTAAACAGCTAGAAAATCGTTGATATTTGTAAATACGCCTATTTACATAGCATACACTGGCCTTTTTAACACTTAACACATTCCAAAAGACCTATCAACATTTCATATTACTTTTATAATACGAATATTGTACAATACTCCCACCCCCTCCTCCTGCCTTACACAAGCGTTAAATGGACTTTCCTTGACCTTCATTAGTATTATACGGAACTCTATGACTTCTTGGTTCAAAATCCCTATGGTAAATTGACACAATTCAGCGATTTTGTGTTTCTGCGTTGAGGTTAGAAATTTTATTATATATTCAATTTTATGTCTTAGAGAGGAAATCAGATAATTTTATTGTAAATGCTCGTCAAGGTCACTCGTATGAACACCAAAATGTCTCCCTGACACAGAAGATTTTAAATAATTCGTTGTTAGGGCCTGGAACGCGAAGTTATTATCTCTGACACGATTTACGACAGTCCCCTCTGTAGCAGAATATCACAGCTCTGACGGCATAGTACATGATTCTGTTGACGGCTTCTAAAGCGTTGACAAAACTTGGGTGTTCTGTCCTGCAAATTAATTTTGTTACTAGCTATTCTTACCGTATTGAGCATTTTGAGCATTGTAATTCAACGTCACTATTCTTAACGCCCTTGTTCTTTGGTCAACATCTTCTTGAGAACCAAAGTTTAGGAAATATTTTAGTTTAGGTTTCTTGTAATGAACAGTTAGATGGATAATTTCTATATGATTTGTGTATATGTTTTAAAAGGTCATACTACCCAGCCAGACTTGAGCCGTATTTATTTGTTTTAACCAGTATATAGTCTTCTTTTATGCGTTACCCCTGCTTTGACGAACGGAGAAATACGCACCACCCCTGGTAGATTAGGTGACCATTATCGTCAACACTAATCACCCGTGAGTATTAACTCGGTTTATTCTGTTAAGTGTAATAAACGGGCTCTGCTAGGATACCAAATTGACCAGATGCAGATTCCATTATAGTACCGAAAATTGAAACTTTTCATAAAATCAAAGCTCTCATTCATATAAACTTTGATATAATTAGCAATGTAACATTTTTGGTAAATTACTTAAGGATTAATAACTGATTGAAATAACAAATCTCATCATTCTTCTTTCTAATGAAACCGTATTTATGGAAATATCTGGATTTCTGACAAAGTTATTTCAATTTAAAAAGTTCTACACGTGGTTCATATTTCACTGATAAAACAGGCAGAAATCACAGTACTCCCAAGGGGAAGTAAATCACCAGTTACGTCAGTATTCTTGCTCTGATCGGTTTCTGCATGGGACATCTTATTGATGAATGTCTCGGGCACCTGCTGTGCAAATTTGAGATTTTTTGATGATTATTTAGTTCCCTTGAAGGAAGTCGTGAAATTCACAATTTCCCATTTTTCTTGGCCCTTTCCCTTGTCATCATCTCAAAATCAGTACTGGATATCAAAAGACGAGATTTGAGAAACAAAACAGTGTTTTATTAGGTCATTCAAAAACATTACGCAATACACAATGCGAAATTTCAATCATATCCAAATACGTTTTAACAAGGTATTTTTTGCCGTAAACAGCTAGAAAATCGTTGATATTTGTAAATACGCCTATTTACATAGCATACACTGGCCTTTTTAACACTTAACACATTCCAAAAGACCTATCAACATTTCATATTACTTTTATAATACGAATATTGTACAATACTCCCACCCCCTCCTCCTGCCTTACACAAGCGTTAAATGGACTTTCCTTGACCTTCATTAGTATTATACGGAACTCTATGACTTCTTGGTTCAAAATCCCTATGGTAAATTGACACAATTCAGCGATTTTGTGTTTCTGCGTTGAGGTTAGAAATTTTATTATATATTCAATTTTATGTCTTAGAGAGGAAATCAGATAATTTTATTGTAAATGCTCGTCAAGGTCACTCGTATGAACACCAAAATGTCTCCCTGACACAGAAGATTTTAAATAATTCGTTGTTAGGGCCTGGAACGCGAAGTTATTATCTCTGACACGATTTACGACAGTCCCCTCTGTAGCAGAATATCACAGCTCTGACGGCATAGTACATGATTCTGTTGACGGCTTCTAAAGCGTTGACAAAACTTGGGTGTTCTGTCCTGCAAATTAATTTTGTTACTAGCTATTCTTACCGTATTGAGCATTTTGAGCATTGTAATTCAACGTCACTATTCTTAACGCCCTTGTTCTTTGGTCAACATCTTCTTGAGAACCAAAGTTTAGGAAATATTTTAGTTTAGGTTTCTTGTAATGAACAGTTAGATGGATAATTTCTATATGATTTGTGTATATGTTTTAAAAGGTCATACTACCCAGCCAGACTTGAGCCGTATTTATTTGTTTTAACCAGTATATAGTCTTCTTTTATGCGTTACCCCTGCTTTGACGAACGGAGAAATACGCACCACCCCTGGTAGATTAGGTGACCATTATCGTCAACACTAATCACCCGTGAGTATTAACTCGGTTTATTCTGTTAAGTGTAATAAACGGGCTCTGCTAGGATACCAAATTGACCAGATGCAGATTCCATTATAGTACCGAAAATTGAAACTTTTCATAAAATCAAAGCTCTCATTCATATAAACTTTGATATAATTAGCAATGTAACATTTTTGGTAAATTACTTAAGGATTAATAACTGATTGAAATAACAAATCTCATCATTCTTCTTTCTAATGAAACCGTATTTATGGAAATATCTGGATTTCTGACAAAGTTATTTCAATTTAAAAAGTTCTACACGTGGTTCATATTTCACTGATAAAACAGGCAGAAATCACAGTACTCCCAAGGGGAAGTAAATCACCAGTTACGTCAGTATTCTTGCTCTGATCGGTTTCTGCATGGGACATCTTATTGATGAATGTCTCGGGCACCTGCTGTGCAAATTTGAGATTTTTTGATGATTATTTAGTTCCCTTGAAGGAAGTCGTGAAATTCACAATTTCCCATTTTTCTTGGCCCTTTCCCTTGTCATCATCTCAAAATCAGTACTGGATATCAAAAGACGAGATTTGAGAAACAAAACAGTGTTTTATTAGGTCATTCAAAAACATTACGCAATACACAATGCGAAATTTCAATCATATCCAAATACGTTTTAACAAGGTATTTTTTGCCGTAAACAGCTAGAAAATCGTTGATATTTGTAAATACGCCTATTTACATAGCATACACTGGCCTTTTTAACACTTAACACATTCCAAAAGACCTATCAACATTTCATATTACTTTTATAATACGAATATTGTACAATACTCCCACCCCCTCCTCCTGCCTTACACAAGCGTTAAATGGACTTTCCTTGACCTTCATTAGTATTATACGGAACTCTATGACTTCTTGGTTCAAAATCCCTATGGTAAATTGACACAATTCAGCGATTTTGTGTTTCTGCGTTGAGGTTAGAAATTTTATTATATATTCAATTTTATGTCTTAGAGAGGAAATCAGATAATTTTATTGTAAATGCTCGTCAAGGTCACTCGTATGAACACCAAAATGTCTCCCTGACACAGAAGATTTTAAATAATTCGTTGTTAGGGCCTGGAACGCGAAGTTATTATCTCTGACACGATTTACGACAGTCCCCTCTGTAGCAGAATATCACAGCTCTGACGGCATAGTACATGATTCTGTTGACGGCTTCTAAAGCGTTGACAAAACTTGGGTGTTCTGTCCTGCAAATTAATTTTGTTACTAGCTATTCTTACCGTATTGAGCATTTTGAGCATTGTAATTCAACGTCACTATTCTTAACGCCCTTGTTCTTTGGTCAACATCTTCTTGAGAACCAAAGTTTAGGAAATATTTTAGTTTAGGTTTCTTGTAATGAACAGTTAGATGGATAATTTCTATATGATTTGTGTATATGTTTTAAAAGGTCATACTACCCAGCCAGACTTGAGCCGTATTTATTTGTTTTAACCAGTATATAGTCTTCTTTTATGCGTTACCCCTGCTTTGACGAACGGAGAAATACGCACCACCCCTGGTAGATTAGGTGACCATTATCGTCAACACTAATCACCCGTGAGTATTAACTCGGTTTATTCTGTTAAGTGTAATAAACGGGCTCTGCTAGGATACCAAATTGACCAGATGCAGATTCCATTATAGTACCGAAAATTGAAACTTTTCATAAAATCAAAGCTCTCATTCATATAAACTTTGATATAATTAGCAATGTAACATTTTTGGTAAATTACTTAAGGATTAATAACTGATTGAAATAACAAATCTCATCATTCTTCTTTCTAATGAAACCGTATTTATGGAAATATCTGGATTTCTGACAAAGTTATTTCAATTTAAAAAGTTCTACACGTGGTTCATATTTCACTGATAAAACAGGCAGAAATCACAGTACTCCCAAGGGGAAGTAAATCACCAGTTACGTCGGTATTCTTGCTCTGATCGGTTTCTGCATGGGACATCTTATTGATGAATGTCTCGGGCACCTGCTGTGCAAATTTGAGATTTTTTGATGATTATTTAGTTCCCTTGAAGGAAGTCGTGAAATTCACAATTTCCCATTTTTCTTGGCCCTTTCCCTTGTCATCATCTCAAAATCAGTACTGGATATCAAAAGACGAGATTTGAGAAACAAAACAGTGTTTTATTAGGTCATTCAAAAACATTACGCAATACACAATGCGAAATTTCAATCATATCCAAATACGTTTTAACAAGGTATTTTTTGCCGTAAACAGCTAGAAAATCGTTGATATTTGTAAATACGCCTATTTACATAGCATACACTGGCCTTTTTAACACTTAACACATTCCAAAAGACCTATCAACATTTCATATTACTTTTATAATACGAATATTGTACAATACTCCCACCCCCTCCTCCTGCCTTACACAAGCGTTAAATGGACTTTCCTTGACCTTCATTAGTATTATACGGAACTCTATGACTTCTTGGTTCAAAATCCCTATGGTAAATTGACACAATTCAGCGATTTTGTGTTTCTGCGTTGAGGTTAGAAATTTTATTATATATTCAATTTTATGTCTTAGAGAGGAAATCAGATAATTTTATTGTAAATGCTCGTCAAGGTCACTCGTATGAACACCAAAATGTCTCCCTGACACAGAAGATTTTAAATAATTCGTTGTTAGGGCCTGGAACGCGAAGTTATTATCTCTGACACGATTTACGACAGTCCCCTCTGTAGCAGAATATCACAGCTCTGACGGCATAGTACATGATTCTGTTGACGGCTTCTAAAGCGTTGACAAAACTTGGGTGTTCTGTCCTGCAAATTAATTTTGTTACTAGCTATTCTTACCGTATTGAGCATTTTGAGCATTGTAATTCAACGTCACTATTCTTAACGCCCTTGTTCTTTGGTCAACATCTTCTTGAGAACCAAAGTTTAGGAAATATTTTAGTTTAGGTTTCTTGTAATGAACAGTTAGATGGATAATTTCTATATGATTTGTGTATATGTTTTAAAAGGTCATACTACCCAGCCAGACTTGAGCCGTATTTATTTGTTTTAACCAGTATATAGTCTTCTTTTATGCGTTACCCCTGCTTTGACGAACGGAGAAATACGCACCACCCCTGGTAGATTAGGTGACCATTATCGTCAACACTAATCACCCGTGAGTATTAACTCGGTTTATTCTGTTAAGTGTAATAAACGGGCTCTGCTAGGATACCAAATTGACCAGATGCAGATTCCATTATAGTACCGAAAATTGAAACTTTTCATAAAATCAAAGCTCTCATTCATATAAACTTTGATATAATTAGCAATGTAACATTTTTGGTAAATTACTTAAGGATTAATAACTGATTGAAATAACAAATCTCATCATTCTTCTTTCTAATGAAACCGTATTTATGGAAATATCTGGATTTCTGACAAAGTTATTTCAATTTAAAAAGTTCTACACGTGGTTCATATTTCACTGATAAAACAGGCAGAAATCACAGTACTCCCAAGGGGAAGTAAATCACCAGTTACGTCAGTATTCTTGCTCTGATCGGTTTCTGCATGGGACATCTTATTGATGAATGTCTCGGGCACCTGCTGTGCAAATTTGAGATTTTTTGATGATTATTTAGTTCCCTTCAAGGTATCACACCGGTAATTGTCCAATCAAAATGAACTTAGTCAATTGTAGTTCCGTATATTTAAAAGAATAATTTTTTTAATGCGTGATTTTTCTCATTTCCCCTTCTTCTTTTCTCTTATATTTTGTACCCCTGATTAGGAAATGTTGTGTAATTTGTAGAAATAATCAGTTGTTTACAGTGGAACTATTTGATGTTGGTAGGTGAGGCTTCTTTCCGAGGAGCACTCGGTCTGTTTACACACATGTGAAAAACACGTGGATTTGAGGGTAATCTTCTTTGCGGGTAAAATTATTTCGAAAATGCCGTGTAGGGTGTCTTTTTTCTGGTGTCAGCAGACGAGAGAGGTAACATAGAACATGTCCAAGTGCGTTATTTGGCATCAATTTTGTAAACTGATTTTTAATGATTTTTTCCCCTCTATAGTAATATATAGTGAAAATAATTACCGGTGTGATACCTTGAAGGAAGTCGTGAAATTCACAATTTCCCATTTTTCTTGGCCCTTTCCCTTGTCATCATCTCAAAATCAGTACTGGATATCAAAAGACGAGATTTGAGAAACAAAACAGTGTTTTATTAGGTCATTCAAAAACATTACGCAATACACAATGCGAAATTTCAATCATATCCAAATACGTTTTAACAAGGTATTTTTTGCCGTAAACAGCTAGAAAATCGTTGATATTTGTAAATACGCCTATTTACATAGCATACACTGGCCTTTTTAACACTTAACACATTCCAAAAGACCTATCAACATTTCATATTACTTTTATAATACGAATATTGTACAATACTCCCACCCCCTCCTCCTGCCTTACACAAGCGTTAAATGGACTTTCCTTGACCTTCATTAGTATTATACGGAACTCTATGACTTCTTGGTTCAAAATCCCTATGGTAAATTGACACAATTCAGCGATTTTGTGTTTCTGCGTTGAGGTTAGAAATTTTATTATATATTCAATTTTATGTCTTAGAGAGGAAATCAGATAATTTTATTGTAAATGCTCGTCAAGGTCACTCGTATGAACACCAAAATGTCTCCCTGACACAGAAGATTTTAAATAATTCGTTGTTAGGGCCTGGAACGCGAAGTTATTATCTCTGACACGATTTACGACAGTCCCCTCTGTAGCAGAATATCACAGCTCTGACGGCATAGTACATGATTCTGTTGACGGCTTCTAAAGCGTTGACAAAACTTGGGTGTTCTGTCCTGCAAATTAATTTTGTTACTAGCTATTCTTACCGTATTGAGCATTTTGAGCATTGTAATTCAACGTCACTATTCTTAACGCCCTTGTTCTTTGGTCAACATCTTCTTGAGAACCAAAGTTTAGGAAATATTTTAGTTTAGGTTTCTTGTAATGAACAGTTAGATGGATAATTTCTATATGATTTGTGTATATGTTTTAAAAGGTCATACTACCCAGCCAGACTTGAGCCGTATTTATTTGTTTTAACCAGTATATAGTCTTCTTTTATGCGTTACCCCTGCTTTGACGAACGGAGAAATACGCACCACCCCTGGTAGATTAGGTGACCATTATCGTCAACACTAATCACCCGTGAGTATTAACTCGGTTTATTCTGTTAAGTGTAATAAACGGGCTCTGCTAGGATACCAAATTGACCAGATGCAGATTCCATTATAGTACCGAAAATTGAAACTTTTCATAAAATCAAAGCTCTCATTCATATAAACTTTGATATAATTAGCAATGTAACATTTTTGGTAAATTACTTAAGGATTAATAACTGATTGAAATAACAAATCTCATCATTCTTCTTTCTAATGAAACCGTATTTATGGAAATATCTGGATTTCTGACAAAGTTATTTCAATTTAAAAAGTTCTACACGTGGTTCATATTTCACTGATAAAACAGGCAGAAATCACAGTACTCCCAAGGGGAAGTAAATCACCAGTTACGTCAGTATTCTTGCTCTGATCGGTTTCTGCATGGGACATCTTATTGATGAATGTCTCGGGCACCTGCTGTGCAAATTTGAGATTTTTTGATGATTATTTAGTTCCCTTGAAGGAAGTCGTGAAATTCACAATTTCCCATTTTTCTTGGCCCTTTCCCTTGTCATCATCTCAAAATCAGTACTGGATATCAAAAGACGAGATTTGAGAAACAAAACAGTGTTTTATTAGGTCATTCAAAAACATTACGCAATACACAATGCGAAATTTCAATCATATCCAAATACGTTTTAACAAGGTATTTTTTGCCGTAAACAGCTAGAAAATCGTTGATATTTGTAAATACGCCTATTTACATAGCATACACTGGCCTTTTTAACACTTAACACATTCCAAAAGACCTATCAACATTTCATATTACTTTTATAATACGAATATTGTACAATACTCCCACCCCCTCCTCCTGCCTTACACAAGCGTTAAATGGACTTTCCTTGACCTTCATTAGTATTATACGGAACTCTATGACTTCTTGGTTCAAAATCCCTATGGTAAATTGACACAATTCAGCGATTTTGTGTTTCTGCGTTGAGGTTAGAAATTTTATTATATATTCAATTTTATGTCTTAGAGAGGAAATCAGATAATTTTATTGTAAATGCTCGTCAAGGTCACTCGTATGAACACCAAAATGTCTCCCTGACACAGAAGATTTTAAATAATTCGTTGTTAGGGCCTGGAACGCGAAGTTATTATCTCTGACACGATTTACGACAGTCCCCTCTGTAGCAGAATATCACAGCTCTGACGGCATAGTACATGATTCTGTTGACGGCTTCTAAAGCGTTGACAAAACTTGGGTGTTCTGTCCTGCAAATTAATTTTGTTACTAGCTATTCTTACCGTATTGAGCATTTTGAGCATTGTAATTCAACGTCACTATTCTTAACGCCCTTGTTCTTTGGTCAACATCTTCTTGAGAACCAAAGTTTAGGAAATATTTTAGTTTAGGTTTCTTGTAATGAACAGTTAGATGGATAATTTCTATATGATTTGTGTATATGTTTTAAAAGGTCATACTACCCAGCCAGACTTGAGCCGTATTTATTTGTTTTAACCAGTATATAGTCTTCTTTTATGCGTTACCCCTGCTTTGACGAACGGAGAAATACGCACCACCCCTGGTAGATTAGGTGACCATTATCGTCAACACTAATCACCCGTGAGTATTAACTCGGTTTATTCTGTTAAGTGTAATAAACGGGCTCTGCTAGGATACCAAATTGACCAGATGCAGATTCCATTATAGTACCGAAAATTGAAACTTTTCATAAAATCAAAGCTCTCATTCATATAAACTTTGATATAATTAGCAATGTAACATTTTTGGTAAATTACTTAAGGATTAATAACTGATTGAAATAACAAATCTCATCATTCTTCTTTCTAATGAAACCGTATTTATGGAAATATCTGGATTTCTGACAAAGTTATTTCAATTTAAAAAGTTCTACACGTGGTTCATATTTCACTGATAAAACAGGCAGAAATCACAGTACTCCCAAGGGGAAGTAAATCACCAGTTACGTCAGTATTCTTGCTCTGATCGGTTTCTGCATGGGACATCTTATTGATGAATGTCTCGGGCACCTGCTGTGCAAATTTGAGATTTTTTGATGATTATTTAGTTCCCTTGAAGGAAGTCGTGAAATTCACAATTTCCCATTTTTCTTGGCCCTTTCCCTTGTCATCATCTCAAAATCAGTACTGGATATCAAAAGACGAGATTTGAGAAACAAAACAGTGTTTTATTAGGTCATTCAAAAACATTACGCAATACACAATGCGAAATTTCAATCATATCCAAATACGTTTTAACAAGGTATTTTTTGCCGTAAACAGCTAGAAAATCGTTGATATTTGTAAATACGCCTATTTACATAGCATACACTGGCCTTTTTAACACTTAACACATTCCAAAAGACCTATCAACATTTCATATTACTTTTATAATACGAATATTGTACAATACTCCCACCCCCTCCTCCTGCCTTACACAAGCGTTAAATGGACTTTCCTTGACCTTCATTAGTATTATACGGAACTCTATGACTTCTTGGTTCAAAATCCCTATGGTAAATTGACACAATTCAGCGATTTTGTGTTTCTGCGTTGAGGTTAGAAATTTTATTATATATTCAATTTTATGTCTTAGAGAGGAAATCAGATAATTTTATTGTAAATGCTCGTCAAGGTCACTCGTATGAACACCAAAATGTCTCCCTGACACAGAAGATTTTAAATAATTCGTTGTTAGGGCCTGGAACGCGAAGTTATTATCTCTGACACGATTTACGACAGTCCCCTCTGTAGCAGAATATCACAGCTCTGACGGCATAGTACATGATTCTGTTGACGGCTTCTAAAGCGTTGACAAAACTTGGGTGTTCTGTCCTGCAAATTAATTTTGTTACTAGCTATTCTTACCGTATTGAGCATTTTGAGCATTGTAATTCAACGTCACTATTCTTAACGCCCTTGTTCTTTGGTCAACATCTTCTTGAGAACCAAAGTTTAGGAAATATTTTAGTTTAGGTTTCTTGTAATGAACAGTTAGATGGATAATTTCTATATGATTTGTGTATATGTTTTAAAAGGTCATACTACCCAGCCAGACTTGAGCCGTATTTATTTGTTTTAACCAGTATATAGTCTTCTTTTATGCGTTACCCCTGCTTTGACGAACGGAGAAATACGCACCACCCCTGGTAGATTAGGTGACCATTATCGTCAACACTAATCACCCGTGAGTATTAACTCGGTTTATTCTGTTAAGTGTAATAAACGGGCTCTGCTAGGATACCAAATTGACCAGATGCAGATTCCATTATAGTACCGAAAATTGAAACTTTTCATAAAATCAAAGCTCTCATTCATATAAACTTTGATATAATTAGCAATGTAACATTTTTGGTAAATTACTTAAGGATTAATAACTGATTGAAATAACAAATCTCATCATTCTTCTTTCTAATGAAACCGTATTTATGGAAATATCTGGATTTCTGACAAAGTTATTTCAATTTAAAAAGTTCTACACGTGGTTCATATTTCACTGATAAAACAGGCAGAAATCACAGTACTCCCAAGGGGAAGTAAATCACCAGTTACGTCAGTATTCTTGCTCTGATCGGTTTCTGCATGGGACATCTTATTGATGAATGTCTCGGGCACCTGCTGTGCAAATTTGAGATTTTTTGATGATTATTTAGTTCCCTTGAAGGAAGTCGTGAAATTCACAATTTCCCATTTTTCTTGGCCCTTTCCCTTGTCATCATCTCAAAATCAGTACTGGATATCAAAAGACGAGATTTGAGAAACAAAACAGTGTTTTATTAGGTCATTCAAAAACATTACGCAATACACAATGCGAAATTTCAATCATATCCAAATACGTTTTAACAAGGTATTTTTTGCCGTAAACAGCTAGAAAATCGTTGATATTTGTAAATACGCCTATTTACATAGCATACACTGGCCTTTTTAACACTTAACACATTCCAAAAGACCTATCAACATTTCATATTACTTTTATAATACGAATATTGTACAATACTCCCACCCCCTCCTCCTGCCTTACACAAGCGTTAAATGGACTTTCCTTGACCTTCATTAGTATTATACGGAACTCTATGACTTCTTGGTTCAAAATCCCTATGGTAAATTGACACAATTCAGCGATTTTGTGTTTCTGCGTTGAGGTTAGAAATTTTATTATATATTCAATTTTATGTCTTAGAGAGGAAATCAGATAATTTTATTGTAAATGCTCGTCAAGGTCACTCGTATGAACACCAAAATGTCTCCCTGACACAGAAGATTTTAAATAATTCGTTGTTAGGGCCTGGAACGCGAAGTTATTATCTCTGACACGATTTACGACAGTCCCCTCTGTAGCAGAATATCACAGCTCTGACGGCATAGTACATGATTCTGTTGACGGCTTCTAAAGCGTTGACAAAACTTGGGTGTTCTGTCCTGCAAATTAATTTTGTTACTAGCTATTCTTACCGTATTGAGCATTTTGAGCATTGTAATTCAACGTCACTATTCTTAACGCCCTTGTTCTTTGGTCAACATCTTCTTGAGAACCAAAGTTTAGGAAATATTTTAGTTTAGGTTTCTTGTAATGAACAGTTAGATGGATAATTTCTATATGATTTGTGTATATGTTTTAAAAGGTCATACTACCCAGCCAGACTTGAGCCGTATTTATTTGTTTTAACCAGTATATAGTCTTCTTTTATGCGTTACCCCTGCTTTGACGAACGGAGAAATACGCACCACCCCTGGTAGATTAGGTGACCATTATCGTCAACACTAATCACCCGTGAGTATTAACTCGGTTTATTCTGTTAAGTGTAATAAACGGGCTCTGCTAGGATACCAAATTGACCAGATGCAGATTCCATTATAGTACCGAAAATTGAAACTTTTCATAAAATCAAAGCTCTCATTCATATAAACTTTGATATAATTAGCAATGTAACATTTTTGGTAAATTACTTAAGGATTAATAACTGATTGAAATAACAAATCTCATCATTCTTCTTTCTAATGAAACCGTATTTATGGAAATATCTGGATTTCTGACAAAGTTATTTCAATTTAAAAAGTTCTACACGTGGTTCATATTTCACTGATAAAACAGGCAGAAATCACAGTACTCCCAAGGGGAAGTAAATCACCAGTTACGTCAGTATTCTTGCTCTGATCGGTTTCTGCATGGGACATCTTATTGATGAATGTCTCGGGCACCTGCTGTGCAAATTTGAGATTTTTTGATGATTATTTAGTTCCCTTGAAGGAAGTCGTGAAATTCACAATTTCCCATTTTTCTTGGCCCTTTCCCTTGTCATCATCTCAAAATCAGTACTGGATATCAAAAGACGAGATTTGAGAAACAAAACAGTGTTTTATTAGGTCATTCAAAAACATTACGCAATACACAATGCGAAATTTCAATCATATCCAAATACGTTTTAACAAGGTATTTTTTGCCGTAAACAGCTAGAAAATCGTTGATATTTGTAAATACGCCTATTTACATAGCATACACTGGCCTTTTTAACACTTAACACATTCCAAAAGACCTATCAACATTTCATATTACTTTTATAATACGAATATTGTACAATACTCCCACCCCCTCCTCCTGCCTTACACAAGCGTTAAATGGACTTTCCTTGACCTTCATTAGTATTATACGGAACTCTATGACTTCTTGGTTCAAAATCCCTATGGTAAATTGACACAATTCAGCGATTTTGTGTTTCTGCGTTGAGGTTAGAAATTTTATTATATATTCAATTTTATGTCTTAGAGAGGAAATCAGATAATTTTATTGTAAATGCTCGTCAAGGTCACTCGTATGAACACCAAAATGTCTCCCTGACACAGAAGATTTTAAATAATTCGTTGTTAGGGCCTGGAACGCGAAGTTATTATCTCTGACACGATTTACGACAGTCCCCTCTGTAGCAGAATATCACAGCTCTGACGGCATAGTACATGATTCTGTTGACGGCTTCTAAAGCGTTGACAAAACTTGGGTGTTCTGTCCTGCAAATTAATTTTGTTACTAGCTATTCTTACCGTATTGAGCATTTTGAGCATTGTAATTCAACGTCACTATTCTTAACGCCCTTGTTCTTTGGTCAACATCTTCTTGAGAACCAAAGTTTAGGAAATATTTTAGTTTAGGTTTCTTGTAATGAACAGTTAGATGGATAATTTCTATATGATTTGTGTATATGTTTTAAAAGGTCATACTACCCAGCCAGACTTGAGCCGTATTTATTTGTTTTAACCAGTATATAGTCTTCTTTTATGCGTTACCCCTGCTTTGACGAACGGAGAAATACGCACCACCCCTGGTAGATTAGGTGACCATTATCGTCAACACTAATCACCCGTGAGTATTAACTCGGTTTATTCTGTTAAGTGTAATAAACGGGCTCTGCTAGGATACCAAATTGACCAGATGCAGATTCCATTATAGTACCGAAAATTGAAACTTTTCATAAAATCAAAGCTCTCATTCATATAAACTTTGATATAATTAGCAATGTAACATTTTTGGTAAATTACTTAAGGATTAATAACTGATTGAAATAACAAATCTCATCATTCTTCTTTCTAATGAAACCGTATTTATGGAAATATCTGGATTTCTGACAAAGTTATTTCAATTTAAAAAGTTCTACACGTGGTTCATATTTCACTGATAAAACAGGCAGAAATCACAGTACTCCCAAGGGGAAGTAAATCACCAGTTACGTCAGTATTCTTGCTCTGATCGGTTTCTGCATGGGACATCTTATTGATGAATGTCTCGGGCACCTGCTGTGCAAATTTGAGATTTTTTGATGATTATTTAGTTCCCTTGAAGGAAGTCGTGAAATTCACAATTTCCCATTTTTCTTGGCCCTTTCCCTTGTCATCATCTCAAAATCAGTACTGGATATCAAAAGACGAGATTTGAGAAACAAAACAGTGTTTTATTAGGTCATTCAAAAACATTACGCAATACACAATGCGAAATTTCAATCATATCCAAATACGTTTTAACAAGGTATTTTTTGCCGTAAACAGCTAGAAAATCGTTGATATTTGTAAATACGCCTATTTACATAGCATACACTGGCCTTTTTAACACTTAACACATTCCAAAAGACCTATCAACATTTCATATTACTTTTATAATACGAATATTGTACAATACTCCCACCCCCTCCTCCTGCCTTACACAAGCGTTAAATGGACTTTCCTTGACCTTCATTAGTATTATACGGAACTCTATGACTTCTTGGTTCAAAATCCCTATGGTAAATTGACACAATTCAGCGATTTTGTGTTTCTGCGTTGAGGTTAGAAATTTTATTATATATTCAATTTTATGTCTTAGAGAGGAAATCAGATAATTTTATTGTAAATGCTCGTCAAGGTCACTCGTATGAACACCAAAATGTCTCCCTGACACAGAAGATTTTAAATAATTCGTTGTTAGGGCCTGGAACGCGAAGTTATTATCTCTGACACGATTTACGACAGTCCCCTCTGTAGCAGAATATCACAGCTCTGACGGCATAGTACATGATTCTGTTGACGGCTTCTAAAGCGTTGACAAAACTTGGGTGTTCTGTCCTGCAAATTAATTTTGTTACTAGCTATTCTTACCGTATTGAGCATTTTGAGCATTGTAATTCAACGTCACTATTCTTAACGCCCTTGTTCTTTGGTCAACATCTTCTTGAGAACCAAAGTTTAGGAAATATTTTAGTTTAGGTTTCTTGTAATGAACAGTTAGATGGATAATTTCTATATGATTTGTGTATATGTTTTAAAAGGTCATACTACCCAGCCAGACTTGAGCCGTATTTATTTGTTTTAACCAGTATATAGTCTTCTTTTATGCGTTACCCCTGCTTTGACGAACGGAGAAATACGCACCACCCCTGGTAGATTAGGTGACCATTATCGTCAACACTAATCACCCGTGAGTATTAACTCGGTTTATTCTGTTAAGTGTAATAAACGGGCTCTGCTAGGATACCAAATTGACCAGATGCAGATTCCATTATAGTACCGAAAATTGAAACTTTTCATAAAATCAAAGCTCTCATTCATATAAACTTTGATATAATTAGCAATGTAACATTTTTGGTAAATTACTTAAGGATTAATAACTGATTGAAATAACAAATCTCATCATTCTTCTTTCTAATGAAACCGTATTTATGGAAATATCTGGATTTCTGACAAAGTTATTTCAATTTAAAAAGTTCTACACGTGGTTCATATTTCACTGATAAAACAGGCAGAAATCACAGTACTCCCAAGGGGAAGTAAATCACCAGTTACGTCAGTATTCTTGCTCTGATCGGTTTCTGCATGGGACATCTTATTGATGAATGTCTCGGGCACCTGCTGTGCAAATTTGAGATTTTTTGATGATTATTTAGTTCCCTTGAAGGAAGTCGTGAAATTCACAATTTCCCATTTTTCTTGGCCCTTTCCCTTGTCATCATCTCAAAATCAGTACTGGATATCAAAAGACGAGATTTGAGAAACAAAACAGTGTTTTATTAGGTCATTCAAAAACATTACGCAATACACAATGCGAAATTTCAATCATATCCAAATACGTTTTAACAAGGTATTTTTTGCCGTAAACAGCTAGAAAATCGTTGATATTTGTAAATACGCCTATTTACATAGCATACACTGGCCTTTTTAACACTTAACACATTCCAAAAGACCTATCAACATTTCATATTACTTTTATAATACGAATATTGTACAATACTCCCACCCCCTCCTCCTGCCTTACACAAGCGTTAAATGGACTTTCCTTGACCTTCATTAGTATTATACGGAACTCTATGACTTCTTGGTTCAAAATCCCTATGGTAAATTGACACAATTCAGCGATTTTGTGTTTCTGCGTTGAGGTTAGAAATTTTATTATATATTCAATTTTATGTCTTAGAGAGGAAATCAGATAATTTTATTGTAAATGCTCGTCAAGGTCACTCGTATGAACACCAAAATGTCTCCCTGACACAGAAGATTTTAAATAATTCGTTGTTAGGGCCTGGAACGCGAAGTTATTATCTCTGACACGATTTACGACAGTCCCCTCTGTAGCAGAATATCACAGCTCTGACGGCATAGTACATGATTCTGTTGACGGCTTCTAAAGCGTTGACAAAACTTGGGTGTTCTGTCCTGCAAATTAATTTTGTTACTAGCTATTCTTACCGTATTGAGCATTTTGAGCATTGTAATTCAACGTCACTATTCTTAACGCCCTTGTTCTTTGGTCAACATCTTCTTGAGAACCAAAGTTTAGGAAATATTTTAGTTTAGGTTTCTTGTAATGAACAGTTAGATGGATAATTTCTATATGATTTGTGTATATGTTTTAAAAGGTCATACTACCCAGCCAGACTTGAGCCGTATTTATTTGTTTTAACCAGTATATAGTCTTCTTTTATGCGTTACCCCTGCTTTGACGAACGGAGAAATACGCACCACCCCTGGTAGATTAGGTGACCATTATCGTCAACACTAATCACCCGTGAGTATTAACTCGGTTTATTCTGTTAAGTGTAATAAACGGGCTCTGCTAGGATACCAAATTGACCAGATGCAGATTCCATTATAGTACCGAAAATTGAAACTTTTCATAAAATCAAAGCTCTCATTCATATAAACTTTGATATAATTAGCAATGTAACATTTTTGGTAAATTACTTAAGGATTAATAACTGATTGAAATAACAAATCTCATCATTCTTCTTTCTAATGAAACCGTATTTATGGAAATATCTGGATTTCTGACAAAGTTATTTCAATTTAAAAAGTTCTACACGTGGTTCATATTTCACTGATAAAACAGGCAGAAATCACAGTACTCCCAAGGGGAAGTAAATCACCAGTTACGTCAGTATTCTTGCTCTGATCGGTTTCTGCATGGGACATCTTATTGATGAATGTCTCGGGCACCTGCTGTGCAAATTTGAGATTTTTTGATGATTATTTAGTTCCCTTCAAGGTATCACACCGGTAATTGTCCAATCAAAATGAACTTAGTCAATTGTAGTTCCGTATATTTAAAAGAATAATTTTTTTAATGCGTGATTTTTCTCATTTCCCCTTCTTCTTTTCTCTTATATTTTGTACCCCTGATTAGGAAATGTTGTGTAATTTGTAGAAATAATCAGTTGTTTACAGTGGAACTATTTGATGTTGGTAGCTGAGGCTTCTTTCCGAGGAGCACTCGGTCTGTTTACACACATGTGAAAAACACGTGGATTTGAGGGTAATCTTCTTTGCGGGTAAAATTATTTCGAAAATGCCGTGTAGGGTGTCTTTTTTCTGGTGTCAGCAGACGAGAGAGGTAACATAGAACATGTCCAAGTGCGTTATTTGGCATCAATTTTGTAAACTGATTTTTAATGATTTTTTCCCCTCTATAGTAATATATAGTGAAAATAATTACCGGTGTGATACCTTGAAGGAAGTCGTGAAATTCACAATTTCCCATTTTTCTTGGCCCTTTCCCTTGTCATCATCTCAAAATCAGTACTGGATATCAAAAGACGAGATTTGAGAAACAAAACAGTGTTTTATTAGGTCATTCAAAAACATTACGCAATACACAATGCGAAATTTCAATCATATCCAAATACGTTTTAACAAGGTATTTTTTGCCGTAAACAGCTAGAAAATCGTTGATATTTGTAAATACGCCTATTTACATAGCATACACTGGCCTTTTTAACACTTAACACATTCCAAAAGACCTATCAACATTTCATATTACTTTTATAATACGAATATTGTACAATACTCCCACCCCCTCCTCCTGCCTTACACAAGCGTTAAATGGACTTTCCTTGACCTTCATTAGTATTATACGGAACTCTATGACTTCTTGGTTCAAAATCCCTATGGTAAATTGACACAATTCAGCGATTTTGTGTTTCTGCGTTGAGGTTAGAAATTTTATTATATATTCAATTTTATGTCTTAGAGAGGAAATCAGATAATTTTATTGTAAATGCTCGTCAAGGTCACTCGTATGAACACCAAAATGTCTCCCTGACACAGAAGATTTTAAATAATTCGTTGTTAGGGCCTGGAACGCGAAGTTATTATCTCTGACACGATTTACGACAGTCCCCTCTGTAGCAGAATATCACAGCTCTGACGGCATAGTACATGATTCTGTTGACGGCTTCTAAAGCGTTGACAAAACTTGGGTGTTCTGTCCTGCAAATTAATTTTGTTACTAGCTATTCTTACCGTATTGAGCATTTTGAGCATTGTAATTCAACGTCACTATTCTTAACGCCCTTGTTCTTTGGTCAACATCTTCTTGAGAACCAAAGTTTAGGAAATATTTTAGTTTAGGTTTCTTGTAATGAACAGTTAGATGGATAATTTCTATATGATTTGTGTATATGTTTTAAAAGGTCATACTACCCAGCCAGACTTGAGCCGTATTTATTTGTTTTAACCAGTATATAGTCTTCTTTTATGCGTTACCCCTGCTTTGACGAACGGAGAAATACGCACCACCCCTGGTAGATTAGGTGACCATTATCGTCAACACTAATCACCCGTGAGTATTAACTCGGTTTATTCTGTTAAGTGTAATAAACGGGCTCTGCTAGGATACCAAATTGACCAGATGCAGATTCCATTATAGTACCGAAAATTGAAACTTTTCATAAAATCAAAGCTCTCATTCATATAAACTTTGATATAATTAGCAATGTAACATTTTTGGTAAATTACTTAAGGATTAATAACTGATTGAAATAACAAATCTCATCATTCTTCTTTCTAATGAAACCGTATTTATGGAAATATCTGGATTTCTGACAAAGTTATTTCAATTTAAAAAGTTCTACACGTGGTTCATATTTCACTGATAAAACAGGCAGAAATCACAGTACTCCCAAGGGGAAGTAAATCACCAGTTACGTCAGTATTCTTGCTCTGATCGGTTTCTGCATGGGACATCTTATTGATGAATGTCTCGGGCACCTGCTGTGCAAATTTGAGATTTTTTGATGATTATTTAGTTCCCTTGAAGGAAGTCGTGAAATTCACAATTTCCCATTTTTCTTGGCCCTTTCCCTTGTCATCATCTCAAAATCAGTACTGGATATCAAAAGACGAGATTTGAGAAACAAAACAGTGTTTTATTAGGTCATTCAAAAACATTACGCAATACACAATGCGAAATTTCAATCATATCCAAATACGTTTTAACAAGGTATTTTTTGCCGTAAACAGCTAGAAAATCGTTGATATTTGTAAATACGCCTATTTACATAGCATACACTGGCCTTTTTAACACTTAACACATTCCAAAAGACCTATCAACATTTCATATTACTTTTATAATACGAATATTGTACAATACTCCCACCCCCTCCTCCTGCCTTACACAAGCGTTAAATGGACTTTCCTTGACCTTCATTAGTATTATACGGAACTCTATGACTTCTTGGTTCAAAATCCCTATGGTAAATTGACACAATTCAGCGATTTTGTGTTTCTGCGTTGAGGTTAGAAATTTTATTATATATTCAATTTTATGTCTTAGAGAGGAAATCAGATAATTTTATTGTAAATGCTCGTCAAGGTCACTCGTATGAACACCAAAATGTCTCCCTGACACAGAAGATTTTAAATAATTCGTTGTTAGGGCCTGGAACGCGAAGTTATTATCTCTGACACGATTTACGACAGTCCCCTCTGTAGCAGAATATCACAGCTCTGACGGCATAGTACATGATTCTGTTGACGGCTTCTAAAGCGTTGACAAAACTTGGGTGTTCTGTCCTGCAAATTAATTTTGTTACTAGCTATTCTTACCGTATTGAGCATTTTGAGCATTGTAATTCAACGTCACTATTCTTAACGCCCTTGTTCTTTGGTCAACATCTTCTTGAGAACCAAAGTTTAGGAAATATTTTAGTTTAGGTTTCTTGTAATGAACAGTTAGATGGATAATTTCTATATGATTTGTGTATATGTTTTAAAAGGTCATACTACCCAGCCAGACTTGAGCCGTATTTATTTGTTTTAACCAGTATATAGTCTTCTTTTATGCGTTACCCCTGCTTTGACGAACGGAGAAATACGCACCACCCCTGGTAGATTAGGTGACCATTATCGTCAACACTAATCACCCGTGAGTATTAACTCGGTTTATTCTGTTAAGTGTAATAAACGGGCTCTGCTAGGATACCAAATTGACCAGATGCAGATTCCATTATAGTACCGAAAATTGAAACTTTTCATAAAATCAAAGCTCTCATTCATATAAACTTTGATATAATTAGCAATGTAACATTTTTGGTAAATTACTTAAGGATTAATAACTGATTGAAATAACAAATCTCATCATTCTTCTTTCTAATGAAACCGTATTTATGGAAATATCTGGATTTCTGACAAAGTTATTTCAATTTAAAAAGTTCTACACGTGGTTCATATTTCACTGATAAAACAGGCAGAAATCACAGTACTCCCAAGGGGAAGTAAATCACCAGTTACGTCAGTATTCTTGCTCTGATCGGTTTCTGCATGGGACATCTTATTGATGAATGTCTCGGGCACCTGCTGTGCAAATTTGAGATTTTTTGATGATTATTTAGTTCCCTTGAAGGAAGTCGTGAAATTCACAATTTCCCATTTTTCTTGGCCCTTTCCCTTGTCATCATCTCAAAATCAGTACTGGATATCAAAAGACGAGATTTGAGAAACAAAACAGTGTTTTATTAGGTCATTCAAAAACATTACGCAATACACAATGCGAAATTTCAATCATATCCAAATACGTTTTAACAAGGTATTTTTTGCCGTAAACAGCTAGAAAATCGTTGATATTTGTAAATACGCCTATTTACATAGCATACACTGGCCTTTTTAACACTTAACACATTCCAAAAGACCTATCAACATTTCATATTACTTTTATAATACGAATATTGTACAATACTCCCACCCCCTCCTCCTGCCTTACACAAGCGTTAAATGGACTTTCCTTGACCTTCATTAGTATTATACGGAACTCTATGACTTCTTGGTTCAAAATCCCTATGGTAAATTGACACAATTCAGCGATTTTGTGTTTCTGCGTTGAGGTTAGAAATTTTATTATATATTCAATTTTATGTCTTAGAGAGGAAATCAGATAATTTTATTGTAAATGCTCGTCAAGGTCACTCGTATGAACACCAAAATGTCTCCCTGACACAGAAGATTTTAAATAATTCGTTGTTAGGGCCTGGAACGCGAAGTTATTATCTCTGACACGATTTACGACAGTCCCCTCTGTAGCAGAATATCACAGCTCTGACGGCATAGTACATGATTCTGTTGACGGCTTCTAAAGCGTTGACAAAACTTGGGTGTTCTGTCCTGCAAATTAATTTTGTTACTAGCTATTCTTACCGTATTGAGCATTTTGAGCATTGTAATTCAACGTCACTATTCTTAACGCCCTTGTTCTTTGGTCAACATCTTCTTGAGAACCAAAGTTTAGGAAATATTTTAGTTTAGGTTTCTTGTAATGAACAGTTAGATGGATAATTTCTATATGATTTGTGTATATGTTTTAAAAGGTCATACTACCCAGCCAGACTTGAGCCGTATTTATTTGTTTTAACCAGTATATAGTCTTCTTTTATGCGTTACCCCTGCTTTGACGAACGGAGAAATACGCACCACCCCTGGTAGATTAGGTGACCATTATCGTCAACACTAATCACCCGTGAGTATTAACTCGGTTTATTCTGTTAAGTGTAATAAACGGGCTCTGCTAGGATACCAAATTGACCAGATGCAGATTCCATTATAGTACCGAAAATTGAAACTTTTCATAAAATCAAAGCTCTCATTCATATAAACTTTGATATAATTAGCAATGTAACATTTTTGGTAAATTACTTAAGGATTAATAACTGATTGAAATAACAAATCTCATCATTCTTCTTTCTAATGAAACCGTATTTATGGAAATATCTGGATTTCTGACAAAGTTATTTCAATTTAAAAAGTTCTACACGTGGTTCATATTTCACTGATAAAACAGGCAGAAATCACAGTACTCCCAAGGGGAAGTAAATCACCAGTTACGTCAGTATTCTTGCTCTGATCGGTTTCTGCATGGGACATCTTATTGATGAATGTCTCGGGCACCTGCTGTGCAAATTTGAGATTTTTTGATGATTATTTAGTTCCCTTGAAGGAAGTCGTGAAATTCACAATTTCCCATTTTTCTTGGCCCTTTCCCTTGTCATCATCTCAAAATCAGTACTGGATATCAAAAGACGAGATTTGAGAAACAAAACAGTGTTTTATTAGGTCATTCAAAAACATTACGCAATACACAATGCGAAATTTCAATCATATCCAAATACGTTTTAACAAGGTATTTTTTGCCGTAAACAGCTAGAAAATCGTTGATATTTGTAAATACGCCTATTTACATAGCATACACTGGCCTTTTTAACACTTAACACATTCCAAAAGACCTATCAACATTTCATATTACTTTTATAATACGAATATTGTACAATACTCCCACCCCCTCCTCCTGCCTTACACAAGCGTTAAATGGACTTTCCTTGACCTTCATTAGTATTATACGGAACTCTATGACTTCTTGGTTCAAAATCCCTATGGTAAATTGACACAATTCAGCGATTTTGTGTTTCTGCGTTGAGGTTAGAAATTTTATTATATATTCAATTTTATGTCTTAGAGAGGAAATCAGATAATTTTATTGTAAATGCTCGTCAAGGTCACTCGTATGAACACCAAAATGTCTCCCTGACACAGAAGATTTTAAATAATTCGTTGTTAGGGCCTGGAACGCGAAGTTATTATCTCTGACACGATTTACGACAGTCCCCTCTGTAGCAGAATATCACAGCTCTGACGGCATAGTACATGATTCTGTTGACGGCTTCTAAAGCGTTGACAAAACTTGGGTGTTCTGTCCTGCAAATTAATTTTGTTACTAACTATTCTTACCGTATTGAGCATTTTGAGCATTGTAATTCAACGTCACTATTCTTAACGCCCTTGTTCTTTGGTCAACATCTTCTTGAGAACCAAAGTTTAGGAAATATTTTAGTTTAGGTTTCTTGTAATGAACAGTTAGATGGATAATTTCTATATGATTTGTGTATATGTTTTAAAAGGTCATACTACCCAGCCAGACTTGAGCCGTATTTATTTGTTTTAACCAGTATATAGTCTTCTTTTATGCGTTACCCCTGCTTTGACGAACGGAGAAATACGCACCACCCCTGGTAGATTAGGTGACCATTATCGTCAACACTAATCACCCGTGAGTATTAACTCGGTTTATTCTGTTAAGTGTAATAAACGGGCTCTGCTAGGATACCAAATTGACCAGATGCAGATTCCATTATAGTACCGAAAATTGAAACTTTTCATAAAATCAAAGCTCTCATTCATATAAACTTTGATATAATTAGCAATGTAACATTTTTGGTAAATTACTTAAGGATTAATAACTGATTGAAATAACAAATCTCATCATTCTTCTTTCTAATGAAACCGTATTTATGGAAATATCTGGATTTCTGACAAAGTTATTTCAATTTAAAAAGTTCTACACGTGGTTCATATTTCACTGATAAAACAGGCAGAAATCACAGTACTCCCAAGGGGAAGTAAATCACCAGTTACGTCAGTATTCTTGCTCTGATCGGTTTCTGCATGGGACATCTTATTGATGAATGTCTCGGGCACCTGCTGTGCAAATTTGAGATTTTTTGATGATTATTTAGTTCCCTTGAAGGAAGTCGTGAAATTCACAATTTCCCATTTTTCTTGGCCCTTTCCCTTGTCATCATCTCAAAATCAGTACTGGATATCAAAAGACGAGATTTGAGAAACAAAACAGTGTTTTATTAGGTCATTCAAAAACATTACGCAATACACAATGCGAAATTTCAATCATATCCAAATACGTTTTAACAAGGTATTTTTTGCCGTAAACAGCTAGAAAATCGTTGATATTTGTAAATACGCCTATTTACATAGCATACACTGGCCTTTTTAACACTTAACACATTCCAAAAGACCTATCAACATTTCATATTACTTTTATAATACGAATATTGTACAATACTCCCACCCCCTCCTCCTGCCTTACACAAGCGTTAAATGGACTTTCCTTGACCTTCATTAGTATTATACGGAACTCTATGACTTCTTGGTTCAAAATCCCTATGGTAAATTGACACAATTCAGCGATTTTGTGTTTCTGCGTTGAGGTTAGAAATTTTATTATATATTCAATTTTATGTCTTAGAGAGGAAATCAGATAATTTTATTGTAAATGCTCGTCAAGGTCACTCGTATGAACACCAAAATGTCTCCCTGACACAGAAGATTTTAAATAATTCGTTGTTAGGGCCTGGAACGCGAAGTTATTATCTCTGACACGATTTACGACAGTCCCCTCTGTAGCAGAATATCACAGCTCTGACGGCATAGTACATGATTCTGTTGACGGCTTCTAAAGCGTTGACAAAACTTGGGTGTTCTGTCCTGCAAATTAATTTTGTTACTAGCTATTCTTACCGTATTGAGCATTTTGAGCATTGTAATTCAACGTCACTATTCTTAACGCCCTTGTTCTTTGGTCAACATCTTCTTGAGAACCAAAGTTTAGGAAATATTTTAGTTTAGGTTTCTTGTAATGAACAGTTAGATGGATAATTTCTATATGATTTGTGTATATGTTTTAAAAGGTCATACTACCCAGCCAGACTTGAGCCGTATTTATTTGTTTTAACCAGTATATAGTCTTCTTTTATGCGTTACCCCTGCTTTGACGAACGGAGAAATACGCACCACCCCTGGTAGATTAGGTGACCATTATCGTCAACACTAATCACCCGTGAGTATTAACTCGGTTTATTCTGTTAAGTGTAATAAACGGGCTCTGCTAGGATACCAAATTGACCAGATGCAGATTCCATTATAGTACCGAAAATTGAAACTTTTCATAAAATCAAAGCTCTCATTCATATAAACTTTGATATAATTAGCAATGTAACATTTTTGGTAAATTACTTAAGGATTAATAACTGATTGAAATAACAAATCTCATCATTCTTCTTTCTAATGAAACCGTATTTATGGAAATATCTGGATTTCTGACAAAGTTATTTCAATTTAAAAAGTTCTACACGTGGTTCATATTTCACTGATAAAACAGGCAGAAATCACAGTACTCCCAAGGGGAAGTAAATCACCAGTTACGTCAGTATTCTTGCTCTGATCGGTTTCTGCATGGGACATCTTATTGATGAATGTCTCGGGCACCTGCTGTGCAAATTTGAGATTTTTTGATGATTATTTAGTTCCCTTGAAGGAAGTCGTGAAATTCACAATTTCCCATTTTTCTTGGCCCTTTCCCTTGTCATCATCTCAAAATCAGTACTGGATATCAAAAGACGAGATTTGAGAAACAAAACAGTGTTTTATTAGGTCATTCAAAAACATTACGCAATACACAATGCGAAATTTCAATCATATCCAAATACGTTTTAACAAGGTATTTTTTGCCGTAAACAGCTAGAAAATCGTTGATATTTGTAAATACGCCTATTTACATAGCATACACTGGCCTTTTTAACACTTAACACATTCCAAAAGACCTATCAACATTTCATATTACTTTTATAATACGAATATTGTACAATACTCCCACCCCCTCCTCCTGCCTTACACAAGCGTTAAATGGACTTTCCTTGACCTTCATTAGTATTATACGGAACTCTATGACTTCTTGGTTCAAAATCCCTATGGTAAATTGACACAATTCAGCGATTTTGTGTTTCTGCGTTGAGGTTAGAAATTTTATTATATATTCAATTTTATGTCTTAGAGAGGAAATCAGATAATTTTATTGTAAATGCTCGTCAAGGTCACTCGTATGAACACCAAAATGTCTCCCTGACACAGAAGATTTTAAATAATTCGTTGTTAGGGCCTGGAACGCGAAGTTATTATCTCTGACACGATTTACGACAGTCCCCTCTGTAGCAGAATATCACAGCTCTGACGGCATAGTACATGATTCTGTTGACGGCTTCTAAAGCGTTGACAAAACTTGGGTGTTCTGTCCTGCAAATTAATTTTGTTACTAGCTATTCTTACCGTATTGAGCATTTTGAGCATTGTAATTCAACGTCACTATTCTTAACGCCCTTGTTCTTTGGTCAACATCTTCTTGAGAACCAAAGTTTAGGAAATATTTTAGTTTAGGTTTCTTGTAATGAACAGTTAGATGGATAATTTCTATATGATTTGTGTATATGTTTTAAAAGGTCATACTACCCAGCCAGACTTGAGCCGTATTTATTTGTTTTAACCAGTATATAGTCTTCTTTTATGCGTTACCCCTGCTTTGACGAACGGAGAAATACGCACCACCCCTGGTAGATTAGGTGACCATTATCGTCAACACTAATCACCCGTGAGTATTAACTCGGTTTATTCTGTTAAGTGTAATAAACGGGCTCTGCTAGGATACCAAATTGACCAGATGCAGATTCCATTATAGTACCGAAAATTGAAACTTTTCATAAAATCAAAGCTCTCATTCATATAAACTTTGATATAATTAGCAATGTAACATTTTTGGTAAATTACTTAAGGATTAATAACTGATTGAAATAACAAATCTCATCATTCTTCTTTCTAATGAAACCGTATTTATGGAAATATCTGGATTTCTGACAAAGTTATTTCAATTTAAAAAGTTCTACACGTGGTTCATATTTCACTGATAAAACAGGCAGAAATCACAGTACTCCCAAGGGGAAGTAAATCACCAGTTACGTCAGTATTCTTGCTCTGATCGGTTTCTGCATGGGACATCTTATTGATGAATGTCTCGGGCACCTGCTGTGCAAATTTGAGATTTTTTGATGATTATTTAGTTCCCTTGAAGGAAGTCGTGAAATTCACAATTTCCCATTTTTCTTGGCCCTTTCCCTTGTCATCATCTCAAAATCAGTACTGGATATCAAAAGACGAGATTTGAGAAACAAAACAGTGTTTTATTAGGTCATTCAAAAACATTACGCAATACACAATGCGAAATTTCAATCATATCCAAATACGTTTTAACAAGGTATTTTTTGCCGTAAACAGCTAGAAAATCGTTGATATTTGTAAATACGCCTATTTACATAGCATACACTGGCCTTTTTAACACTTAACACATTCCAAAAGACCTATCAACATTTCATATTACTTTTATAATACGAATATTGTACAATACTCCCACCCCCTCCTCCTGCCTTACACAAGCGTTAAATGGACTTTCCTTGACCTTCATTAGTATTATACGGAACTCTATGACTTCTTGGTTCAAAATCCCTATGGTAAATTGACACAATTCAGCGATTTTGTGTTTCTGCGTTGAGGTTAGAAATTTTATTATATATTCAATTTTATGTCTTAGAGAGGAAATCAGATAATTTTATTGTAAATGCTCGTCAAGGTCACTCGTATGAACACCAAAATGTCTCCCTGACACAGAAGATTTTAAATAATTCGTTGTTAGGGCCTGGAACGCGAAGTTATTATCTCTGACACGATTTACGACAGTCCCCTCTGTAGCAGAATATCACAGCTCTGACGGCATAGTACATGATTCTGTTGACGGCTTCTAAAGCGTTGACAAAACTTGGGTGTTCTGTCCTGCAAATTAATTTTGTTACTAGCTATTCTTACCGTATTGAGCATTTTGAGCATTGTAATTCAACGTCACTATTCTTAACGCCCTTGTTCTTTGGTCAACATCTTCTTGAGAACCAAAGTTTAGGAAATATTTTAGTTTAGGTTTCTTGTAATGAACAGTTAGATGGATAATTTCTATATGATTTGTGTATATGTTTTAAAAGGTCATACTACCCAGCCAGACTTGAGCCGTATTTATTTGTTTTAACCAGTATATAGTCTTCTTTTATGCGTTACCCCTGCTTTGACGAACGGAGAAATACGCACCACCCCTGGTAGATTAGGTGACCATTATCGTCAACACTAATCACCCGTGAGTATTAACTCGGTTTATTCTGTTAAGTGTAATAAACGGGCTCTGCTAGGATACCAAATTGACCAGATGCAGATTCCATTATAGTACCGAAAATTGAAACTTTTCATAAAATCAAAGCTCTCATTCATATAAACTTTGATATAATTAGCAATGTAACATTTTTGGTAAATTACTTAAGGATTAATAACTGATTGAAATAACAAATCTCATCATTCTTCTTTCTAATGAAACCGTATTTATGGAAATATCTGGATTTCTGACAAAGTTATTTCAATTTAAAAAGTTCTACACGTGGTTCATATTTCACTGATAAAACAGGCAGAAATCACAGTACTCCCAAGGGGAAGTAAATCACCAGTTACGTCAGTATTCTTGCTCTGATCGGTTTCTGCATGGGACATCTTATTGATGAATGTCTCGGGCACCTGCTGTGCAAATTTGAGATTTTTTGATGATTATTTAGTTCCCTTCAAGGTATCACACCGGTAATTGTCCAATCAAAATGAACTTAGTCAATTGTAGTTCCGTATATTTAAAAGAATAATTTTTTTAATGCGTGATTTTTCTCATTTCCCCTTCTTCTTTTCTCTTATATTTTGTACCCCTGATTAGGAAATGTTGTGTAATTTGTAGAAATAATCAGTTGTTTACAGTGGAACTATTTGATGTTGGTAGCTGAGGCTTCTTTCCGAGGAGCACTCGGTCTGTTTACACACATGTGAAAAACACGTGGATTTGAGGGTAATCTTCTTTGCGGGTAAAATTATTTCGAAAATGCCGTGTAGGGTGTCTTTTTTCTGGTGTCAGCAGACGAGAGAGGTAACATAGAACATGTCCAAGTGCGTTATTTGGCATCAATTTTGTAAACTGATTTTTAATGATTTTTTCCCCTCTATAGTAATATATAGTGAAAATAATTACCGGTGTGATACCTTGAAGGAAGTCGTGAAATTCACAATTTCCCATTTTTCTTGGCCCTTTCCCTTGTCATCATCTCAAAATCAGTACTGGATATCAAAAGACGAGATTTGAGAAACAAAACAGTGTTTTATTAGGTCATTCAAAAACATTACGCAATACACAATGCGAAATTTCAATCATATCCAAATACGTTTTAACAAGGTATTTTTTGCCGTAAACAGCTAGAAAATCGTTGATATTTGTAAATACGCCTATTTACATAGCATACACTGGCCTTTTTAACACTTAACACATTCCAAAAGACCTATCAACATTTCATATTACTTTTATAATACGAATATTGTACAATACTCCCACCCCCTCCTCCTGCCTTACACAAGCGTTAAATGGACTTTCCTTGACCTTCATTAGTATTATACGGAACTCTATGACTTCTTGGTTCAAAATCCCTATGGTAAATTGACACAATTCAGCGATTTTGTGTTTCTGCGTTGAGGTTAGAAATTTTATTATATATTCAATTTTATGTCTTAGAGAGGAAATCAGATAATTTTATTGTAAATGCTCGTCAAGGTCACTCGTATGAACACCAAAATGTCTCCCTGACACAGAAGATTTTAAATAATTCGTTGTTAGGGCCTGGAACGCGAAGTTATTATCTCTGACACGATTTACGACAGTCCCCTCTGTAGCAGAATATCACAGCTCTGACGGCATAGTACATGATTCTGTTGACGGCTTCTAAAGCGTTGACAAAACTTGGGTGTTCTGTCCTGCAAATTAATTTTGTTACTAGCTATTCTTACCGTATTGAGCATTTTGAGCATTGTAATTCAACGTCACTATTCTTAACGCCCTTGTTCTTTGGTCAACATCTTCTTGAGAACCAAAGTTTAGGAAATATTTTAGTTTAGGTTTCTTGTAATGAACAGTTAGATGGATAATTTCTATATGATTTGTGTATATGTTTTAAAAGGTCATACTACCCAGCCAGACTTGAGCCGTATTTATTTGTTTTAACCAGTATATAGTCTTCTTTTATGCGTTACCCCTGCTTTGACGAACGGAGAAATACGCACCACCCCTGGTAGATTAGGTGACCATTATCGTCAACACTAATCACCCGTGAGTATTAACTCGGTTTATTCTGTTAAGTGTAATAAACGGGCTCTGCTAGGATACCAAATTGACCAGATGCAGATTCCATTATAGTACCGAAAATTGAAACTTTTCATAAAATCAAAGCTCTCATTCATATAAACTTTGATATAATTAGCAATGTAACATTTTTGGTAAATTACTTAAGGATTAATAACTGATTGAAATAACAAATCTCATCATTCTTCTTTCTAATGAAACCGTATTTATGGAAATATCTGGATTTCTGACAAAGTTATTTCAATTTAAAAAGTTCTACACGTGGTTCATATTTCACTGATAAAACAGGCAGAAATCACAGTACTCCCAAGGGGAAGTAAATCACCAGTTACGTCAGTATTCTTGCTCTGATCGGTTTCTGCATGGGACATCTTATTGATGAATGTCTCGGGCACCTGCTGTGCAAATTTGAGATTTTTTGATGATTATTTAGTTCCCTTCAAGGTATCACACCGGTAATTGTCCAATCAAAATGAACTTAGTCAATTGTAGTTCCGTATATTTAAAAGAATAATTTTTTTAATGCGTGATTTTTCTCATTTCCCCTTCTTCTTTTCTCTTATATTTTGTACCCCTGATTAGGAAATGTTGTGTAATTTGTAGAAATAATCAGTTGTTTACAGTGGAACTATTTGATGTTGGTAGCTGAGGCTTCTTTCCGAGGAGCACTCGGTCTGTTTACACACATGTGAAAAACACGTGGATTTGAGGGTAATCTTCTTTGCGGGTAAAATTATTTCGAAAATGCCGTGTAGGGTGTCTTTTTTCTGGTGTCAGCAGACGAGAGAGGTAACATAGAACATGTCCAAGTGCGTTATTTGGCATCAATTTTGTAAACTGATTTTTAATGATTTTTTCCCCTCTATAGTAATATATAGTGAAAATAATTACCGGTGTGATACCTTGAAGGAAGTCGTGAAATTCACAATTTCCCATTTTTCTTGGCCCTTTCCCTTGTCATCATCTCAAAATCAGTACTGGATATCAAAAGACGAGATTTGAGAAACAAAACAGTGTTTTATTAGGTCATTCAAAAACATTACGCAATACACAATGCGAAATTTCAATCATATCCAAATACGTTTTAACAAGGTATTTTTTGCCGTAAACAGCTAGAAAATCGTTGATATTTGTAAATACGCCTATTTACATAGCATACACTGGCCTTTTTAACACTTAACACATTCCAAAAGACCTATCAACATTTCATATTACTTTTATAATACGAATATTGTACAATACTCCCACCCCCTCCTCCTGCCTTACACAAGCGTTAAATGGACTTTCCTTGACCTTCATTAGTATTATACGGAACTCTATGACTTCTTGGTTCAAAATCCCTATGGTAAATTGACACAATTCAGCGATTTTGTGTTTCTGCGTTGAGGTTAGAAATTTTATTATATATTCAATTTTATGTCTTAGAGAGGAAATCAGATAATTTTATTGTAAATGCTCGTCAAGGTCACTCGTATGAACACCAAAATGTCTCCCTGACACAGAAGATTTTAAATAATTCGTTGTTAGGGCCTGGAACGCGAAGTTATTATCTCTGACACGATTTACGACAGTCCCCTCTGTAGCAGAATATCACAGCTCTGACGGCATAGTACATGATTCTGTTGACGGCTTCTAAAGCGTTGACAAAACTTGGGTGTTCTGTCCTGCAAATTAATTTTGTTACTAGCTATTCTTACCGTATTGAGCATTTTGAGCATTGTAATTCAACGTCACTATTCTTAACGCCCTTGTTCTTTGGTCAACATCTTCTTGAGAACCAAAGTTTAGGAAATATTTTAGTTTAGGTTTCTTGTAATGAACAGTTAGATGGATAATTTCTATATGATTTGTGTATATGTTTTAAAAGGTCATACTACCCAGCCAGACTTGAGCCGTATTTATTTGTTTTAACCAGTATATAGTCTTCTTTTATGCGTTACCCCTGCTTTGACGAACGGAGAAATACGCACCACCCCTGGTAGATTAGGTGACCATTATCGTCAACACTAATCACCCGTGAGTATTAACTCGGTTTATTCTGTTAAGTGTAATAAACGGGCTCTGCTAGGATACCAAATTGACCAGATGCAGATTCCATTATAGTACCGAAAATTGAAACTTTTCATAAAATCAAAGCTCTCATTCATATAAACTTTGATATAATTAGCAATGTAACATTTTTGGTAAATTACTTAAGGATTAATAACTGATTGAAATAACAAATCTCATCATTCTTCTTTCTAATGAAACCGTATTTATGGAAATATCTGGATTTCTGACAAAGTTATTTCAATTTAAAAAGTTCTACACGTGGTTCATATTTCACTGATAAAACAGGCAGAAATCACAGTACTCCCAAGGGGAAGTAAATCACCAGTTACGTCAGTATTCTTGCTCTGATCGGTTTCTGCATGGGACATCTTATTGATGAATGTCTCGGGCACCTGCTGTGCAAATTTGAGATTTTTTGATGATTATTTAGTTCCCTTGAAGGAAGTCGTGAAATTCACAATTTCCCATTTTTCTTGGCCCTTTCCCTTGTCATCATCTCAAAATCAGTACTGGATATCAAAAGACGAGATTTGAGAAACAAAACAGTGTTTTATTAGGTCATTCAAAAACATTACGCAATACACAATGCGAAATTTCAATCATATCCAAATACGTTTTAACAAGGTATTTTTTGCCGTAAACAGCTAGAAAATCGTTGATATTTGTAAATACGCCTATTTACATAGCATACACTGGCCTTTTTAACACTTAACACATTCCAAAAGACCTATCAACATTTCATATTACTTTTATAATACGAATATTGTACAATACTCCCACCCCCTCCTCCTGCCTTACACAAGCGTTAAATGGACTTTCCTTGACCTTCATTAGTATTATACGGAACTCTATGACTTCTTGGTTCAAAATCCCTATGGTAAATTGACACAATTCAGCGATTTTGTGTTTCTGCGTTGAGGTTAGAAATTTTATTATATATTCAATTTTATGTCTTAGAGAGGAAATCAGATAATTTTATTGTAAATGCTCGTCAAGGTCACTCGTATGAACACCAAAATGTCTCCCTGACACAGAAGATTTTAAATAATTCGTTGTTAGGGCCTGGAACGCGAAGTTATTATCTCTGACACGATTTACGACAGTCCCCTCTGTAGCAGAATATCACAGCTCTGACGGCATAGTACATGATTCTGTTGACGGCTTCTAAAGCGTTGACAAAACTTGGGTGTTCTGTCCTGCAAATTAATTTTGTTACTAGCTATTCTTACCGTATTGAGCATTTTGAGCATTGTAATTCAACGTCACTATTCTTAACGCCCTTGTTCTTTGGTCAACATCTTCTTGAGAACCAAAGTTTAGGAAATATTTTAGTTTAGGTTTCTTGTAATGAACAGTTAGATGGATAATTTCTATATGATTTGTGTATATGTTTTAAAAGGTCATACTACCCAGCCAGACTTGAGCCGTATTTATTTGTTTTAACCAGTATATAGTCTTCTTTTATGCGTTACCCCTGCTTTGACGAACGGAGAAATACGCACCACCCCTGGTAGATTAGGTGACCATTATCGTCAACACTAATCACCCGTGAGTATTAACTCGGTTTATTCTGTTAAGTGTAATAAACGGGCTCTGCTAGGATACCAAATTGACCAGATGCAGATTCCATTATAGTACCGAAAATTGAAACTTTTCATAAAATCAAAGCTCTCATTCATATAAACTTTGATATAATTAGCAATGTAACATTTTTGGTAAATTACTTAAGGATTAATAACTGATTGAAATAACAAATCTCATCATTCTTCTTTCTAATGAAACCGTATTTATGGAAATATCTGGATTTCTGACAAAGTTATTTCAATTTAAAAAGTTCTACACGTGGTTCATATTTCACTGATAAAACAGGCAGAAATCACAGTACTCCCAAGGGGAAGTAAATCACCAGTTACGTCAGTATTCTTGCTCTGATCGGTTTCTGCATGGGACATCTTATTGATGAATGTCTCGGGCACCTGCTGTGCAAATTTGAGATTTTTTGATGATTATTTAGTTCCCTTGAAGGAAGTCGTGAAATTCACAATTTCCCATTTTTCTTGGCCCTTTCCCTTGTCATCATCTCAAAATCAGTACTGGATATCAAAAGACGAGATTTGAGAAACAAAACAGTGTTTTATTAGGTCATTCAAAAACATTACGCAATACACAATGCGAAATTTCAATCATATCCAAATACGTTTTAACAAGGTATTTTTTGCCGTAAACAGCTAGAAAATCGTTGATATTTGTAAATACGCCTATTTACATAGCATACACTGGCCTTTTTAACACTTAACACACTCCAAAAGACCTATCAACATTTCATATTACTTTTATAATACGAATATTGTACAATACTCCCACCCCCTCCTCCTGCCTTACACAAGCGTTAAATGGACTTTCCTTGACCTTCATTAGTATTATACGGAACTCTATGACTTCTTGGTTCAAAATCCCTATGGTAAATTGACACAATTCAGCGATTTTGTGTTTCTGCGTTGAGGTTAGAAATTTTATTATATATTCAATTTTATGTCTTAGAGAGGAAATCAGATAATTTTATTGTAAATGCTCGTCAAGGTCACTCGTATGAACACCAAAATGTCTCCCTGACACAGAAGATTTTAAATAATTCGTTGTTAGGGCCTGGAACGCGAAGTTATTATCTCTGACACGATTTACGACAGTCCCCTCTGTAGCAGAATATCACAGCTCTGACGGCATAGTACATGATTCTGTTGACGGCTTCTAAAGCGTTGACAAAACTTGGGTGTTCTGTCCTGCAAATTAATTTTGTTACTAGCTATTCTTACCGTATTGAGCATTTTGAGCATTGTAATTCAACGTCACTATTCTTAACGCCCTTGTTCTTTGGTCAACATCTTCTTGAGAACCAAAGTTTAGGAAATATTTTAGTTTAGGTTTCTTGTAATGAACAGTTAGATGGATAATTTCTATATGATTTGTGTATATGTTTTAAAAGGTCATACTACCCAGCCAGACTTGAGCCGTATTTATTTGTTTTAACCAGTATATAGTCTTCTTTTATGCGTTACCCCTGCTTTGACGAACGGAGAAATACGCACCACCCCTGGTAGATTAGGTGACCATTATCGTCAACACTAATCACCCGTGAGTATTAACTCGGTTTATTCTGTTAAGTGTAATAAACGGGCTCTGCTAGGATACCAAATTGACCAGATGCAGATTCCATTATAGTACCGAAAATTGAAACTTTTCATAAAATCAAAGCTCTCATTCATATAAACTTTGATATAATTAGCAATGTAACATTTTTGGTAAATTACTTAAGGATTAATAACTGATTGAAATAACAAATCTCATCATTCTTCTTTCTAATGAAACCGTATTTATGGAAATATCTGGATTTCTGACAAAGTTATTTCAATTTAAAAAGTTCTACACGTGGTTCATATTTCACTGATAAAACAGGCAGAAATCACAGTACTCCCAAGGGGAAGTAAATCACCAGTTACGTCAGTATTCTTGCTCTGATCGGTTTCTGCATGGGACATCTTATTGATGAATGTCTCGGGCACCTGCTGTGCAAATTTGAGATTTTTTGATGATTATTTAGTTCCCTTGAAGGAAGTCGTGAAATTCACAATTTCCCATTTTTCTTGGCCCTTTCCCTTGTCATCATCTCAAAATCAGTACTGGATATCAAAAGACGAGATTTGAGAAACAAAACAGTGTTTTATTAGGTCATTCAAAAACATTACGCAATACACAATGCGAAATTTCAATCATATCCAAATACGTTTTAACAAGGTATTTTTTGCCGTAAACAGCTAGAAAATCGTTGATATTTGTAAATACGCCTATTTACATAGCATACACTGGCCTTTTTAACACTTAACACATTCCAAAAGACCTATCAACATTTCATATTACTTTTATAATACGAATATTGTACAATACTCCCACCCCCTCCTCCTGCCTTACACAAGCGTTAAATGGACTTTCCTTGACCTTCATTAGTATTATACGGAACTCTATGACTTCTTGGTTCAAAATCCCTATGGTAAATTGACACAATTCAGCGATTTTGTGTTTCTGCGTTGAGGTTAGAAATTTTATTATATATTCAATTTTATGTCTTAGAGAGGAAATCAGATAATTTTATTGTAAATGCTCGTCAAGGTCACTCGTATGAACACCAAAATGTCTCCCTGACACAGAAGATTTTAAATAATTCGTTGTTAGGGCCTGGAACGCGAAGTTATTATCTCTGACACGATTTACGACAGTCCCCTCTGTAGCAGAATATCACAGCTCTGACGGCATAGTACATGATTCTGTTGACGGCTTCTAAAGCGTTGACAAAACTTGGGTGTTCTGTCCTGCAAATTAATTTTGTTACTAGCTATTCTTACCGTATTGAGCATTTTGAGCATTGTAATTCAACGTCACTATTCTTAACGCCCTTGTTCTTTGGTCAACATCTTCTTGAGAACCAAAGTTTAGGAAATATTTTAGTTTAGGTTTCTTGTAATGAACAGTTAGATGGATAATTTCTATATGATTTGTGTATATGTTTTAAAAGGTCATACTACCCAGCCAGACTTGAGCCGTATTTATTTGTTTTAACCAGTATATAGTCTTCTTTTATGCGTTACCCCTGCTTTGACGAACGGAGAAATACGCACCACCCCTGGTAGATTAGGTGACCATTATCGTCAACACTAATCACCCGTGAGTATTAACTCGGTTTATTCTGTTAAGTGTAATAAACGGGCTCTGCTAGGATACCAAATTGACCAGATGCAGATTCCATTATAGTACCGAAAATTGAAACTTTTCATAAAATCAAAGCTCTCATTCATATAAACTTTGATATAATTAGCAATGTAACATTTTTGGTAAATTACTTAAGGATTAATAACTGATTGAAATAACAAATCTCATCATTCTTCTTTCTAATGAAACCGTATTTATGGAAATATCTGGATTTCTGACAAAGTTATTTCAATTTAAAAAGTTCTACACGTGGTTCATATTTCACTGATAAAACAGGCAGAAATCACAGTACTCCCAAGGGGAAGTAAATCACCAGTTACGTCAGTATTCTTGCTCTGATCGGTTTCTGCATGGGACATCTTATTGATGAATGTCTCGGGCACCTGCTGTGCAAATTTGAGATTTTTTGATGATTATTTAGTTCCCTTCAAGGTATCACACCGGTAATTGTCCAATCAAAATGAACTTAGTCAATTGTAGTTCCGTATATTTAAAAGAATAATTTTTTTAATGCGTGATTTTTCTCATTTCCCCTTCTTCTTTTCTCTTATATTTTGTACCCCTGATTAGGAAATGTTGTGTAATTTGTAGAAATAATCAGTTGTTTACAGTGGAACTATTTGATGTTGGTAGCTGAGGCTTCTTTCCGAGGAGCACTCGGTCTGTTTACACACATGTGAAAAACACGTGGATTTGAGGGTAATCTTCTTTGCGGGTAAAATTATTTCGAAAATGCCGTGTAGGGTGTCTTTTTTCTGGTGTCAGCAGACGAGAGAGGTAACATAGAACATGTCCAAGTGCGTTATTTGGCATCAATTTTGTAAACTGATTTTTAATGATTTTTTCCCCTCTATAGTAATATATAGTGAAAATAATTACCGGTGTGATACCTTGAAGGAAGTCGTGAAATTCACAATTTCCCATTTTTCTTGGCCCTTTCCCTTGTCATCATCTCAAAATCAGTACTGGATATCAAAAGACGAGATTTGAGAAACAAAACAGTGTTTTATTAGGTCATTCAAAAACATTACGCAATACACAATGCGAAATTTCAATCATATCCAAATACGTTTTAACAAGGTATTTTTTGCCGTAAACAGCTAGAAAATCGTTGATATTTGTAAATACGCCTATTTACATAGCATACACTGGCCTTTTTAACACTTAACACATTCCAAAAGACCTATCAACATTTCATATTACTTTTATAATACGAATATTGTACAATACTCCCACCCCCTCCTCCTGCCTTACACAAGCGTTAAATGGACTTTCCTTGACCTTCATTAGTATTATACGGAACTCTATGACTTCTTGGTTCAAAATCCCTATGGTAAATTGACACAATTCAGCGATTTTGTGTTTCTGCGTTGAGGTTAGAAATTTTATTATATATTCAATTTTATGTCTTAGAGAGGAAATCAGATAATTTTATTGTAAATGCTCGTCAAGGTCACTCGTATGAACACCAAAATGTCTCCCTGACACAGAAGATTTTAAATAATTCGTTGTTAGGGCCTGGAACGCGAAGTTATTATCTCTGACACGATTTACGACAGTCCCCTCTGTAGCAGAATATCACAGCTCTGACGGCATAGTACATGATTCTGTTGACGGCTTCTAAAGCGTTGACAAAACTTGGGTGTTCTGTCCTGCAAATTAATTTTGTTACTAGCTATTCTTACCGTATTGAGCATTTTGAGCATTGTAATTCAACGTCACTATTCTTAACGCCCTTGTTCTTTGGTCAACATCTTCTTGAGAACCAAAGTTTAGGAAATATTTTAGTTTAGGTTTCTTGTAATGAACAGTTAGATGGATAATTTCTATATGATTTGTGTATATGTTTTAAAAGGTCATACTACCCAGCCAGACTTGAGCCGTATTTATTTGTTTTAACCAGTATATAGTCTTCTTTTATGCGTTACCCCTGCTTTGACGAACGGAGAAATACGCACCACCCCTGGTAGATTAGGTGACCATTATCGTCAACACTAATCACCCGTGAGTATTAACTCGGTTTATTCTGTTAAGTGTAATAAACGGGCTCTGCTAGGATACCAAATTGACCAGATGCAGATTCCATTATAGTACCGAAAATTGAAACTTTTCATAAAATCAAAGCTCTCATTCATATAAACTTTGATATAATTAGCAATGTAACATTTTTGGTAAATTACTTAAGGATTAATAACTGATTGAAATAACAAATCTCATCATTCTTCTTTCTAATGAAACCGTATTTATGGAAATATCTGGATTTCTGACAAAGTTATTTCAATTTAAAAAGTTCTACACGTGGTTCATATTTCACTGATAAAACAGGCAGAAATCACAGTACTCCCAAGGGGAAGTAAATCACCAGTTACGTCAGTATTCTTGCTCTGATCGGTTTCTGCATGGGACATCTTATTGATGAATGTCTCGGGCACCTGCTGTGCAAATTTGAGATTTTTTGATGATTATTTAGTTCCCTTGAAGGAAGTCGTGAAATTCACAATTTCCCATTTTTCTTGGCCCTTTCCCTTGTCATCATCTCAAAATCAGTACTGGATATCAAAAGACGAGATTTGAGAAACAAAACAGTGTTTTATTAGGTCATTCAAAAACATTACGCAATACACAATGCGAAATTTCAATCATATCCAAATACGTTTTAACAAGGTATTTTTTGCCGTAAACAGCTAGAAAATCGTTGATATTTGTAAATACGCCTATTTACATAGCATACACTGGCCTTTTTAACACTTAACACATTCCAAAAGACCTATCAACATTTCATATTACTTTTATAATACGAATATTGTACAATACTCCCACCCCCTCCTCCTGCCTTACACAAGCGTTAAATGGACTTTCCTTGACCTTCATTAGTATTATACGGAACTCTATGACTTCTTGGTTCAAAATCCCTATGGTAAATTGACACAATTCAGCGATTTTGTGTTTCTGCGTTGAGGTTAGAAATTTTATTATATATTCAATTTTATGTCTTAGAGAGGAAATCAGATAATTTTATTGTAAATGCTCGTCAAGGTCACTCGTATGAACACCAAAATGTCTCCCTGACACAGAAGATTTTAAATAATTCGTTGTTAGGGCCTGGAACGCGAAGTTATTATCTCTGACACGATTTACGACAGTCCCCTCTGTAGCAGAATATCACAGCTCTGACGGCATAGTACATGATTCTGTTGACGGCTTCTAAAGCGTTGACAAAACTTGGGTGTTCTGTCCTGCAAATTAATTTTGTTACTAGCTATTCTTACCGTATTGAGCATTTTGAGCATTGTAATTCAACGTCACTATTCTTAACGCCCTTGTTCTTTGGTCAACATCTTCTTGAGAACCAAAGTTTAGGAAATATTTTAGTTTAGGTTTCTTGTAATGAACAGTTAGATGGATAATTTCTATATGATTTGTGTATATGTTTTAAAAGGTCATACTACCCAGCCAGACTTGAGCCGTATTTATTTGTTTTAACCAGTATATAGTCTTCTTTTATGCGTTACCCCTGCTTTGACGAACGGAGAAATACGCACCACCCCTGGTAGATTAGGTGACCATTATCGTCAACACTAATCACCCGTGAGTATTAACTCGGTTTATTCTGTTAAGTGTAATAAACGGGCTCTGCTAGGATACCAAATTGACCAGATGCAGATTCCATTATAGTACCGAAAATTGAAACTTTTCATAAAATCAAAGCTCTCATTCATATAAACTTTGATATAATTAGCAATGTAACATTTTTGGTAAATTACTTAAGGATTAATAACTGATTGAAATAACAAATCTCATCATTCTTCTTTCTAATGAAACCGTATTTATGGAAATATCTGGATTTCTGACAAAGTTATTTCAATTTAAAAAGTTCTACACGTGGTTCATATTTCACTGATAAAACAGGCAGAAATCACAGTACTCCCAAGGGGAAGTAAATCACCAGTTACGTCAGTATTCTTGCTCTGATCGGTTTCTGCATGGGACATCTTATTGATGAATGTCTCGGGCACCTGCTGTGCAAATTTGAGATTTTTTGATGATTATTTAGTTCCCTTGAAGGAAGTCGTGAAATTCACAATTTCCCATTTTTCTTGGCCCTTTCCCTTGTCATCATCTCAAAATCAGTACTGGATATCAAAAGACGAGATTTGAGAAACAAAACAGTGTTTTATTAGGTCATTCAAAAACATTACGCAATACACAATGCGAAATTTCAATCATATCCAAATACGTTTTAACAAGGTATTTTTTGCCGTAAACAGCTAGAAAATCGTTGATATTTGTAAATACGCCTATTTACATAGCATACACTGGCCTTTTTAACACTTAACACATTCCAAAAGACCTATCAACATTTCATATTACTTTTATAATACGAATATTGTACAATACTCCCACCCCCTCCTCCTGCCTTACACAAGCGTTAAATGGACTTTCCTTGACCTTCATTAGTATTATACGGAACTCTATGACTTCTTGGTTCAAAATCCCTATGGTAAATTGACACAATTCAGCGATTTTGTGTTTCTGCGTTGAGGTTAGAAATTTTATTATATATTCAATTTTATGTCTTAGAGAGGAAATCAGATAATTTTATTGTAAATGCTCGTCAAGGTCACTCGTATGAACACCAAAATGTCTCCCTGACACAGAAGATTTTAAATAATTCGTTGTTAGGGCCTGGAACGCGAAGTTATTATCTCTGACACGATTTACGACAGTCCCCTCTGTAGCAGAATATCACAGCTCTGACGGCATAGTACATGATTCTGTTGACGGCTTCTAAAGCGTTGACAAAACTTGGGTGTTCTGTCCTGCAAATTAATTTTGTTACTAGCTATTCTTACCGTATTGAGCATTTTGAGCATTGTAATTCAACGTCACTATTCTTAACGCCCTTGTTCTTTGGTCAACATCTTCTTGAGAACCAAAGTTTAGGAAATATTTTAGTTTAGGTTTCTTGTAATGAACAGTTAGATGGATAATTTCTATATGATTTGTGTATATGTTTTAAAAGGTCATACTACCCAGCCAGACTTGAGCCGTATTTATTTGTTTTAACCAGTATATAGTCTTCTTTTATGCGTTACCCCTGCTTTGACGAACGGAGAAATACGCACCACCCCTGGTAGATTAGGTGACCATTATCGTCAACACTAATCACCCGTGAGTATTAACTCGGTTTATTCTGTTAAGTGTAATAAACGGGCTCTGCTAGGATACCAAATTGACCAGATGCAGATTCCATTATAGTACCGAAAATTGAAACTTTTCATAAAATCAAAGCTCTCATTCATATAAACTTTGATATAATTAGCAATGTAACATTTTTGGTAAATTACTTAAGGATTAATAACTGATTGAAATAACAAATCTCATCATTCTTCTTTCTAATGAAACCGTATTTATGGAAATATCTGGATTTCTGACAAAGTTATTTCAATTTAAAAAGTTCTACACGTGGTTCATATTTCACTGATAAAACAGGCAGAAATCACAGTACTCCCAAGGGGAAGTAAATCACCAGTTACGTCAGTATTCTTGCTCTGATCGGTTTCTGCATGGGACATCTTATTGATGAATGTCTCGGGCACCTGCTGTGCAAATTTGAGATTTTTTGATGATTATTTAGTTCCCTTGAAGGAAGTCGTGAAATTCACAATTTCCCATTTTTCTTGGCCCTTTCCCTTGTCATCATCTCAAAATCAGTACTGGATATCAAAAGACGAGATTTGAGAAACAAAACAGTGTTTTATTAGGTCATTCAAAAACATTACGCAATACACAATGCGAAATTTCAATCATATCCAAATACGTTTTAACAAGGTATTTTTTGCCGTAAACAGCTAGAAAATCGTTGATATTTGTAAATACGCCTATTTACATAGCATACACTGGCCTTTTTAACACTTAACACATTCCAAAAGACCTATCAACATTTCATATTACTTTTATAATACGAATATTGTACAATACTCCCACCCCCTCCTCCTGCCTTACACAAGCGTTAAATGGACTTTCCTTGACCTTCATTAGTATTATACGGAACTCTATGACTTCTTGGTTCAAAATCCCTATGGTAAATTGACACAATTCAGCGATTTTGTGTTTCTGCGTTGAGGTTAGAAATTTTATTATATATTCAATTTTATGTCTTAGAGAGGAAATCAGATAATTTTATTGTAAATGCTCGTCAAGGTCACTCGTATGAACACCAAAATGTCTCCCTGACACAGAAGATTTTAAATAATTCGTTGTTAGGGCCTGGAACGCGAAGTTATTATCTCTGACACGATTTACGACAGTCCCCTCTGTAGCAGAATATCACAGCTCTGACGGCATAGTACATGATTCTGTTGACGGCTTCTAAAGCGTTGACAAAACTTGGGTGTTCTGTCCTGCAAATTAATTTTGTTACTAGCTATTCTTACCGTATTGAGCATTTTGAGCATTGTAATTCAACGTCACTATTCTTAACGCCCTTGTTCTTTGGTCAACATCTTCTTGAGAACCAAAGTTTAGGAAATATTTTAGTTTAGGTTTCTTGTAATGAACAGTTAGATGGATAATTTCTATATGATTTGTGTATATGTTTTAAAAGGTCATACTACCCAGCCAGACTTGAGCCGTATTTATTTGTTTTAACCAGTATATAGTCTTCTTTTATGCGTTACCCCTGCTTTGACGAACGGAGAAATACGCACCACCCCTGGTAGATTAGGTGACCATTATCGTCAACACTAATCACCCGTGAGTATTAACTCGGTTTATTCTGTTAAGTGTAATAAACGGGCTCTGCTAGGATACCAAATTGACCAGATGCAGATTCCATTATAGTACCGAAAATTGAAACTTTTCATAAAATCAAAGCTCTCATTCATATAAACTTTGATATAATTAGCAATGTAACATTTTTGGTAAATTACTTAAGGATTAATAACTGATTGAAATAACAAATCTCATCATTCTTCTTTCTAATGAAACCGTATTTATGGAAATATCTGGATTTCTGACAAAGTTATTTCAATTTAAAAAGTTCTACACGTGGTTCATATTTCACTGATAAAACAGGCAGAAATCACAGTACTCCCAAGGGGAAGTAAATCACCAGTTACGTCAGTATTCTTGCTCTGATCGGTTTCTGCATGGGACATCTTATTGATGAATGTCTCGGGCACCTGCTGTGCAAATTTGAGATTTTTTGATGATTATTTAGTTCCCTTCAAGGAAGTCGTGAAATTCACAATTTCCCATTTTTCTTGGCCCTTTCCCTTGTCATCATCTCAAAATCAGTACTGGATATCAAAAGACGAGATTTGAGAAACAAAACAGTGTTTTATTAGGTCATTCAAAAACATTACGCAATACACAATGCGAAATTTCAATCATATCCAAATACGTTTTAACAAGGTATTTTTTGCCGTAAACAGCTAGAAAATCGTTGATATTTGTAAATACGCCTATTTACATAGCATACACTGGCCTTTTTAACACTTAACACATTCCAAAAGACCTATCAACATTTCATATTACTTTTATAATACGAATATTGTACAATACTCCCACCCCCTCCTCCTGCCTTACACAAGCGTTAAATGGACTTTCCTTGACCTTCATTAGTATTATACGGAACTCTATGACTTCTTGGTTCAAAATCCCTATGGTAAATTGACACAATTCAGCGATTTTGTGTTTCTGCGTTGAGGTTAGAAATTTTATTATATATTCAATTTTATGTCTTAGAGAGGAAATCAGATAATTTTATTGTAAATGCTCGTCAAGGTCACTCGTATGAACACCAAAATGTCTCCCTGACACAGAAGATTTTAAATAATTCGTTGTTAGGGCCTGGAACGCGAAGTTATTATCTCTGACACGATTTACGACAGTCCCCTCTGTAGCAGAATATCACAGCTCTGACGGCATAGTACATGATTCTGTTGACGGCTTCTAAAGCGTTGACAAAACTTGGGTGTTCTGTCCTGCAAATTAATTTTGTTACTAGCTATTCTTACCGTATTGAGCATTTTGAGCATTGTAATTCAACGTCACTATTCTTAACGCCCTTGTTCTTTGGTCAACATCTTCTTGAGAACCAAAGTTTAGGAAATATTTTAGTTTAGGTTTCTTGTAATGAACAGTTAGATGGATAATTTCTATATGATTTGTGTATATGTTTTAAAAGGTCATACTACCCAGCCAGACTTGAGCCGTATTTATTTGTTTTAACCAGTATATAGTCTTCTTTTATGCGTTACCCCTGCTTTGACGAACGGAGAAATACGCACCACCCCTGGTAGATTAGGTGACCATTATCGTCAACACTAATCACCCGTGAGTATTAACTCGGTTTATTCTGTTAAGTGTAATAAACGGGCTCTGCTAGGATACCAAATTGACCAGATGCAGATTCCATTATAGTACCGAAAATTGAAACTTTTCATAAAATCAAAGCTCTCATTCATATAAACTTTGATATAATTAGCAATGTAACATTTTTGGTAAATTACTTAAGGATTAATAACTGATTGAAATAACAAATCTCATCATTCTTCTTTCTAATGAAACCGTATTTATGGAAATATCTGGATTTCTGACAAAGTTATTTCAATTTAAAAAGTTCTACACGTGGTTCATATTTCACTGATAAAACAGGCAGAAATCACAGTACTCCCAAGGGGAAGTAAATCACCAGTTACGTCAGTATTCTTGCTCTGATCGGTTTCTGCATGGGACAGGACATCTTATTGATGAATGTCTCGGGCACCTGCTGTGCAAATTTGAGATTTTTTGATGATTATTTAGTTCCCTTCAAGGTATCACACCGGTAATTGTCCAATCAAAATGAACTTAGTCAATTGTAGTTCCGTATATTTAAAAGAATAATTTTTTTAATGCGTGATTTTTCTCATTTCCCCTTCTTCTTTTCTCTTATATTTTGTACCCCTGATTAGGAAATGTTGTGTAATTTGTAGAAATAATCAGTTGTTTACAGTGGAACTATTTGATGTTGGTAGCTGAGGCTTCTTTCCGAGGAGCACTCGGTCTGTTTACACACATGTGAAAAACACGTGGATTTGAGGGTAATCTTCTTTGCGGGTAAAATTATTTCGAAAATGCCGTGTAGGGTGTCTTTTTTCTGGTGTCAGCAGACGAGAGAGGTAACATAGAACATGTCCAAGTGCGTTATTTGGCATCAATTTTGTAAACTGATTTTTAATGATTTTTTCCCCTCTATAGTAATATATAGTGAAAATAATTACCGGTGTGATACCTTGAAGGAAGTCGTGAAATTCACAATTTCCCATTTTTCTTGGCCCTTTCCCTTGTCATCATCTCAAAATCAGTACTGGATATCAAAAGACGAGATTTGAGAAACAAAACAGTGTTTTATTAGGTCATTCAAAAACATTACGCAATACACAATGCGAAATTTCAATCATATCCAAATACGTTTTAACAAGGTATTTTTTGCCGTAAACAGCTAGAAAATCGTTGATATTTGTAAATACGCCTATTTACATAGCATACACTGGCCTTTTTAACACTTAACACATTCCAAAAGACCTATCAACATTTCATATTACTTTTATAATACGAATATTGTACAATACTCCCACCCCCTCCTCCTGCCTTACACAAGCGTTAAATGGACTTTCCTTGACCTTCATTAGTATTATACGGAACTCTATGACTTCTTGGTTCAAAATCCCTATGGTAAATTGACACAATTCAGCGATTTTGTGTTTCTGCGTTGAGGTTAGAAATTTTATTATATATTCAATTTTATGTCTTAGAGAGGAAATCAGATAATTTTATTGTAAATGCTCGTCAAGGTCACTCGTATGAACACCAAAATGTCTCCCTGACACAGAAGATTTTAAATAATTCGTTGTTAGGGCCTGGAACGCGAAGTTATTATCTCTGACACGATTTACGACAGTCCCCTCTGTAGCAGAATATCACAGCTCTGACGGCATAGTACATGATTCTGTTGACGGCTTCTAAAGCGTTGACAAAACTTGGGTGTTCTGTCCTGCAAATTAATTTTGTTACTAGCTATTCTTACCGTATTGAGCATTTTGAGCATTGTAATTCAACGTCACTATTCTTAACGCCCTTGTTCTTTGGTCAACATCTTCTTGAGAACCAAAGTTTAGGAAATATTTTAGTTTAGGTTTCTTGTAATGAACAGTTAGATGGATAATTTCTATATGATTTGTGTATATGTTTTAAAAGGTCATACTACCCAGCCAGACTTGAGCCGTATTTATTTGTTTTAACCAGTATATAGTCTTCTTTTATGCGTTACCCCTGCTTTGACGAACGGAGAAATACGCACCACCCCTGGTAGATTAGGTGACCATTATCGTCAACACTAATCACCCGTGAGTATTAACTCGGTTTATTCTGTTAAGTGTAATAAACGGGCTCTGCTAGGATACCAAATTGACCAGATGCAGATTCCATTATAGTACCGAAAATTGAAACTTTTCATAAAATCAAAGCTCTCATTCATATAAACTTTGATATAATTAGCAATGTAACATTTTTGGTAAATTACTTAAGGATTAATAACTGATTGAAATAACAAATCTCATCATTCTTCTTTCTAATGAAACCGTATTTATGGAAATATCTGGATTTCTGACAAAGTTATTTCAATTTAAAAAGTTCTACACGTGGTTCATATTTCACTGATAAAACAGGCAGAAATCACAGTACTCCCAAGGGGAAGTAAATCACCAGTTACGTCAGTATTCTTGCTCTGATCGGTTTCTGCATGGGACATCTTATTGATGAATGTCTCGGGCACCTGCTGTGCAAATTTGAGATTTTTTGATGATTATTTAGTTCCCTTGAAGGAAGTCGTGAAATTCACAATTTCCCATTTTTCTTGGCCCTTTCCCTTGTCATCATCTCAAAATCAGTACTGGATATCAAAAGACGAGATTTGAGAAACAAAACAGTGTTTTATTAGGTCATTCAAAAACATTACGCAATACACAATGCGAAATTTCAATCATATCCAAATACGTTTTAACAAGGTATTTTTTGCCGTAAACAGCTAGAAAATCGTTGATATTTGTAAATACGCCTATTTACATAGCATACACTGGCCTTTTTAACACTTAACACATTCCAAAAGACCTATCAACATTTCATATTACTTTTATAATACGAATATTGTACAATACTCCCACCCCCTCCTCCTGCCTTACACAAGCGTTAAATGGACTTTCCTTGACCTTCATTAGTATTATACGGAACTCTATGACTTCTTGGTTCAAAATCCCTATGGTAAATTGACACAATTCAGCGATTTTGTGTTTCTGCGTTGAGGTTAGAAATTTTATTATATATTCAATTTTATGTCTTAGAGAGGAAATCAGATAATTTTATTGTAAATGCTCGTCAAGGTCACTCGTATGAACACCAAAATGTCTCCCTGACACAGAAGATTTTAAATAATTCGTTGTTAGGGCCTGGAACGCGAAGTTATTATCTCTGACACGATTTACGACAGTCCCCTCTGTAGCAGAATATCACAGCTCTGACGGCATAGTACATGATTCTGTTGACGGCTTCTAAAGCGTTGACAAAACTTGGGTGTTCTGTCCTGCAAATTAATTTTGTTACTAGCTATTCTTACCGTATTGAGCATTTTGAGCATTGTAATTCAACGTCACTATTCTTAACGCCCTTGTTCTTTGGTCAACATCTTCTTGAGAACCAAAGTTTAGGAAATATTTTAGTTTAGGTTTCTTGTAATGAACAGTTAGATGGATAATTTCTATATGATTTGTGTATATGTTTTAAAAGGTCATACTACCCAGCCAGACTTGAGCCGTATTTATTTGTTTTAACCAGTATATAGTCTTCTTTTATGCGTTACCCCTGCTTTGACGAACGGAGAAATACGCACCACCCCTGGTAGATTAGGTGACCATTATCGTCAACACTAATCACCCGTGAGTATTAACTCGGTTTATTCTGTTAAGTGTAATAAACGGGCTCTGCTAGGATACCAAATTGACCAGATGCAGATTCCATTATAGTACCGAAAATTGAAACTTTTCATAAAATCAAAGCTCTCATTCATATAAACTTTGATATAATTAGCAATGTAACATTTTTGGTAAATTACTTAAGGATTAATAACTGATTGAAATAACAAATCTCATCATTCTTCTTTCTAATGAAACCGTATTTATGGAAATATCTGGATTTCTGACAAAGTTATTTCAATTTAAAAAGTTCTACACGTGGTTCATATTTCACTGATAAAACAGGCAGAAATCACAGTACTCCCAAGGGGAAGTAAATCACCAGTTACGTCAGTATTCTTGCTCTGATCGGTTTCTGCATGGGACATCTTATTGATGAATGTCTCGGGCACCTGCTGTGCAAATTTGAGATTTTTTGATGATTATTTAGTTCCCTTGAAGGAAGTCGTGAAATTCACAATTTCCCATTTTTCTTGGCCCTTTCCCTTGTCATCATCTCAAAATCAGTACTGGATATCAAAAGACGAGATTTGAGAAACAAAACAGTGTTTTATTAGGTCATTCAAAAACATTACGCAATACACAATGCGAAATTTCAATCATATCCAAATACGTTTTAACAAGGTATTTTTTGCCGTAAACAGCTAGAAAATCGTTGATATTTGTAAATACGCCTATTTACATAGCATACACTGGCCTTTTTAACACTTAACACACTCCAAAAGACCTATCAACATTTCATATTACTTTTATAATACGAATATTGTACAATACTCCCACCCCCTCCTCCTGCCTTACACAAGCGTTAAATGGACTTTCCTTGACCTTCATTAGTATTATACGGAACTCTATGACTTCTTGGTTCAAAATCCCTATGGTAAATTGACACAATTCAGCGATTTTGTGTTTCTGCGTTGAGGTTAGAAATTTTATTATATATTCAATTTTATGTCTTAGAGAGGAAATCAGATAATTTTATTGTAAATGCTCGTCAAGGTCACTCGTATGAACACCAAAATGTCTCCCTGACACAGAAGATTTTAAATAATTCGTTGTTAGGGCCTGGAACGCGAAGTTATTATCTCTGACACGATTTACGACAGTCCCCTCTGTAGCAGAATATCACAGCTCTGACGGCATAGTACATGATTCTGTTGACGGCTTCTAAAGCGTTGACAAAACTTGGGTGTTCTGTCCTGCAAATTAATTTTGTTACTAGCTATTCTTACCGTATTGAGCATTTTGAGCATTGTAATTCAACGTCACTATTCTTAACGCCCTTGTTCTTTGGTCAACATCTTCTTGAGAACCAAAGTTTAGGAAATATTTTAGTTTAGGTTTCTTGTAATGAACAGTTAGATGGATAATTTCTATATGATTTGTGTATATGTTTTAAAAGGTCATACTACCCAGCCAGACTTGAGCCGTATTTATTTGTTTTAACCAGTATATAGTCTTCTTTTATGCGTTACCCCTGCTTTGACGAACGGAGAAATACGCACCACCCCTGGTAGATTAGGTGACCATTATCGTCAACACTAATCACCCGTGAGTATTAACTCGGTTTATTCTGTTAAGTGTAATAAACGGGCTCTGCTAGGATACCAAATTGACCAGATGCAGATTCCATTATAGTACCGAAAATTGAAACTTTTCATAAAATCAAAGCTCTCATTCATATAAACTTTGATATAATTAGCAATGTAACATTTTTGGTAAATTACTTAAGGATTAATAACTGATTGAAATAACAAATCTCATCATTCTTCTTTCTAATGAAACCGTATTTATGGAAATATCTGGATTTCTGACAAAGTTATTTCAATTTAAAAAGTTCTACACGTGGTTCATATTTCACTGATAAAACAGGCAGAAATCACAGTACTCCCAAGGGGAAGTAAATCACCAGTTACGTCAGTATTCTTGCTCTGATCGGTTTCTGCATGGGACATCTTATTGATGAATGTCTCGGGCACCTGCTGTGCAAATTTGAGATTTTTTGATGATTATTTAGTTCCCTTCAAGGTATCACACCGGTAATTGTCCAATCAAAATGAACTTAGTCAATTGTAGTTCCGTATATTTAAAAGAATAATTTTTTTAATGCGTGATTTTTCTCATTTCCCCTTCTTCTTTTCTCTTATATTTTGTACCCCTGATTAGGAAATGTTGTGTAATTTGTAGAAATAATCAGTTGTTTACAGTGGAACTATTTGATGTTGGTAGCTGAGGCTTCTTTCCGAGGAGCACTCGGTCTGTTTACACACATGTGAAAAACACGTGGATTTGAGGGTAATCTTCTTTGCGGGTAAAATTATTTCGAAAATGCCGTGTAGGGTGTCTTTTTTCTGGTGTCAGCAGACGAGAGAGGTAACATAGAACATGTCCAAGTGCGTTATTTGGCATCAATTTTGTAAACTGATTTTTAATGATTTTTTCCCCTCTATAGTAATATATAGTGAAAATAATTACCGGTGTGATACCTTGAAGGAAGTCGTGAAATTCACAATTTCCCATTTTTCTTGGCCCTTTCCCTTGTCATCATCTCAAAATCAGTACTGGATATCAAAAGACGAGATTTGAGAAACAAAACAGTGTTTTATTAGGTCATTCAAAAACATTACGCAATACACAATGCGAAATTTCAATCATATCCAAATACGTTTTAACAAGGTATTTTTTGCCGTAAACAGCTAGAAAATCGTTGATATTTGTAAATACGCCTATTTACATAGCATACACTGGCCTTTTTAACACTTAACACATTCCAAAAGACCTATCAACATTTCATATTACTTTTATAATACGAATATTGTACAATACTCCCACCCCCTCCTCCTGCCTTACACAAGCGTTAAATGGACTTTCCTTGACCTTCATTAGTATTATACGGAACTCTATGACTTCTTGGTTCAAAATCCCTATGGTAAATTGACACAATTCAGCGATTTTGTGTTTCTGCGTTGAGGTTAGAAATTTTATTATATATTCAATTTTATGTCTTAGAGAGGAAATCAGATAATTTTATTGTAAATGCTCGTCAAGGTCACTCGTATGAACACCAAAATGTCTCCCTGACACAGAAGATTTTAAATAATTCGTTGTTAGGGCCTGGAACGCGAAGTTATTATCTCTGACACGATTTACGACAGTCCCCTCTGTAGCAGAATATCACAGCTCTGACGGCATAGTACATGATTCTGTTGACGGCTTCTAAAGCGTTGACAAAACTTGGGTGTTCTGTCCTGCAAATTAATTTTGTTACTAGCTATTCTTACCGTATTGAGCATTTTGAGCATTGTAATTCAACGTCACTATTCTTAACGCCCTTGTTCTTTGGTCAACATCTTCTTGAGAACCAAAGTTTAGGAAATATTTTAGTTTAGGTTTCTTGTAATGAACAGTTAGATGGATAATTTCTATATGATTTGTGTATATGTTTTAAAAGGTCATACTACCCAGCCAGACTTGAGCCGTATTTATTTGTTTTAACCAGTATATAGTCTTCTTTTATGCGTTACCCCTGCTTTGACGAACGGAGAAATACGCACCACCCCTGGTAGATTAGGTGACCATTATCGTCAACACTAATCACCCGTGAGTATTAACTCGGTTTATTCTGTTAAGTGTAATAAACGGGCTCTGCTAGGATACCAAATTGACCAGATGCAGATTCCATTATAGTACCGAAAATTGAAACTTTTCATAAAATCAAAGCTCTCATTCATATAAACTTTGATATAATTAGCAATGTAACATTTTTGGTAAATTACTTAAGGATTAATAACTGATTGAAATAACAAATCTCATCATTCTTCTTTCTAATGAAACCGTATTTATGGAAATATCTGGATTTCTGACAAAGTTATTTCAATTTAAAAAGTTCTACACGTGGTTCATATTTCACTGATAAAACAGGCAGAAATCACAGTACTCCCAAGGGGAAGTAAATCACCAGTTACGTCAGTATTCTTGCTCTGATCGGTTTCTGCATGGGACATCTTATTGATGAATGTCTCGGGCACCTGCTGTGCAAATTTGAGATTTTTTGATGATTATTTAGTTCCCTTCAAGGTATCACACCGGTAATTGTCCAATCAAAATGAACTTAGTCAATTGTAGTTCCGTATATTTAAAAGAATAATTTTTTTAATGCGTGATTTTTCTCATTTCCCCTTCTTCTTTTCTCTTATATTTTGTACCCCTGATTAGGAAATGTTGTGTAATTTGTAGAAATAATCAGTTGTTTACAGTGGAACTATTTGATGTTGGTAGCTGAGGCTTCTTTCCGAGGAGCACTCGGTCTGTTTACACACATGTGAAAAACACGTGGATTTGAGGGTAATCTTCTTTGCGGGTAAAATTATTTCGAAAATGCCGTGTAGGGTGTCTTTTTTCTGGTGTCAGCAGACGAGAGAGGTAACATAGAACATGTCCAAGTGCGTTATTTGGCATCAATTTTGTAAACTGATTTTTAATGATTTTTTCCCCTCTATAGTAATATATAGTGAAAATAATTACCGGTGTGATACCTTGAAGGAAGTCGTGAAATTCACAATTTCCCATTTTTCTTGGCCCTTTCCCTTGTCATCATCTCAAAATCAGTACTGGATATCAAAAGACGAGATTTGAGAAACAAAACAGTGTTTTATTAGGTCATTCAAAAACATTACGCAATACACAATGCGAAATTTCAATCATATCCAAATACGTTTTAACAAGGTATTTTTTGCCGTAAACAGCTAGAAAATCGTTGATATTTGTAAATACGCCTATTTACATAGCATACACTGGCCTTTTTAACACTTAACACATTCCAAAAGACCTATCAACATTTCATATTACTTTTATAATACGAATATTGTACAATACTCCCACCCCCTCCTCCTGCCTTACACAAGCGTTAAATGGACTTTCCTTGACCTTCATTAGTATTATACGGAACTCTATGACTTCTTGGTTCAAAATCCCTATGGTAAATTGACACAATTCAGCGATTTTGTGTTTCTGCGTTGAGGTTAGAAATTTTATTATATATTCAATTTTATGTCTTAGAGAGGAAATCAGATAATTTTATTGTAAATGCTCGTCAAGGTCACTCGTATGAACACCAAAATGTCTCCCTGACACAGAAGATTTTAAATAATTCGTTGTTAGGGCCTGGAACGCGAAGTTATTATCTCTGACACGATTTACGACAGTCCCCTCTGTAGCAGAATATCACAGCTCTGACGGCATAGTACATGATTCTGTTGACGGCTTCTAAAGCGTTGACAAAACTTGGGTGTTCTGTCCTGCAAATTAATTTTGTTACTAGCTATTCTTACCGTATTGAGCATTTTGAGCATTGTAATTCAACGTCACTATTCTTAACGCCCTTGTTCTTTGGTCAACATCTTCTTGAGAACCAAAGTTTAGGAAATATTTTAGTTTAGGTTTCTTGTAATGAACAGTTAGATGGATAATTTCTATATGATTTGTGTATATGTTTTAAAAGGTCATACTACCCAGCCAGACTTGAGCCGTATTTATTTGTTTTAACCAGTATATAGTCTTCTTTTATGCGTTACCCCTGCTTTGACGAACGGAGAAATACGCACCACCCCTGGTAGATTAGGTGACCATTATCGTCAACACTAATCACCCGTGAGTATTAACTCGGTTTATTCTGTTAAGTGTAATAAACGGGCTCTGCTAGGATACCAAATTGACCAGATGCAGATTCCATTATAGTACCGAAAATTGAAACTTTTCATAAAATCAAAGCTCTCATTCATATAAACTTTGATATAATTAGCAATGTAACATTTTTGGTAAATTACTTAAGGATTAATAACTGATTGAAATAACAAATCTCATCATTCTTCTTTCTAATGAAACCGTATTTATGGAAATATCTGGATTTCTGACAAAGTTATTTCAATTTAAAAAGTTCTACACGTGGTTCATATTTCACTGATAAAACAGGCAGAAATCACAGTACTCCCAAGGGGAAGTAAATCACCAGTTACGTCAGTATTCTTGCTCTGATCGGTTTCTGCATGGGACATCTTATTGATGAATGTCTCGGGCACCTGCTGTGCAAATTTGAGATTTTTTGATGATTATTTAGTTCCCTTGAAGGAAGTCGTGAAATTCACAATTTCCCATTTTTCTTGGCCCTTTCCCTTGTCATCATCTCAAAATCAGTACTGGATATCAAAAGACGAGATTTGAGAAACAAAACAGTGTTTTATTAGGTCATTCAAAAACATTACGCAATACACAATGCGAAATTTCAATCATATCCAAATACGTTTTAACAAGGTATTTTTTGCCGTAAACAGCTAGAAAATCGTTGATATTTGTAAATACGCCTATTTACATAGCATACACTGGCCTTTTTAACACTTAACACATTCCAAAAGACCTATCAACATTTCATATTACTTTTATAATACGAATATTGTACAATACTCCCACCCCCTCCTCCTGCCTTACACAAGCGTTAAATGGACTTTCCTTGACCTTCATTAGTATTATACGGAACTCTATGACTTCTTGGTTCAAAATCCCTATGGTAAATTGACACAATTCAGCGATTTTGTGTTTCTGCGTTGAGGTTAGAAATTTTATTATATATTCAATTTTATGTCTTAGAGAGGAAATCAGATAATTTTATTGTAAATGCTCGTCAAGGTCACTCGTATGAACACCAAAATGTCTCCCTGACACAGAAGATTTTAAATAATTCGTTGTTAGGGCCTGGAACGCGAAGTTATTATCTCTGACACGATTTACGACAGTCCCCTCTGTAGCAGAATATCACAGCTCTGACGGCATAGTACATGATTCTGTTGACGGCTTCTAAAGCGTTGACAAAACTTGGGTGTTCTGTCCTGCAAATTAATTTTGTTACTAGCTATTCTTACCGTATTGAGCATTTTGAGCATTGTAATTCAACGTCACTATTCTTAACGCCCTTGTTCTTTGGTCAACATCTTCTTGAGAACCAAAGTTTAGGAAATATTTTAGTTTAGGTTTCTTGTAATGAACAGTTAGATGGATAATTTCTATATGATTTGTGTATATGTTTTAAAAGGTCATACTACCCAGCCAGACTTGAGCCGTATTTATTTGTTTTAACCAGTATATAGTCTTCTTTTATGCGTTACCCCTGCTTTGACGAACGGAGAAATACGCACCACCCCTGGTAGATTAGGTGACCATTATCGTCAACACTAATCACCCGTGAGTATTAACTCGGTTTATTCTGTTAAGTGTAATAAACGGGCTCTGCTAGGATACCAAATTGACCAGATGCAGATTCCATTATAGTACCGAAAATTGAAACTTTTCATAAAATCAAAGCTCTCATTCATATAAACTTTGATATAATTAGCAATGTAACATTTTTGGTAAATTACTTAAGGATTAATAACTGATTGAAATAACAAATCTCATCATTCTTCTTTCTAATGAAACCGTATTTATGGAAATATCTGGATTTCTGACAAAGTTATTTCAATTTAAAAAGTTCTACACGTGGTTCATATTTCACTGATAAAACAGGCAGAAATCACAGTACTCCCAAGGGGAAGTAAATCACCAGTTACGTCAGTATTCTTGCTCTGATCGGTTTCTGCATGGGACATCTTATTGATGAATGTCTCGGGCACCTGCTGTGCAAATTTGAGATTTTTTGATGATTATTTAGTTCCCTTCAAGGTATCACACCGGTAATTGTCCAATCAAAATGAACTTAGTCAATTGTAGTTCCGTATATTTAAAAGAATAATTTTTTTAATGCGTGATTTTTCTCATTTCCCCTTCTTCTTTTCTCTTATATTTTGTACCCCTGATTAGGAAATGTTGTGTAATTTGTAGAAATAATCAGTTGTTTACAGTGGAACTATTTGATGTTGGTAGCTGAGGCTTCTTTCCGAGGAGCACTCGGTCTGTTTACACACATGTGAAAAACACGTGGATTTGAGGGTAATCTTCTTTGCGGGTAAAATTATTTCGAAAATGCCGTGTAGGGTGTCTTTTTTCTGGTGTCAGCAGACGAGAGAGGTAACATAGAACATGTCCAAGTGCGTTATTTGGCATCAATTTTGTAAACTGATTTTTAATGATTTTTTCCCCTCTATAGTAATATATAGTGAAAATAATTACCGGTGTGATACCTTGAAGGAAGTCGTGAAATTCACAATTTCCCATTTTTCTTGGCCCTTTCCCTTGTCATCATCTCAAAATCAGTACTGGATATCAAAAGACGAGATTTGAGAAACAAAACAGTGTTTTATTAGGTCATTCAAAAACATTACGCAATACACAATGCGAAATTTCAATCATATCCAAATACGTTTTAACAAGGTATTTTTTGCCGTAAACAGCTAGAAAATCGTTGATATTTGTAAATACGCCTATTTACATAGCATACACTGGCCTTTTTAACACTTAACACATTCCAAAAGACCTATCAACATTTCATATTACTTTTATAATACGAATATTGTACAATACTCCCACCCCCTCCTCCTGCCTTACACAAGCGTTAAATGGACTTTCCTTGACCTTCATTAGTATTATACGGAACTCTATGACTTCTTGGTTCAAAATCCCTATGGTAAATTGACACAATTCAGCGATTTTGTGTTTCTGCGTTGAGGTTAGAAATTTTATTATATATTCAATTTTATGTCTTAGAGAGGAAATCAGATAATTTTATTGTAAATGCTCGTCAAGGTCACTCGTATGAACACCAAAATGTCTCCCTGACACAGAAGATTTTAAATAATTCGTTGTTAGGGCCTGGAACGCGAAGTTATTATCTCTGACACGATTTACGACAGTCCCCTCTGTAGCAGAATATCACAGCTCTGACGGCATAGTACATGATTCTGTTGACGGCTTCTAAAGCGTTGACAAAACTTGGGTGTTCTGTCCTGCAAATTAATTTTGTTACTAGCTATTCTTACCGTATTGAGCATTTTGAGCATTGTAATTCAACGTCACTATTCTTAACGCCCTTGTTCTTTGGTCAACATCTTCTTGAGAACCAAAGTTTAGGAAATATTTTAGTTTAGGTTTCTTGTAATGAACAGTTAGATGGATAATTTCTATATGATTTGTGTATATGTTTTAAAAGGTCATACTACCCAGCCAGACTTGAGCCGTATTTATTTGTTTTAACCAGTATATAGTCTTCTTTTATGCGTTACCCCTGCTTTGACGAACGGAGAAATACGCACCACCCCTGGTAGATTAGGTGACCATTATCGTCAACACTAATCACCCGTGAGTATTAACTCGGTTTATTCTGTTAAGTGTAATAAACGGGCTCTGCTAGGATACCAAATTGACCAGATGCAGATTCCATTATAGTACCGAAAATTGAAACTTTTCATAAAATCAAAGCTCTCATTCATATAAACTTTGATATAATTAGCAATGTAACATTTTTGGTAAATTACTTAAGGATTAATAACTGATTGAAATAACAAATCTCATCATTCTTCTTTCTAATGAAACCGTATTTATGGAAATATCTGGATTTCTGACAAAGTTATTTCAATTTAAAAAGTTCTACACGTGGTTCATATTTCACTGATAAAACAGGCAGAAATCACAGTACTCCCAAGGGGAAGTAAATCACCAGTTACGTCAGTATTCTTGCTCTGATCGGTTTCTGCATGGGACATCTTATTGATGAATGTCTCGGGCACCTGCTGTGCAAATTTGAGATTTTTTGATGATTATTTAGTTCCCTTGAAGGAAGTCGTGAAATTCACAATTTCCCATTTTTCTTGGCCCTTTCCCTTGTCATCATCTCAAAATCAGTACTGGATATCAAAAGACGAGATTTGAGAAACAAAACAGTGTTTTATTAGGTCATTCAAAAACATTACGCAATACACAATGCGAAATTTCAATCATATCCAAATACGTTTTAACAAGGTATTTTTTGCCGTAAACAGCTAGAAAATCGTTGATATTTGTAAATACGCCTATTTACATAGCATACACTGGCCTTTTTAACACTTAACACATTCCAAAAGACCTATCAACATTTCATATTACTTTTATAATACGAATATTGTACAATACTCCCACCCCCTCCTCCTGCCTTACACAAGCGTTAAATGGACTTTCCTTGACCTTCATTAGTATTATACGGAACTCTATGACTTCTTGGTTCAAAATCCCTATGGTAAATTGACACAATTCAGCGATTTTGTGTTTCTGCGTTGAGGTTAGAAATTTTATTATATATTCAATTTTATGTCTTAGAGAGGAAATCAGATAATTTTATTGTAAATGCTCGTCAAGGTCACTCGTATGAACACCAAAATGTCTCCCTGACACAGAAGATTTTAAATAATTCGTTGTTAGGGCCTGGAACGCGAAGTTATTATCTCTGACACGATTTACGACAGTCCCCTCTGTAGCAGAATATCACAGCTCTGACGGCATAGTACATGATTCTGTTGACGGCTTCTAAAGCGTTGACAAAACTTGGGTGTTCTGTCCTGCAAATTAATTTTGTTACTAGCTATTCTTACCGTATTGAGCATTTTGAGCATTGTAATTCAACGTCACTATTCTTAACGCCCTTGTTCTTTGGTCAACATCTTCTTGAGAACCAAAGTTTAGGAAATATTTTAGTTTAGGTTTCTTGTAATGAACAGTTAGATGGATAATTTCTATATGATTTGTGTATATGTTTTAAAAGGTCATACTACCCAGCCAGACTTGAGCCGTATTTATTTGTTTTAACCAGTATATAGTCTTCTTTTATGCGTTACCCCTGCTTTGACGAACGGAGAAATACGCACCACCCCTGGTAGATTAGGTGACCATTATCGTCAACACTAATCACCCGTGAGTATTAACTCGGTTTATTCTGTTAAGTGTAATAAACGGGCTCTGCTAGGATACCAAATTGACCAGATGCAGATTCCATTATAGTACCGAAAATTGAAACTTTTCATAAAATCAAAGCTCTCATTCATATAAACTTTGATATAATTAGCAATGTAACATTTTTGGTAAATTACTTAAGGATTAATAACTGATTGAAATAACAAATCTCATCATTCTTCTTTCTAATGAAACCGTATTTATGGAAATATCTGGATTTCTGACAAAGTTATTTCAATTTAAAAAGTTCTACACGTGGTTCATATTTCACTGATAAAACAGGCAGAAATCACAGTACTCCCAAGGGGAAGTAAATCACCAGTTACGTCAGTATTCTTGCTCTGATCGGTTTCTGCATGGGACATCTTATTGATGAATGTCTCGGGCACCTGCTGTGCAAATTTGAGATTTTTTGATGATTATTTAGTTCCCTTCAAGGAAGTCGTGAAATTCACAATTTCCCATTTTTCTTGGCCCTTTCCCTTGTCATCATCTCAAAATCAGTACTGGATATCAAAAGACGAGATTTGAGAAACAAAACAGTGTTTTATTAGGTCATTCAAAAACATTACGCAATACACAATGCGAAATTTCAATCATATCCAAATACGTTTTAACAAGGTATTTTTTGCCGTAAACAGCTAGAAAATCGTTGATATTTGTAAATACGCCTATTTACATAGCATACACTGGCCTTTTTAACACTTAACACATTCCAAAAGACCTATCAACATTTCATATTACTTTTATAATACGAATATTGTACAATACTCCCACCCCCTCCTCCTGCCTTACACAAGCGTTAAATGGACTTTCCTTGACCTTCATTAGTATTATACGGAACTCTATGACTTCTTGGTTCAAAATCCCTATGGTAAATTGACACAATTCAGCGATTTTGTGTTTCTGCGTTGAGGTTAGAAATTTTATTATATATTCAATTTTATGTCTTAGAGAGGAAATCAGATAATTTTATTGTAAATGCTCGTCAAGGTCACTCGTATGAACACCAAAATGTCTCCCTGACACAGAAGATTTTAAATAATTCGTTGTTAGGGCCTGGAACGCGAAGTTATTATCTCTGACACGATTTACGACAGTCCCCTCTGTAGCAGAATATCACAGCTCTGACGGCATAGTACATGATTCTGTTGACGGCTTCTAAAGCGTTGACAAAACTTGGGTGTTCTGTCCTGCAAATTAATTTTGTTACTAGCTATTCTTACCGTATTGAGCATTTTGAGCATTGTAATTCAACGTCACTATTCTTAACGCCCTTGTTCTTTGGTCAACATCTTCTTGAGAACCAAAGTTTAGGAAATATTTTAGTTTAGGTTTCTTGTAATGAACAGTTAGATGGATAATTTCTATATGATTTGTGTATATGTTTTAAAAGGTCATACTACCCAGCCAGACTTGAGCCGTATTTATTTGTTTTAACCAGTATATAGTCTTCTTTTATGCGTTACCCCTGCTTTGACGAACGGAGAAATACGCACCACCCCTGGTAGATTAGGTGACCATTATCGTCAACACTAATCACCCGTGAGTATTAACTCGGTTTATTTTGTTAAGTGTAATAAACGGGCTCTGCTAGGATACCAAATTGACCAGATGCAGATTCCATTATAGTACCGAAAATTGAAACTTTTCATAAAATCAAAGCTCTCATTCATATAAACTTTGATATAATTAGCAATGTAACATTTTTGGTAAATTACTTAAGGATTAATAACTGATTGAAATAACAAATCTCATCATTCTTCTTTCTAATGAAACCGTATTTATGGAAATATCTGGATTTCTGACAAAGTTATTTCAATTTAAAAAGTTCTACACGTGGTTCATATTTCACTGATAAAACAGGCAGAAATCACAGTACTCCCAAGGGGAAGTAAATCACCAGTTACGTCAGTATTCTTGCTCTGATCGGTTTCTGCATGGGACATCTTATTGATGAATGTCTCGGGCACCTGCTGTGCAAATTTGAGATTTTTTGATGATTATTTAGTTCCCTTCAAGGTATCACACCGGTAATTGTCCAATCAAAATGAACTTAGTCAATTGTAGTTCCGTATATTTAAAAGAATAATTTTTTTAATGCGTGATTTTTCTCATTTCCCCTTCTTCTTTTCTCTTATATTTTGTACCCCTGATTAGGAAATGTTGTGTAATTTGTAGAAATAATCAGTTGTTTACAGTGGAACTATTTGATGTTGGTAGCTGAGGCTTCTTTCCGAGGAGCACTCGGTCTGTTTACACACATGTGAAAAACACGTGGATTTGAGGGTAATCTTCTTTGCGGGTAAAATTATTTCGAAAATGCCGTGTAGGGTGTCTTTTTTCTGGTGTCAGCAGACGAGAGAGGTAACATAGAACATGTCCAAGTGCGTTATTTGGCATCAATTTTGTAAACTGATTTTTAATGATTTTTTCCCCTCTATAGTAATATATAGTGAAAATAATTACCGGTGTGATACCTTGAAGGAAGTCGTGAAATTCACAATTTCCCATTTTTCTTGGCCCTTTCCCTTGTCATCATCTCAAAATCAGTACTGGATATCAAAAGACGAGATTTGAGAAACAAAACAGTGTTTTATTAGGTCATTCAAAAACATTACGCAATACACAATGCGAAATTTCAATCATATCCAAATACGTTTTAACAAGGTATTTTTTGCCGTAAACAGCTAGAAAATCGTTGATATTTGTAAATACGCCTATTTACATAGCATACACTGGCCTTTTTAACACTTAACACATTCCAAAAGACCTATCAACATTTCATATTACTTTTATAATACGAATATTGTACAATACTCCCACCCCCTCCTCCTGCCTTACACAAGCGTTAAATGGACTTTCCTTGACCTTCATTAGTATTATACGGAACTCTATGACTTCTTGGTTCAAAATCCCTATGGTAAATTGACACAATTCAGCGATTTTGTGTTTCTGCGTTGAGGTTAGAAATTTTATTATATATTCAATTTTATGTCTTAGAGAGGAAATCAGATAATTTTATTGTAAATGCTCGTCAAGGTCACTCGTATGAACACCAAAATGTCTCCCTGACACAGAAGATTTTAAATAATTCGTTGTTAGGGCCTGGAACGCGAAGTTATTATCTCTGACACGATTTACGACAGTCCCCTCTGTAGCAGAATATCACAGCTCTGACGGCATAGTACATGATTCTGTTGACGGCTTCTAAAGCGTTGACAAAACTTGGGTGTTCTGTCCTGCAAATTAATTTTGTTACTAGCTATTCTTACCGTATTGAGCATTTTGAGCATTGTAATTCAACGTCACTATTCTTAACGCCCTTGTTCTTTGGTCAACATCTTCTTGAGAACCAAAGTTTAGGAAATATTTTAGTTTAGGTTTCTTGTAATGAACAGTTAGATGGATAATTTCTATATGATTTGTGTATATGTTTTAAAAGGTCATACTACCCAGCCAGACTTGAGCCGTATTTATTTGTTTTAACCAGTATATAGTCTTCTTTTATGCGTTACCCCTGCTTTGACGAACGGAGAAATACGCACCACCCCTGGTAGATTAGGTGACCATTATCGTCAACACTAATCACCCGTGAGTATTAACTCGGTTTATTCTGTTAAGTGTAATAAACGGGCTCTGCTAGGATACCAAATTGACCAGATGCAGATTCCATTATAGTACCGAAAATTGAAACTTTTCATAAAATCAAAGCTCTCATTCATATAAACTTTGATATAATTAGCAATGTAACATTTTTGGTAAATTACTTAAGGATTAATAACTGATTGAAATAACAAATCTCATCATTCTTCTTTCTAATGAAACCGTATTTATGGAAATATCTGGATTTCTGACAAAGTTATTTCAATTTAAAAAGTTCTACACGTGGTTCATATTTCACTGATAAAACAGGCAGAAATCACAGTACTCCCAAGGGGAAGTAAATCACCAGTTACGTCAGTATTCTTGCTCTGATCGGTTTCTGCATGGGACATCTTATTGATGAATGTCTCGGGCACCTGCTGTGCAAATTTGAGATTTTTTGATGATTATTTAGTTCCCTTCAAGGAAGTCGTGAAATTCACAATTTCCCATTTTTCTTGGCCCTTTCCCTTGTCATCATCTCAAAATCAGTACTGGATATCAAAAGACGAGATTTGAGAAACAAAACAGTGTTTTATTAGGTCATTCAAAAACATTACGCAATACACAATGCGAAATTTCAATCATATCCAAATACGTTTTAACAAGGTATTTTTTGCCGTAAACAGCTAGAAAATCGTTGATATTTGTAAATACGCCTATTTACATAGCATACACTGGCCTTTTTAACACTTAACACATTCCAAAAGACCTATCAACATTTCATATTACTTTTATAATACGAATATTGTACAATACTCCCACCCCCTCCTCCTGCCTTACACAAGCGTTAAATGGACTTTCCTTGACCTTCATTAGTATTATACGGAACTCTATGACTTCTTGGTTCAAAATCCCTATGGTAAATTGACACAATTCAGCGATTTTGTGTTTCTGCGTTGAGGTTAGAAATTTTATTATATATTCAATTTTATGTCTTAGAGAGGAAATCAGATAATTTTATTGTAAATGCTCGTCAAGGTCACTCGTATGAACACCAAAATGTCTCCCTGACACAGAAGATTTTAAATAATTCGTTGTTAGGGCCTGGAACGCGAAGTTATTATCTCTGACACGATTTACGACAGTCCCCTCTGTAGCAGAATATCACAGCTCTGACGGCATAGTACATGATTCTGTTGACGGCTTCTAAAGCGTTGACAAAACTTGGGTGTTCTGTCCTGCAAATTAATTTTGTTACTAGCTATTCTTACCGTATTGAGCATTTTGAGCATTGTAATTCAACGTCACTATTCTTAACGCCCTTGTTCTTTGGTCAACATCTTCTTGAGAACCAAAGTTTAGGAAATATTTTAGTTTAGGTTTCTTGTAATGAACAGTTAGATGGATAATTTCTATATGATTTGTGTATATGTTTTAAAAGGTCATACTACCCAGCCAGACTTGAGCCGTATTTATTTGTTTTAACCAGTATATAGTCTTCTTTTATGCGTTACCCCTGCTTTGACGAACGGAGAAATACGCACCACCCCTGGTAGATTAGGTGACCATTATCGTCAACACTAATCACCCGTGAGTATTAACTCGGTTTATTCTGTTAAGTGTAATAAACGGGCTCTGCTAGGATACCAAATTGACCAGATGCAGATTCCATTATAGTACCGAAAATTGAAACTTTTCATAAAATCAAAGCTCTCATTCATATAAACTTTGATATAATTAGCAATGTAACATTTTTGGTAAATTACTTAAGGATTAATAACTGATTGAAATAACAAATCTCATCATTCTTCTTTCTAATGAAACCGTATTTATGGAAATATCTGGATTTCTGACAAAGTTATTTCAATTTAAAAAGTTCTACACGTGGTTCATATTTCACTGATAAAACAGGCAGAAATCACAGTACTCCCAAGGGGAAGTAAATCACCAGTTACGTCAGTATTCTTGCTCTGATCGGTTTCTGCATGGGACATCTTATTGATGAATGTCTCGGGCACCTGCTGTGCAAATTTGAGATTTTTTGATGATTATTTAGTTCCCTTGAAGGAAGTCGTGAAATTCACAATTTCCCATTTTTCTTGGCCCTTTCCCTTGTCATCATCTCAAAATCAGTACTGGATATCAAAAGACGAGATTTGAGAAACAAAACAGTGTTTTATTAGGTCATTCAAAAACATTACGCAATACACAATGCGAAATTTCAATCATATCCAAATACGTTTTAACAAGGTATTTTTTGCCGTAAACAGCTAGAAAATCGTTGATATTTGTAAATACGCCTATTTACATAGCATACACTGGCCTTTTTAACACTTAACACATTCCAAAAGACCTATCAACATTTCATATTACTTTTATAATACGAATATTGTACAATACTCCCACCCCCTCCTCCTGCCTTACACAAGCGTTAAATGGACTTTCCTTGACCTTCATTAGTATTATACGGAACTCTATGACTTCTTGGTTCAAAATCCCTATGGTAAATTGACACAATTCAGCGATTTTGTGTTTCTGCGTTGAGGTTAGAAATTTTATTATATATTCAATTTTATGTCTTAGAGAGGAAATCAGATAATTTTATTGTAAATGCTCGTCAAGGTCACTCGTATGAACACCAAAATGTCTCCCTGACACAGAAGATTTTAAATAATTCGTTGTTAGGGCCTGGAACGCGAAGTTATTATCTCTGACACGATTTACGACAGTCCCCTCTGTAGCAGAATATCACAGCTCTGACGGCATAGTACATGATTCTGTTGACGGCTTCTAAAGCGTTGACAAAACTTGGGTGTTCTGTCCTGCAAATTAATTTTGTTACTAGCTATTCTTACCGTATTGAGCATTTTGAGCATTGTAATTCAACGTCACTATTCTTAACGCCCTTGTTCTTTGGTCAACATCTTCTTGAGAACCAAAGTTTAGGAAATATTTTAGTTTAGGTTTCTTGTAATGAACAGTTAGATGGATAATTTCTATATGATTTGTGTATATGTTTTAAAAGGTCATACTACCCAGCCAGACTTGAGCCGTATTTATTTGTTTTAACCAGTATATAGTCTTCTTTTATGCGTTACCCCTGCTTTGACGAACGGAGAAATACGCACCACCCCTGGTAGATTAGGTGACCATTATCGTCAACACTAATCACCCGTGAGTATTAACTCGGTTTATTCTGTTAAGTGTAATAAACGGGCTCTGCTAGGATACCAAATTGACCAGATGCAGATTCCATTATAGTACCGAAAATTGAAACTTTTCATAAAATCAAAGCTCTCATTCATATAAACTTTGATATAATTAGCAATGTAACATTTTTGGTAAATTACTTAAGGATTAATAACTGATTGAAATAACAAATCTCATCATTCTTCTTTCTAATGAAACCGTATTTATGGAAATATCTGGATTTCTGACAAAGTTATTTCAATTTAAAAAGTTCTACACGTGGTTCATATTTCACTGATAAAACAGGCAGAAATCACAGTACTCCCAAGGGGAAGTAAATCACCAGTTACGTCAGTATTCTTGCTCTGATCGGTTTCTGCATGGGACATCTTATTGATGAATGTCTCGGGCACCTGCTGTGCAAATTTGAGATTTTTTGATGATTATTTAGTTCCCTTCAAGGTATCACACCGGTAATTGTCCAATCAAAATGAACTTAGTCAATTGTAGTTCCGTATATTTAAAAGAATAATTTTTTTAATGCGTGATTTTTCTCATTTCCCCTTCTTCTTTTCTCTTATATTTTGTACCCCTGATTAGGAAATGTTGTGTAATTTGTAGAAATAATCAGTTGTTTACAGTGGAACTATTTGATGTTGGTAGCTGAGGCTTCTTTCCGAGGAGCACTCGGTCTGTTTACACACATGTGAAAAACACGTGGATTTGAGGGTAATCTTCTTTGCGGGTAAAATTATTTCGAAAATGCCGTGTAGGGTGTCTTTTTTCTGGTGTCAGCAGACGAGAGAGGTAACATAGAACATGTCCAAGTGCGTTATTTGGCATCAATTTTGTAAACTGATTTTTAATGATTTTTTCCCCTCTATAGTAATATATAGTGAAAATAATTACCGGTGTGATACCTACACCTTAATACTTAATCTCTGGAAAGTAAGGTGCGCTGTATTGGTGAACTGTTGGTAACCAAACGTCCAAAAATATTTACTGTCACCAATGCTTTTTCTGAGCTAAACCTTGGCTGTTTCATTGTTTTTATTTGTCAATAAAAACACCATGACCTTTGGACTTGATATATTGATATATGATTTATTGATTGTAAATTGTTTTACGTCACTCTTGAATTTTTTTTTACTCATATTGAGACGTCACCATTGCCGGTTAAGGGCTGCAAAAGTTAGGCCTACCTGTATCCTTGGAGCGTACGACCTTGGAGAAGTCGATCTTTATCGTGCCACACCTGCTGTGACACGGGGCCTCGGTTTTGCGGTCTCATCCGAAGGACCGCCCCAATTAGTTGCCTTTTACGACAAGCAAGGGTACTGAAAATAAACGACCCTCGAAATATGAAAACCTCACGGTATGTAACTTTGACATTCTAATGCACTCTCTAGATGTTTAGAAAGATGAAAATCCAATAACCGTGCTCTCTTGTTCGATCAGTGAACGAACACTATGATATGTGCCGACAATGTGTATATATCAAAATTTGGGAAGTTGGTACGAGTTCAACATTTGTGTTAACACTAGTATTGATTCACTTCATTTAAAGCTGATGGCAATGGAATATGAGTGTTAAATTCTCGTGGGATGGAATACCCCAAAACTGGTCAAATTGGAGTATGAGTATTAAATTCTCGGGGGATGGAATACCCCAAAGCTGGTAAAATTGGAATATCAGTGTAAAATTCCCATGGGGAATGAATACACTAAAGCTGATAACAGTTCTATATAAGTGTAAGATTATAATGTCCCAAATCTGGTGACAATTCAATATGGTTAAATTTACTTTTCTAACCCTTTAATAAAAAGCGTTAGCAAGTTCTTATAACTGTAAAGACCGAACAACTGAAGTCTGTCAGGGGTATGAGGACTCGAGATCATGGCATCTGCATCTAGGTCTCATATGTGCAGAATGAAGACAAAACGTTCGGCCATTGGCGTCTCAGACTATGCAAATGCTCCTCATTCGGTGCCTAGAGTAGTTGATCATACCTCTAATGTGGTTAATATTACCAAATAAACACAGGAAATTAATCTAAATGCGGGATTTTTCAACAATTCTTCATTCAGTAATCATACTCAACTAGTCTTTCAATTAACGTAGCCGCCAGACACCGACTATCTACCTTATTGTGATTGTACCTGTACTGTGTGTAAGTTGGTGAACTGTTTAAAGCTGAGATTGTACAACTTTGTTAATACTTTGATGTTTTTGATATATTTAATTAAATATAAATTCAAGAATTGGATTTTTTCAGCATTGCGCACTTCTTCCTTTTACGAAATGACGTCATATGTGCTGTTCCAGTGGATTTTCCATTAACCGTTACTTTCCAACGAGAACAGGACTGTGTCATAACATTGTTAAATCATTTTTAATGTTAGAATTTAACAGCTTACAACCGTATTAACATTTTTCAGTACTGAAGAAACGAAGTAAAACTTAAACATAAAAGGTCCGTTCACAATATCGCTGCATCTTTTATCCCCTGCTAAAAATACAAAAATGCCTCTCGCAAACAATGATTCTCAGAATTAATGTAGTTTTAGGAAAATCAGTGTTACTTCTGAATGAAGAAAAAATGCAAGATGCTCGTCCCCTAATTACAGAGATAAGGCATCTGATTCGCTCATCCCTTAATTACAGAAATAAGGCATCTGATTCGCTCAGGATACATCTATAGTCAGTACTTGAAATAGAGAATTTTGAAATGTGGAGTTCACAAATAATGACATAGGTGTGGCAACACATACGTCAAAATGACACTCACATTGACGGGGGAAAATGACACCAGTCTACGAAACAAAAAATCAGCCATTCTGTTTATACTTGCTGAAGGTCAGCTCGGAGAGTTTTTGCAATGATATTTACTGCAAGCATTAACTGTTTAACTGACAATGGTGTTTTTATTTTATATACACGCTAATCGTCACGAGTGTTATCAACAGAATAGATGTAAAAATATCAAGATTTAATGCTTTAGGAATAATGATATTTCCAAGATTCCCCAGTACCCCTTGCTTTTCGTAAAAGGTGAATAAATGAACGAGACCGCAAAAACCGAGGCCCATGTCAAAGCAGGTGTGGCACGATAAAGATCCTTCCCTGCTCTGGGGTCGTAAGCGCCGATCACAGGCCTAAATTTTGCAGCCCTTCACCAGCAATGGTGACGTCTCTGTACGTGTGAAAAATTTTCCAGCGGGACGTTAAACAATATACAATATAAGATATATGTAGTACATTATAAATCACTGCAAAAATGTAATTGTTTTCTGTGTACGTTCAATAATCAGTTAAATAGAGCATCCTTTTGAGTTTTAAAAAATCATTATTTGCAATAATTCCCGAATACAGTTATACTTTAAAATGTAAAGTATTATCCAAAATGGGAAAAGAGCCATTCGAAAGCATATTACTCTCAATTTATACATAGATTTTTCAATTTACTAAAAAGACATTTTATTTTACTATTTTTTGGCTGTATTCAGAAATATTATTTGTACATAAAGTTAATTTAATTTGATCATTTCAGCTTTTATGAACTTTTTATACCACTATAACCTTAACGTCCGTACAGTAACTGAATTATGTTGCTCTCTGTCCTTAGTTTGAGGATGTGCAAGGATACTTGAGAACCGTACAAGGTACGCAAGAAAGAACAGGAATGAAGCTCTACCGTGGTTGGACCATGTTCTTCTATCCCACATTCGGTGTTTGTCACCCAGACTCGGCGAAGGTTCTCCTAAAATCCTCGGAACCTAAACCCAGACACACCATAGGCGGATCTTACAGGTTCCTGTTACCTTGGCTAGGTGGGAAATATTAAGTAATATTAAACAGAAGGCCCACAGGCCTTATCAGTCACCTGAGTTTTGGTTAAAAGTATCACTAGTCCAAAGGGCTATGTTCTTATCTTAGCTCCTGTCTGAATATCTAAGCTAAATTCTAATATTCGGCAACAGTATAATACAAGATGTGTTCTTAAAACTTAAAATGCCCCCGAAAGTGCCTTAATTGATGAAAGACTTTATTTACATAATATAAAATATATAACATTAACAAGATATGACTAATTTTGACCCATCCTAGAATCAAAACCTTCATATACGTTCCTATATGTTTCGAGGCAATACCTTAGATATTTCTTGCTGTTCTCAAGGTCTAACACGGGTACTACTAAACAGAGAACCCTAGAGAACTCTAGAGAACCTTAGAGAACCCTAGCAATATTTAATAAATTTGAGCAAATACTATGCATAATTCAGTTAAAAATTATCAAATATATATTATTTTGTTAAAAGCATTGATAAAAACCATGATTTCCCAGAGTTATTATAAAAAATTAAGGAGAAAACAGTACTTCGAGTTGTAATCAATTTCTGTAATCTCGATCCCGATTCTATTTCCATTGTTTTGTTTTCAAATATCGAATGGAAGACTTGTTATTTTGTATCTAATGATTCATTCTTACAGTGTTTTAAGTTTATTTATTTATTTTATATAAGCGTAGAACTCTTAGCCATTCAATCTGGTGCAAAGCAGTCAGATGAATGTTACCGGATCCTACGACGGGGACGTGGTTCTACTTCAGGATCCATTTTTAATTTTGCATTTGTTTTCATTTTTTCTTTATTTTCTTGGTTTTTTTTTTCGTTTTTTTTTTTTTAATTTTATTTTTTTCATTTTCTTTTTTTTTTTTTCTTTTCATTTTTTTTTTATTTCATTTTCTTTTTTTTTTTTCTTTTCATTTTTTTTTTTATTTTATTTTCTTTTTTTTTTTAATTTTCTTTTTTTTCTTTTTTTGTTAAATGAATAAATAAATACAATGCATCATTTTCTTTTTTTTTTTCTGTTCTTTTTCAGAAATATAATTTGACATCATTGTTTTCTTTCTGTTGGCTTCTTTTTTCATCGTTAGTCAACTCTGGCCTTTTTGGTCACGGTCTTTGTATTAGATGATTTAACCCTTTTGAGTTGTCCTGGCTTTTTTGCTATGTTAGGCACTTTTGGAATTTTCAGACTCCCATCAGTTGAGATAACTGTTTGTGAAGGTAACGTGAAATGCAGGAGCCGATAGAGGCGACGTTGCCTTTGCTCTGGAAATCAAGGCAGTGACAATCTAATTATAAAAAGAACTGGAAAATATTAGAATATTTTTTTACGCTATTGTGAAAACAGCTTAAAAGATGCAGATGATATATACTATATTTAAAATATTTAGTATTGTTTTTTTTTAATTTACTTTTACTAATTCATGGTCTATATAAAAATTAAAAAAAAATATTCTAACTAAAAAAATATTCTAACTATATAAGCAATCCGCGTACATTAACTTGATATGCTTTTTGCTCTGTTTTATCGTAAGTGGAGTGTCGTGAAGATTTATATTTACAATATTACATTCATACATCAATTTGATACAAAAATACATAAAAAAAAATCCCCAAGTTAGTAAATGGGCCTAACGCATTAGTCTCCTTTCCTTGTAATACCCGGCTGAGAGTTAGGACATATGTGCAATGGGTGAAAACTTCATATAACATACAGTTATATTGCAGTTAACCCCGAATGTCCAGCATTATCTCCTCCCAGAAGCTCCCGAAGGAACTCAAGACACAGATATGAAAGGAGGTGTATTTACATGTAAAAATAAATAAAGACATGTACTTAGTTGTCACCGTCAGGTATCCGTACATGTTATACTATACCTGAGCAATTCGTAAAATTTTGAATTAACATTTCAAAGTTATTGCAAACGATAGTTATATATACATTCTTTATTTATTAACAACAATTACCTCATGATTGCAGAATCAGCTTAACCAAGTAAATTATAACGTTAAATTACATAGAAAAAAACTGATAAAACGGGGAAAAAATCAAGAACTTTTATACTTACTGATTCTTTCATGTGCTCGATGATGAGACGATAATGGCAGTTTTTTCTTTGATGTTGCAAGCAAAAAAAACATTGTCTGCAAAAATCTTTAGAAATATTTTCAGCAAATTGGTAAATTGGTGATCTGGTCTAAAAATATCCATATCTTTGAATTATACCACAGCGAATTAGAATTTAATTGTGCTGTGTTTATTTAAAATAAAGCGTAATTTATGTCGGCGAGTCACGGTAAATATTGAAGTGCATGAACTAATTATCTGTCCTTGCTCACATATCGGCAGATAAATTACTAAAGCTTAACCTAATCAAAACCAAAGAGAAAAGCGGAAAAACTAAAAAAAAAATTAAAAATTATGAAATAAAAAAATTAAAATTAAGAATTCTGCTTAGTAGTAAATTAAATATGCATTTTAAATGAATTATAACTGTGCTGAAAATTTCTTTAATGGGTGATCACAATATATAATTTTTTAGTCTATATCTATTACATTTATTTGTCAACAAAAAAACCCTGATACTTTAGGATCTTGAGATTTTTGAAAGAAAATAAATGAATAAATCAGCCGAAAAATAATATTCGTGTTCATTTTGGATCGGGATCGAGATCATAGAATTATTCGAATCTATATTTCGGCAATAATCAAGAAAAAATCAAATGTAAATCAGATTTTTACAATTGATTTTGATTTTAAATGATATATTTAATATATATGTATATTCATATGTTATTTGTGTGCAATAAATAATTAAATATTGCTAGGGTTCTCTAGAGTTCTCGAGGGTTCTCTGTTTAGTAGGACCGGTCTAACACCTAGTGTTTTGACAACACATTATGTGGACTTGTATCTTCTAAATATGCTGTGGTGTACAGGTAGAATACACAGTCAAGCGCTTAATATCTTGATAACAATTTCTATGTGACCGCAGCTAGGTACCCAGATGTATCTTAATCACACACCCATTCCACAATTGGGATAATACATTTTAGGTGTTATACCTGTTTTGATAACGATTACAGTAGGTTTTATATGGGGCTTGCTAGTATTTACCTATTCACTAAACTGAATTTTGTTTTATTTATCTCATCACCATTGTATAATTGGCCATAAATGTGATGATGGCAAATCGTTAAGTGTTTTAATGCATGCACGAGTGTGGATATTAACCATTGAAAATTCGAGTAGAAGCACAATTTTCTTAGAGAGAATTGGTTGTTTAAAGAAACGTTTTGAACGACATAGTAATTACTAGTAATTGATGGGTTTTAACCAACAGCCCCCCAAAGGAAACAGTTAAATCATACAATATTAGCATTCAGAATTAGAGATAGAGAGGCTTGAAGAACATAATGATTTTCTATTATATAAATAAGAGCCAAAACTACATGTAACAAAGGTTTGGACAATATTTCAAAAAACAATTCAGTTCACTGAGTGAATATAATTGAAGCAGTCTTTCATCAATTTAATGCTTTAAACAAAGAGATTATTATCACACTACTAAAGAGACAATGGTGATCTCTCTCACATAGTATGCACTATTCAGGATCAAAATACATAAGTACATGAGGAATTTTAACCCACAGATCCTCATAACAGGCAATTATCAACATGCAATGGTAAAGGGATAAAGAATAAGAAATTGGGATAACAAAATCAAATCTTTAATTATTACAAAGGCATACACAATTACTGATTATTAATGGCAGACAATGGGGATCTCCCTATAGTATTCACTACTTTGGATCATATATAGATAATGTAAGTAGTGGTGGGATTCGAACCCACAGATCCTCATAACAGACAGTTAGCAACATATAAAGGTTTAGGATTAGGATAAAGGGAAATAAGAACAACATTCAGATATGTACAATAGTAAAGACAAGACTTTTTATCAGTCCTCATCAAACATATTTTCCTCACACACACACACACACACACACACACACACACACACACACAGACACTCACACACACACGCACACACACACACACACAGACAGACACACACACATTAAGATATTCACACATTTAACATATGCACTGTGCCCTTTTTTGCAATATTCAAACATTTTGTAAAGTGAGTATAATGTGAAGTAGCTTTAATATCTTTAAAGAATGCTACTCACCTCCTTGCTTTTCTGATGGAACATCAGTCTCATCATTATCGAAAGTATAATCTTAAAAAAGGTAGCCTTAATTGTCAAAATTGTTTTCATGTTGTGAACTGTGTGGAGTTTTTTCAAAAAGGAAGGGAATAAAACTGTTGTATGTTAATAATTTGAAGCAATATATAGTATATCTACCTTTTTGGACTACTTACTTAGATCTCCATCAGTACTTGCTAGTACCATGGTCTTCGTAATTATATATATATATATATATATATATATATATATATATATATATATAACACCCCTCCAATATTAGGAGACTCTAGCTGATTTTTAGTATATTAAATTGGTCATCATATATAAATCCTTGATTGTATCAGAATCCTCCTTTTTATTAACAAGTTCAAACAGTTCCTGTATTTTGAGTTATAAAATCTAAACATTTGTTGTCAATTTGGATAAGGTTGTCAATGAAATATAAAAACAAAGTCAACATATATAATGTATTTGTTGTATCAAGTTCCAAGTAGGTTCAGTACTTTACTAAGCATTTCCCCCGTCTTCGACTGAGTTTTGCACCACTAGGATCTGTAATCCCTGAGGGCGACTCTTATGACTGGCATGAGACTGACAGTCCGTTAAAGAAGGAATCAACACTGGTACAGAGACTGGTCATCACAATATCTTCTTTTGTCCATGGTTGGGAACTAAAACAGACGAAAGTGACATACGACAAGGGAACCACTTGTTTGCACCACTGTATTCATTCTTAATTTTACAGAGTCTTTTTTCACTTTAGATAATACTAAATTTTTGTTATTACAATCATACCCCGTTTCTCTTCCTCTTCACTCAGACTTAAGCATTGTCACCAAGCATCTAAAATCAAAACCACTATCGTATATTCCGGAATATTATTGTAAAAATTGGGAAATCTTTAAAAATCTACAATTTTCATAGCAATAAACACAAACTGTCCGCCATATTGGATTAAAATACGAGCGCTCACTTTCGTTCAGTTGACAGGTGCGCGCCACATATGATACGGTTAGCGAGTGCTCGCTCTGCTGAGCAAGCCTCTAATCTCCATAATTAAACAAGACTGTATCGACAGCCGTCGTTCTGACAATTTATGGCTTTGGAGAGCACAGATCCGGCTTTAATGACAGTCCCCTATTTATTTATTTGTATAACACGACATAAAAAAAAACCATAAGACTTGTAAATATTACAAATTTCAAAAGATTTAAAGTATAATGTGCGGAACCGAAATTATGACCAAAACCAAATTACGCTGTCCGGAACGTAAAATTATAGGTATTTAGCGTTCTGGTCGGAACGCTAAACCATCCGGAATGTAAATTATGCGACCCCGGCTTGAAGGTTACAGTTTGTTTCCTCGTGTATTTTCAAAATTTATTTACATTCACATTCTCCTATTTGTTTTTATCGGAATTACGTATGCGCATTGTTTGCAACTGCAACGCGTGCACGAGAAAATGGTTGTCATTGCAAGTGAATTTGTAGTGTTATCAAAGTATAGATACTGGAAATTTATTGATAAAGGTGATCACCGCTTAGAGCTCTACATCGCAAATAATAGACGTCTTTTTGTTACGATTAGCATAATTTTTTTTCAAGTTGTATCATCCGCAAAAAAATGATAGCCCTAAAACATTAAACACCTATCTCTACCGACGGTTCGTCTGATAATAGATTTAGAGATCTGTGTTCTTTTCCTGTTTTTATTTACGTAATGTGAAACGATTATCTGCCAACGAAAATAAACAAACAATATGCACTATGCTTGTATACATCATTAGATCAGAACACAGGCTTCCCGCTGACCAGTGCTACTCATAAACAGAAAGGAATCCAGGTCAATAGGCTATCAGTTTCTAAGCCAAGTACAATATTTCAGAAAAATATTGACAATTGTTGATACATGTATCTTAATTTGAATTATTAAAATTATTGAAATAACGGTGTGTTATTTTGTACTTGATAATTGTTTGAAATAATTGAATTGCAAACTACCAAATGGTAAAGTATGCTTACCAAATATAGTATGTCTACGTGCAATACAATCACCGATCACTGTTTACAAACAAATAATTACAAATTGAAGCATAAATTAATTTTGATTTGCATTTGTAGCAATATCAAACAACTATATCAATTGTTAATTTGTTTTTACTTTTCCTCTTCTTCATTCAAGCATGAACTCCTTCGACATAGGTTGGACTAGGTACACATTTGAAAAAGGTAAAACAGCGATTATTTACGTCAGGTGAATAGATAAAATAAATCATTCGCATGGTTAATGCAATATCACAGCCGTGCGACCTTGCTCTTATTGGTGTTAGGATTTAACACACACACACGACCTCGAAACTGCGATGATCGTCCAGCTTTTCACAGGAATTGTTGTTGTGTATCTATTTTCTCTTCTGATTAAATTTGGACGGCGGTACAGCAAATGGCTTCATCTAACCTCCAAAATTACCCCCATGGGAAAGATTCATCCATTCTGGGGTCACCTGAACGTGGTAAGTTCGATTTAATACTTTAAATCTCTAGAAAGTAAGAAGCGCTGTATCGGCAATCAAACGTCCAAAAATACTATCACCAATGCTTCGTCTCAGATAAACCTTCGCTGTTTCATTGTTTTCATTTCTCAGTGAAAGCACAGTGACCTTTGAGCTTAACCCGTACATATGAACATATGTGGACATACTGATATAAAATTTGTATTTCATTATAATATGAATATAAAGATTAAATATCTAGGTTTTTTATATCATGTGCAATGTAACAAGAATGGCAACGGGGTGATTTCTAGTTAATCAGCTTTACCGCGAGTACGCCGAGTATACAGATAGTGATTTCATTTACCATGATACAAACTACCTAGACATTTATTCCTTGAAGACAAGGGGATATTGATGGTTGTCAGACTACTTCCTGGACCCCAAACACATTGACAAATAAGTGAAGATAACGTGCAGTAATTGATCTCAAGGATAATATAAAGAATACAAAATTAAAGAAGAGCAAACACGGAAGGTGGGTGGGATCAGGTGTCTAGAAGGAATAAACATCCCCTGTTGACCGGTCACACTCGACCTGAGCCCTATGACGAAGTAATCCATAGATAAATTCAGTATGTAAAGAACGACCTGACAATTAGTATGAAACATGTCAGACAGCATTCGACCAAGTGATTATGATAGTTTGTATTTGCAATTTATATCATTTAACGACAGCATAATTTGGATAACGAGACAGTTGAAAACCCTGTGACATCAACGTATTTGTCATCATCCTGTTTCGATTTAAAATAAATCATACGCAAAACATGCTCTCGCGTATCGAATCAACTGAGAGACATGAATACTATATGCAGGTCATAATGAAATATTGCTACACAAATAGGGGACCGGTCGCGGTAGCTCAGTGGTCAGAGCGTTCGCTCCGTAACCGGGAGGTCGTGAGTTCGAGCCCCGCTCGTGCCATGGCCGCGTCAAACCTAAGACGAAAAATAGGTAGTGATTGCTCCTTCGCCAAACGCTCGGCATTTAGAAGTGAGAATTACGGGTCTTTCGGATATGACCTTAAAAACGGAGGTCCCGTGTCACGGAAGGCGTTGGCACGTTAAAGAACCCTCACTGCTACGGCCCTGAGCGCTAAGCAGAGGTCTAAATTTGTGGTACTTCACCTACAGCTGTGACGTCTCAATATGAGTGAAAAATTCTCGACGGGACGTAAAACAAACAAACAATCAATTAAAACAAATAGGGGAAATTGACGATGGGGAAGTTGAAGTCATCTTGTTTCTCATAAGGTTGTGTTGTTAGTTTGCCGTTGACATCTATATTCAATAAAATATCCAAACATAAAATAGATATGGGAAACTGTGGTGTCTTTTATTTCGAGTTAATAATCAATGTGTTTTCCAGTTCTTTGCCATTAACCTTTTATTTAGAGTTCAATTGCATGTGCCAAAACACAAACCGAGCGTTTGGATTGATTGATTGATTAAATATTGTTTAACTTCCCGCTCGCGAATCTCATATGGAGACGTCACCGTTGCCGGTGAAGGGCTGCAAATTTAGGCCTATGCTCGGCGCTTACGGCCTTTGAGCAGGGAGGGATCTTTGACGTGTCACACCTGCTGTGACACGAGACCTCGGTTTTTGCGTTCTCATCCGAAGGACCGCCCCATTTAGTCGCCTCTTACGACAAGCAAGGGTACTGAGGATCTATTCTAACCCGGATTCCCGCGAGCGTTTGGAGAAGGAGTATTCACTACCTAGATTTTTTTAGCGGCCATGGCACGAATGAGGTTCGGATTCACGACCTCCCGGTTACGAAGAGAATGCTTTATTACTGAAGTACCGCAACCGGATAACAATATATGGAAGAGAGAAAATCAAATAACTGGACCCTAAATCACGTGCCAACAATGCATTAGTTTATATTATTCGTATTAGCCGCCTTTTGTTTTTGTAATTTGACTCTTAACCTAGCGAATGCGCAGACTGTGTGTTGGGCAAAGCAACGCAAGTCATAGCGGGAAGAATTGACGAGTTTCATTAAGTACGCAACGAAAATTATAGCATTAGAATAGGTGTTTACAACAAAACTTTGACCCCGGGGTGTCAAGAACAGCACAACGATAAGTTATCTAAACTTTATTCAAATCATGCCTGGATCCGTTCGCAAAGGAGAAGTTTCAAAATGAGAAGGTTTCAAAAGGACCGGAAACTGAACTTTGTGTCATGTAGTTTATTCAATATTCAGTTAACTAGAACATCCTTTTTGTGTATCCAAATCATCAACATTATGTGCAAATTTTCGCATTTAATCAGCATTTTATATAATTCTAGAATTCAATAAAGTATTATTAAAAGTGTGAAAAGATCCTTTCGAAAGCATTTTTCACCCAAAATGTTAGGTTAATATTTCAGTTCTTCCTTTCAAAACTTGGCGTTTGGCTATATTCAGATTTCAGAAATATAATTTGTATATGAAGTTAATTGTATTTTATGATCTCAGCTTCACACTTGTTAACACTCCAAGTGTTTAGAGATTTATGTAACTCCATCTATAGATTTTTACAACCACAATCTTTGTAACTATAAAGAAACGAATTGCGCTGCTTTCTGTCCTTAGGTTGAGAACATGCAAGGATACATAAGAACTGTTCAAGATGCGGAAGAAAGAACCAGAATGAAAATCTACCATGGCTGGAATATGTTCTTCTACCCTTTGTTCGGTGTTTGTCACCCAGAAACAGCTAAAATTATCCTAAAATCCTCGGAACCTAAACCCAGGCACACCATGGGCGGATCTTACAGATTCCTGTTACCGTGGCTAGGTAGGGTATAAGTAATATTTCGTTTCACGAGATGTGTCTTTCCTGAAAATAATTCAAATCCAGCAGAATATCATCCGCTAAGGAAGTTAGTTCCTCGGCTTTTGAATTTAACTGTGCAGGATGCTATAATTGTGTAGATAATGGTTCAATACTTATTATATTGCTCCAAATATTTATTCACTACTCAAACCTATTCATTGAAATTTTTCTGTCGATACCAATTTTGAAAGTGTTTGGAAAGACTATATTTTTGGTGCGATTTAAAAATATGCAATACTCCTAATATGTTCTTTAGAATTTTCCAATTCCATTTGATGAATTTTCCGAATATTATGTACAAAAAGGTAATTATTTATTTCCAGTCTACTAACATTAAACATTTTTAAATTTACTGTACATTGTTAGAAGACTTGAGTGCGTATTTATTTAATGAAAAGGTGACGATAATGAACAATGATAAATCTTACAACTCCTACAAAGATTGATTGATTGTTTGTTTGGTGTTTTCCGCCACACTCAACAATTTTGTGAGAGAACCCAGATACGATGTACCCGAGAAGAGACCATCGACCTTCCGAAAGTAAACTGGCAAACTTTCTCACATATATCGGCGCGAGCGAGAATCGAACCCGCGCCGACTAGAGGTGTGAGGACTTGTGATTTTGAGCGCAATACTCTAACTACTCGGCAACGGAGGCATCTCCTACAAAGAATACAAAAATCATAATAGGGCAAACACGGATCCATGAACATACCAGAGTTAGGAACAGGTGCCTAAGAGGAGTAAACATCACCTGTCGACCCGTCACATCCGCTGGGAGCCCTATATCTTGATCGGGTATACGGAGCAATCCCTACAGTCAAAATCAGTATGCAAAGAACAGCCTCAGTAGGTGTGAAGTCAGACAGCATTTGACCAATGACAGGTTGTATTGGTAAATCAGATCCTTCTAACGACAACGAAATTTGCGAAATGCTGACTCTAAAGGAGAGTGTTGAAACCCCTGTAACATCAACTTATTTGTCAATAGTCTACCTTAATTTCAAAGGTGACCATACGCAGAACAAGTTCTTGCGTATCGAGTCATCTGAGAGACATAAACACCGTATGCAGGTGAGAACGAAATATTACTACATAGATATAGAATGTTGACGATGGAGAAGCTGAAATCATTCTCTTTGTTATAGAGTTGAGTTGTTAGTTTGCCGTTAACATCTATGGTCAATAAAATATCAAAGTATGACTATTGTATATTTCATAATCCAAATACTAGGTACGTATTTTTCGTCATATACCATTAACACGGAAATACTCAAGATTTTCAACGCTTCAAACGAAGTAGTATTTTTCTATGTTTAGGTGGGGTTTCCTATCATTTGATTAAACAATAATGTAAATTGGCCATTAATAAATGAAATGCATCAATAAAAAGACGTTTTTGAAGGCTTCATTTATGAGACATTTTTTTCCATACAAATTTCAAGTAACGTGTGAATAATGCTAAAATAAAGGTGGTTTAACATTAAGTAACAATTTAAGGGGTATTCTTTGTCTTTAATATAATTTTTAAAAAGTATATAATTCCTCTATATGTAAGATACGTTTTCTGAGGATTGAAAAGTAATCCTAGTATATTATGAAAGCCTAGTCTGTTCTTCGCCAATCCGTTTTCGATAGCGAGGTGTAAAAACGGAGTAGCGGGGGATAAAGACCAGAATAATGAAAGCGGAATGGTTGAAATATAATATGCAAATTTATCTTCACATTTGGTTTTAAAAGAACTAGAATGATTTCATCCAAAATATCCAATTGAAAATATTTGTAGATAAAATAGTTCACATCGACAGTATTCTAACTAAATACAGAGAAATGATGTTGAAAAATATGACTATGGCATTTAACGTGATGGAATTACCAACAACGTAGACAGGGCTTCGTCAACAAGCAATGTTATTGGGAGCTGTAAGTTTGCAGATTGCGTGAGGTTTTCATGAAATATTCAACGGTATGTTTGGACACAGCCGTAGTTGGGGAAAATATGTTAGAAATTTTGAGACGGCCATGCAAGAATACACCGATTCTTGTGCAGAAAAACTGCGCTGAAAATCGAAAGTTTTCAGAAGGAGTGGATCTGTAGCTCTATACTCTATCTCAATTTTTTCCAGAGAGCTACAGTCTGTGTAATAGAATGAGAATTGAATCAAATTTTTACATTTTAAGATAGTGTTGTGAATTTATCCAACTATAATTTATAGTATTGGATAAAAATTAAACATTTTCAGATGATCTGAATGCATGTATATGCTGTGTTAGAGTACCAATCTTAATAGACTATTCATGGTAACTTTAAGGCGATGGCTTGCTGTTGTCAGAAGGTCGGAAGTGGGAAAGAAATCGTCGTCTGCTGACGCCTGCCTTCCATTTTGATATACTCAAACCATATGTTCAAATCTACAACGATGTGTCTAATGTGTTTTTGGTATGTACAATCTTATATATTTTCTGGAATTCCAATGTAATTGATTGATTGCATATTGTTTTACGTCCCGCTTGAGAATATTTCACTCATATGGAGACGTCACCATTGCCGGTGAAAGGCTGCGAAATTTAGGCCTGTGCTCGGCGCTTACGGCCTTTGAGCAGGGAGGAATCTTTATCGTGCCACACTTGCTGTGACATGGAACATCGGTTTTTATTCTAACCCGGATCCCCAAGGAGGTCCAATGTATTTAAAGTTATTTATGTTAATAAATATCAACATGTTACATACTGAGTATACTTACTGGGCTGTAGATCTAACATGAAATTATTCATATGCAGGAAAAACTCCAAAACGCCTGCGACTCAAAACAAAGTATAGAAATTTACAGTTTGGTGTCACTGGCGACTCTAGATACCATGTTACGGTGTTCTCTCTCATATTGCGGGCGTGTACAGGAAATGGGGTCAGTTTTTCTTATCTTGATTTTAAACAATTGTACGGAACAAAACTTGTCACAAGAAGTTCTCAAATAACGAAAGTTCAAATCTCGTTATTGAATGATTTCAATCAGAAGAGCCAAAATATCACGTCAATACAAAAGCATGAATTCTTTATACGATGAAGATTCGAATTTGATTCAAACCATGTGCCTGTGGTCTGGATGGGGCTACAAAAGGAGTTCTAAGTTCTCCAAGGATTAATATAAAAACTTTTATGCTTTGTATTTACTACCATTACTAAATTCAACTTACTTAATAGGCGAATTTGGGGGGGGGGGGGGGGGTTTCACGGATAGTCACGAATTAGACGTTTGCTACTGTACCTTAATGAGGGTATCTTTTCATAGAATGTGTTTAATCTCTCTGCATAGGAATAAATTCCATGAGAAATATTTTCGACACAACAAAAAGGTTAGATGGAAAATTACATTATGAATCTTAAATGAAATTTATCAGGAATAAGACTCTTTTAAAATCTTTTAAAATTTATAATTGCATCACTAATCGTCCTGCAGATAAAAATATAGTAAAATTCAACAAGTACTAGTCTATGTTTGTTACTATAAAATTCATTTTATCTTATTTGTGTTCATTTTGTTCTTTTAGACAGAGTCATCCTTATGTGGATGCAGTCCATAAGTTAGCCAGTCTTGCCATTAAACGCATGTTGTGAGTATAGATTGAGCAGTAACATTTCTTTGGATTTTGGACCACACGTGCTTTACAAAAAATGAAAACCATATTGCTATTATTCAATATACTTCCTCTTAGGGTTCGTGTGTAAAGTGTTTACTGTTTTCTTCGCTGTATCTTGGGGTTGTTTGAAGGCGTTAGTTAAGAACACAAAAATGAACAATGAAACACATGTCTAATAGAAAAGATACTTAACTTACAATAATTCTGCAGATCGCCATGGCTCTTCCCCGATTTTATTTATGATTTCACACCTAGTGGAAGGGAGAACAAAAAATTGACCAACTATGTTCACCAATTTGCAGATGAAATCATTCAATCCAGACACGAAGCACTGGTAAGCATATACTATACCTGTTCAATGGCGTAGCTAGCCTTAAAGTGAGGTGTACGCACAGCGACAAATCCAGAATAGCCTGGAGATTTTAAGGCCCACCAATGGGTCCAGTGTAAGGCCCTACTGGGGGCCCATGGGGCGAAACCCCCGGAAGTTCATGGGTTTTGAGGCTTTTTAGGCTACATTTAAGGGTTGTTCTAGCTATAAAATCATGCATAATAAAATGAAAAATTAACAATCATTTTTGTTGGTGTCAAATTGATGTGTACCCCGGGCATTTTAGCGTCAATGGCAGCTACGTCACTGATGTTTAATGATGTATTTGTCTTTTATAACTTACCAATATCACTATTTTTTCTGTTTCAACCAGAGAGCTAATCCAGAGTTGATAACAAAGCATCGTAGAGATTTCCTTGATATTCTTATCACAGCCAGAGACGAAAGTGGCAAGGGTCTAACAGCAGAGGAAATCCGGGCTGAGGTCGATACGTTTCTTTTTGAAGGTTGTTTTTAAGTTTGTTAAAGATATTTTTATATGATATGATACTATATATATAATAATCTCTGAGCGTCATCGACAGCAAGTTTTTAGTCCGTTACTGGCTTTGACGAAGAGGAATAAAAGGTTACCCTCGGCCTGCCTGTTTGTCTGTCCGTCCTTCAGTCTGTCATTCAGCTTGAAGTCTTCCGGACTTTTCTCCGCATCTGATGAAGATATTCAACTGAAATTTTATTAATGATTTTATCTTTGATAACTACTTATCAAGTTTGAGTTTCGTTACGCACGACATACTTTTGACTGAATTATCCTATTGCCTACAATACAATCAGAATGCTTGTTTCTTACTAGCGAGATGGTTGAGTGATGTCATACAATCGCGTTTGTCATACAATGCCAGAAGATTTGGTTCCGCAGGTCGTGAGTTCAACCCCGGGCAAGGACTGAAGTATATATATATATATATATATATATATATATATATATATATATATAGAGAGAGAGAGAGAGAGAGAGAGAGAGAGAGAGTCTAAACAAGTAGTAATATAATATCATAACGCCGATTTCTTCAATTCTTCAGGACTATACTGAATACTGCTTAGTTACACATGCACACAGGCAACACAACAAGTGTAACCAAGCAATATGCGGTATACTCAATCGGCTTTGTGATATATATATATATATATATATATATATATATATATATATACAATGTTTGTAGTTAACATAATATAATCTAATACAATCATTTTTTCTATTGCACCCTGTAAAGAAATACTCTGAGGCGCTTTACATGATATGAATGCATTATACAGAAATTACAAAAGTAACATCTAAATCGCCAATATATATTTCGTTACAACCGGCCACATACGTTCTCAAGATTTCCTATGACCAAAAATATGATAATAAAAATATAAAGCCTTCTACATGAGAAGGAAAAATCTCTTGCTGTGGCCTTTAACTCCAAGGCGCCTCTTCCCACCTTTGGTATGTCCAGGAGTCCGTGTTTGCCCATCTCTCTGATTTGTATTTTCTATAGGAATTACGAGATTTAGTACTGTTCGTTATCTTACAAGAACCTACAAAACTGAAATCATACTAAACACGATATGAACTCAAAAGGATTGCAGCGAATACGACCATAATGAATTCCCAAGACACATGTAAATTGTTAAAATTAGACTTTACATAGCTTTACAAACACTTTCTGCAAGATGCCAAGCAGTCTACTTTCCTCAAGAGCATCGGCAGTGAGTTCCAAAAAGTGGCCTAGGATTTATCAAATCGGTGCTCTCCGTAAGTCTAGGTGAGTACACGTAGAACTACCAACTGCATAGACGACTCGGAGAGTAGACCTTTGTGCGGTACGTACCTTTTAATCAATTACGATATATAAATCAGAGCTTTTCTGTGTAGCGCCTTGAAAACAAACAGCTGTACATATGATCAAATATCGTGTATACGTAGTCAGTAAAATCAGAAAGGGGATTCCCCCATAAGGAATTGATGACCACGTATAAACCATATTAGGTCATCTATGCAGAGCTTACGTATTTCCGTTACAGTTGGGTTATTTCTTCCAACTGTGTGACTGATCAGGCCACCAAAGTAAACAAGGGAACTAACTCGTCTATTAACGTTCCATTCAGACCAATGGAAATCACTGATCGTATATCGAATGTATGTTGTCTTCACGTGATCGATGTAACCAATAATATTACAGCGTGTTACAACACTTGAGTATCTAAGCCAGTTATAAAACTTGCTTTCGTCACGTTGTCTCACGCTACAGGATCATTGAGAATGGAAATGAGATACAGTTACTTGACGTAAATCTGATCATACAAGGTACACACTGCATTTGAAATATTTCATAAATCACAACTGCAATGAACTCTTATATAAACATAACTGCGATAAGTAACGAAGTTTCGATTATATAGCACAGAGGGATGTCCAATTCCGCCCCTACCCAGGGTTTAACTCTCAACCTGCGGAACCAAATCTCCAGGCAGCGTGCGACCAGTGCTATATATAAAACACAAAATTTACGCTTCGACCACAGGTACCTGGGGCATGGATCATGATCAACATCCCCACCTTTATTAATTTTTCTCCCCTACTTATATTTTGTAAATATGCATTAAAGATCATCAAATTATGTTATTTCTCGTCTCTGTCACGTATTGGTAAAAATTACGTTATCAGTGATTATAAGAAGAGAAGGCATGCAACTCTTTTCATGTCATCTGCCTCATATGGTTCAAACTTCGCCTGATTTTACACTCACAGCAAGTCAAAACATGGGGTGAGCATATATCAATACATTGGTTAGACATTCTTCTTTACTTTCGCGTTTCTGTTATATTTTTAGAACTCACAAATATCTAATTACATCAATCAAATCACTCGCAATCGGAGTCAATTCTGTTGCTGTACATCAGCAAAACGAAAAATAACACATTTGGGTGCTCTTTAATGCATATTTACGAAATATAAGTAGGGGGGAATTAATTTTATTTCAGATCAGAAAAAAATTATAATGGGGGGGGGGGGGGGGGGAGTTGATCATGATCCATGCTCCATGTGCCTGTAACCATAATGAGTCGTGTCGTTGGGTCAGTTTATGTAGTGTTTCTTATAATTTCTCTTTTGACTGCATCTGCTCTATAGATTTGATTAGCGGAAACGTATATTCATTAAGTTCAGATAAGTATATTTTCATTGCATACTTACATACTGACTACGTCTCTGATTTTGACATTCATGTATTTATATTTAAAAAGATGAAACACATTTAGATGACCAGATTTGAATTTTCGTACTATCATTTCTATAACATCTTGACATGTAATGTCTAGCGAGATACAGTCCGTTTTTGGCAATGTAACTGTTTGTAAAGGACCTTACAAATCTAATATTTAGTTCTTTTTCACTGAAAAATAAATAAATGCATATATCTTATCACAACTTAGGACACGATACAACGGGGTCAGCCATTAGCTGGGCAATTTACTCCTTGGCTAAATACCCAGAAATACAAGAAAAGGTTCATCAGGAAGTTGTGGAAGTTTTGGGAGAACGTCAACAACTAGAATGGTAAATCAATGCCATGCACGAGGGCTGTCCAAAACGTTCGTGGACCGTGGTGCTTTTATCATTTTGAATGGATTTAGATCTACATACTGTATACCAAATGTTTGTTACGAAATTCCACGTCAAAAAAGTTGGTTTTGAATGTTTTCACGTAAATCAAATGACAAAAAAGCAGTCTTAAAAGGCCGCGGGGTGTGTGCATGGCCCAGGGTAAAATTATTTCAATTTCGTTATTAAGTTTTTTCATTTATATCGTTCATAAAACAGGTCAAAACTATATAGAATTTGATTTTGATGAAAATAAAACACCTGATGTCATTTTCTGATGCGAATAGTGTAAGTTATTTGAGGAACTGAAAGGTATCGAGAAAACGCCGCAAGAAATATGTCTTTGAAAACGTCCAAAACGCGACGTTAGCCAGCGTGCAGGGATAAAATTCCGTGTTGGCCTGGAAAAACTCCGAAAGCGACGGAAGTAGCAGGGAATAATCGGAATATGCCGGTACCCGGTTCGGTGGTTTACTAGTGGCATAAACAATTTTCCGATGGTGTGTTCAATTTGGGAGATGCAGCAAAAAGTGTAAGACCGCTATTGTACGTATAATGAAAATACGAAATTTATAATTCATTCTGAGAGACGATGCGAGAGGTCGCGTCTGTTTGTGATGTTAGAAAATCTTCGGTTTTTCAGTATCCTCACTGAGGAGAGTAAATGGTATTCTTGTGTATTCGATTCATAACTAAGGAGATCTGAGAAATGTGTACAGGTGACTAAGGATAGGAAATAAAAGATACCCATGGTCGCAACGTTACAGAAACGTCATTCTGGCTCTATGTCGGGCTGGGCTGTGCAAGTTATATACAAAGTGCTATAACGCGCTTAAAGTATTGTGCAGTGCTTTGATGTTGGTATATACGCATTATCATGGTTTATACTAAAGTTTTATTTTACACAATTGTCATAGTCGTTATTATAAAAAGAAAATAATAGCATGTGTTCACGAACTCTTTGGACAGCCCTCGTATAGTTTAAATGTTGTGATCAAGTTTGAAGAAAACATAAAAAAATGTATATTTTGCATTTTATAGGGAAGATTTAAATCAACTAAAGTACATGTCAATGTTCCTACGGGAAGTCATGAGGATGCATTCCCCTGTGCCGGGAATAGCTCGGCATCTTACAAAGCCGGTATCAATTGATGGACTGGAGATCCCAGCTAATTTTGTAATAGATATCCTCATACACGCAGTTAATCATCATCCAGACGTCTGGCCTGATCATATGGTAAATATGAATCTATATGATTCTGAGATGAATGGGTTTTGTTTTGTTTTGTTTTGGTTTTTTTTTGTTTGTTCGAGATCCTTTTTTACGTCCTATTGGAAAACATTTCACCAATTCAGGGAAATTGAATTAGTTTTATTTGTTTCCTTTTTTCAAAGTTAAGTTTATCATCGAAAGCAATATATGTGATTGAGTATGATATAATAAAACGAAAGTCAAATATTCTATTTTGAAAGTATGATCAGTCCAACACTTTTAAAGAAGAAATTTTTCACTTCTTTTTCCTCAGTTCATTAACGTATTTTAGTATTAAAAACGATCTATTTTGCAGCTCTAACGTTCCGATACAATTACAATTCTATTCCATCACTTCCATATTGCAAGAGAGTAACTAAAGTATCTAATCATTCAGTAAATTTTGTAATTCTGGAGGTATTTAATTTCTAACTTAGAATATGTCCAGCTTTACCCTGAACCAGTGTCAATTATGTTCCTCGTCATAACAACGGAATGTGATTCTTGAATCTGGATTGGATTTGTATAAGAAATGACTTTCCTCTGGTATAAAGAGTTTTCCATCAAATTTTGTTAAGGAGAGAGAGAGAGAGAGAGAGAGAGAGAGAGTTTGGTGAATAAGCAAATAAGATTCAACTTAGCTAATCAATCTGCTCGCGCTTTGATTTTATTTTACCCTATATCGAACTTCTGGATCATTTCAAACTTGACGTACCTGTAAGGACCCGGGTTAAAATAGGTCCTCAGTACCCCTTGCTTGTCGTAAGAGGTGACTGAATGGGGCGGTCCTTCGGATGACCGTAAAAACCGAGGTCCCGTATCACAGCAGGTGTGGCACGATAAAAATCCCTCCCTGCTCAAAGGCCTAATTTTGCAGCCCATCACCGGCAATAGTGACGTCTCCATATGAGTGAAAAATTCTCAAGCGGGACGCTAAATAATATATAATCAATTAATCAATAAAACTTGACGTGCACAGTAGGTAGAAACCAAAGCATCAATCAATTCCGCAAAATCAAGAGCCACGTTGTTAATACTTGGAACCTCCTCAACTCAATAGATAGAGCAAATATCAAAATTACGCAATATAAATATACCCTATATATGTAACGTTGTATTAAGTGTTTTGATGTCGCAGATACCTTTTAGTTTATTATAACACTGAAGGATAACTGGCAATGTTTGATCAGTTTGTTATTACACTGAAACCTAACTAGCAATGTTTGATCAGCTTCCTATTACACTGAAACCTAACTAGTAATGTTTGATCAGCTTCCTATTAAACTGAAGCCTAACTAGCAATGTTTGATCAGCTTCCTATTAAACTGAAACCTAACTAGTAATGTTTGATCAGCTTCCTATTAAACTGAAACCTAACTAGCAATGTTTGATCAGCTTCCTATTAAACTGAAGCCTAACTAGCAATGTTTGATCAGCTTCCTATTAAACTGAAGCCTAACTAGCAATGTTTGATCAGCTTCCTATTAAACTGAAACCTAACTAGTAATGTTTGATCAGCTTCCTATTAAACTGAAACCTAACTAGCAATGTTTGATCAGCTTCCTATTAAACTGAAACCTAACTAGTAATGTTTGATTAGTTTGTCATTACACTGAAGCCTAACTAGCAATGTTTGATCAGCTTCCTATTAAACTGAAACCTAACTAGTAATGTTTGATCAGCTTCCTATTAAACTGAAACCTAACTAGTAATGTTTGATCAGCTTCCTATTAAACTGAAACCTAACTAGTAATGTTTGATCAGCTTCCTATTAAACTGAAACCTAACTAGTAATGTTTGATTAGTTTGTTATTACACTGAAGCCTGATTAGCTATGTTTTACGACTTTGTTGACTTGAGGAACAAAGATTGTTAATTGTCTTATCTTCTAACGGAATTTTTTTAATAAAATTCCTAAAAATTGATAGGTCTATTTCAGCGGTTCGGTGAAAAATTTGATTGAGACTCGGGTATGCGAGAATGGTTTAATTTAATATATTTTGGGTTTTTAAAACTTTCATATTTACATGGTGCTTATGTGCAAACTTTTAGAAATCTAAAATATTGCACTACTTCAAAGGAATAACTATATATTGATTCCCTCTCCGTGTTAGGAATATGACGATGTTTCATTACGATAACGATGAAAACGATATTTCCCTTTTGGCATTTTTGACAAAGGAATACATGGAGTAAATGTGAAAGTTTCTACGATGAATTTTTTCTCTAGCTGTTTATATTTTTAATGACCATATGAAAGCTGAAAACTGGTTGGTCTTTTCTCCTCTACATGTGCCTGGGTAATGGGATAAATTTTTCTCATTTTGACAGCGGAATACAAAACATGAAAAAGTGGATATAACGAATGGCGATCAATCTCATAATTTCTATCAAGAAAAAAATAATAGTAAGGCAAACAGGACATCTGGACACGCCATAGTGGGATCAGGTGTTTAGGAGGAGTACACATCCCCTGTTGACCTGTCACACCCACCGTGAACCCTGCATCTTGATCAGATAAACGAGGAAATCCGTATTAAAAATAAGTGTGTAAAGAAGGGTCTAACAACTGCTTTGAAACACGCCAGTCAGCATTCAACCAAATGAAAAATTGTATTAGTATATTAGATTGCTAGAATGACCAAACAATTCGCGAAATACTGACTTTCAACGAGAGTGTTGAAACCTCTGTAACATCAACTTATTTATAAGAAGCCTGTCTTGATTTTAAAATTGATCATACGCAGAACATGATCGAATCAGTTGAGAGACATTAACACCATATGCAAGTGATAATATAATATTGCTATACACATATGGGAAATTGACGACGAGGGAGATAAAGGCATCCCGTTTATCATAGAACTGAGTTATTAGTTTGCCGTTAACATCTACGTTCAATAAAATATCCAAGTATGAAGCAGATGTGGAAGATTCTGTGGTGTCTTTATTTCGAATCCACATGGGTATATCGAATCGACATATGAAAGAAAATGTGTATTGGTAATAGATAAAATGTCATCGATATATCTAAATGTCGAGTTGAAGGCAGCAGCAAGAGATTTTTTCTTCTCATGTAGAAGCTTTTGAATAAAAAATATATAACAGGTCAAATAATAAAAGTCGTGACGATGGGAATTCCAACAAAGTATTGGAAGACCTGATCACAAACGACAATACAGATATGGTAAATGAGGAGTTCAAGCATCTTTATAAAATCAAATTGTGTGTAGAATCAGAGAAGTGTTTAACAAAGTAATTTCTGGGATGATTGATCACAAAAGGTGAATGTTTCTATGTTCCTTTTGAAGAAGCAACTGTCTGCGATGTCAAAAAGTCTTGTTTTTAACTTATTATGAGGAATAGTCGTGTGAAGTGTTGAAAAGTCATATATTTTGATGTTGATTTGGAAACAGTTTTGTGATTTCAAAAGATTTCAAATTTACTAAAAGTTCTTTGGAATATTTTAGAAACTGCATTTGATTTACACCAGTTTTGAAGTTTCTCCTTCACAGCTGTTAATAGTTTGGTGAGGAGCAAAAATAGGGGCATGGTAAAAATTTACTGCATCTAGGAAAGCAGCCTTGTTTGATTGTGTTTGTGAAGTTTTGGAATTCAGTATAGTTACGGTAACTCATATTCAATCGTCTCATTGGCTGGAATATTAAATGTGCTGAAAACGGAATTGTGATTTTGACATATTTCTTTTGAAAGGGAAGTTAGAGTATAAGTAGAATTACCAAACTTGGAATTAAAGTCAAGTTTCTTTTTAAAAAAATGCATTATGATAATGAGTGTTACAGAGACAATTTTGTTATAAGCTTTGTCAGCTGGAACCAAAACATTCCTCATGTAACCTATGTATTTTGTTCATAACTTTGGTTTACTAAACACGGGATAAATGATGCACACTTTTGTTTTAATGTGTCTAATACAAGATTTCAATATTCCGCTTATCGTTTTATCCATTCTGATAAGATGTAATGTTCTTCATATCCAATCCATTGTATGGCATAATCTTCGAGTTGAGGTCAGTCACCGATTGAAAGTCTGAGTTCGCAGATTTAGCATATTTTAATAGGGGACGGATAAAAGAAAAATAGACGTTGATTAGTGTTTTGCGAGTTACCATGAATTTTGATAATTTTTATGAAATGTGGAATCTAGAGTGGACATACTTTGTGTATTTTTATCCGAGATGTCTACATATGAAGATGATGCTGAATAATAGGTAGTGTTAATATATGTATGACAGGTAACGCAGATCCAGACATGTAATAGTTCTTGTTACTTGCAACAACTATTAAAATATGCTAATTCTAAAACAGGCATAATATACCTCAGGATTTTTAGTAAAACAAGATAGAACGCAAGTAAATTGTACGTGAAATGTCACAACAATTATATTTTATTGAGAAACGTCGTATATGTCCTTAATTATTATATTACACGCAATAAATGTGAAGCAGATTAAACTAGCAGTCAGGAAGTATTGCATGGCGATACGTAAGTCCCCTAACAACAGAAATTATTTGCGTTTATTTTCAAAGTCAAGGGAATTAAATCAGCGAAAAAAATCAATGGACCAAAACAATACTGTTCATTCTAAGTACTTTATAAACAATGCTATCCTTACTTGTTTTTAGGAGTTTAAGCCCGAAAGATTTGAAGATGAGGCAAAGTTGTCACGTGATCCTTTCAGTTATTTTCCATTTTCTGCAGGTCCACGGTAAGACGCTCGTGAATTAAATTGTTTGGACAAATATTTTTTCCAAATGCACTTTGTAAAATGTAAAATCTGCAGTTTTAATCAGAGGATTTTATTTCTTTAGGAACTGCATCGGACAAAATTTCGCAATGAATGAACAGAAAGTTATGATTGGATCTTTACTGAAGAGGTCTGCTGATTTTCATACTTCAATCGGATGATTTCATTTAAGAGCTAATTTTTTATCAACATTGTCTGAAGTATTTGATATAAATTTCAGATTCAAAGTGAGTTTAGTAGAAGGTCACGTGTACGAAGAATTCCCGGATGTGGTGATGCGATCTAGGTATGGCATCATGATCAATGTGGAAGAGAGGAAGTAGTTGACAGCTGACACTTGTGAATCTATCACTGATAGAAACATAATATCTATACTTTATAAGACGCCATAAATTCTTTTAGAACAGGAATATTGGAACCATTATTTTGTCTCGAATTTCGTCGCGGTTTTATTATTTACTATGTCCAACGAGATCTCGTTTTCTGTGTTAACTTGGGGATATTTTCAGTAAACAAGCACCCACAAATACATGTATCATATATACCTAGCATCGTTTTTTGAAAGGGGAAGGGGAAAGGGAGAAAAAAGTTTCCTTCGTATATTTGTCTGAAAATTCTTAGTTAGAAAGGAAAGTGGTTCTGCTTGGAGGGGGTTGGGTTAACCTTTAATACACGAGTTCGATACATTGGTTCAACCCTGCATTTCCAATACCATTCACCACTACTATTAAAAAAATTGCTACCTAATAAATCGATCTTTTCATGTAAAAAGAAAAAAATACCGAACTTTGTGTGTAATAATAACAGGATAAGTACGTCATAAAATAAGGAAGGGGGCATCTTCCAGTTGTTACGTGCATGGAGATTGATGGACAAATCTCATTATTTATGATATCACTGCATAGCGGTCGGTTGTTGTAATAACTCGAGAAAATCTAATAAATTGAGTAAATATCCACATACGATAAAAGAAAATCAAATGGTACTGTATTTAATTGTGTTGTATAGCCTTTCGCTACCAAACATCAGAAAATTAATCTAATAATTCATATTTTTGTTACTAAGATATTAAATTACAACATTTTGAAAATAACTTTTAAATCCGGCAAATATTTTTGTATCAGAGATGAATCGTTTTCAGCCATCACTAATTTCTATACAAGAGATGCCCAAGTGATGCTTATCAATTTTTAAATTTCTTTTTCTGAATAGTTCCATTTTTTTTTATAGTTATGATATCCCGAAAATGGGTGTGTTTTTATAATCAAACTATGATGTAAAGAATAAGTATTTCTAATAGATTCCACCGCAGCGTATAATTCTTTACAGCTTTAAATTCTTTATGCTACAATTTGACCCAGCCTCTTTGAGTAGACCAAACCATGTTGATTTGCTATGTTGTCGTTCCAGACAAAAATATAGTAGTATTGAAATATGGTACTGAAGTGGATGCTTGGTGTTTCCCAATGTGTATGTTATGTACATATTCTGTTAATGTTTATATAAAAACATTCTTTTGTATTTTCCTTACAGTATATCTCTTTCATTCAATCTAATCAATTATTTTGACAACATGAATTTCTAGAAGCCATGAACTAAATCGATTTGACAGAGTTTGGCACAATGGTTTCATTTTTAAATTACAAACTTATGTTATATCTGGCAATCGTCTACAATGGTTTAGAAGCTAGTTGTATCACAGATCACTAAAAGTAATATATAAGGACCTTTTGTCATTAAACCTTGATATATTTGCTAATGTACACCAAGGTTTTGTTTTAGGACCCTTACATTTTTATTTATGTTAATGACGTTGCTGTAAATATGCTATCAATGTGTAGACTATTTGCTGATGACAATTCACTTCAGCAATCTTCATATAGTATGCCAAATATTGAATATAAGCATAATCATGCTTTACATGTATTAGAATAATGGTCAAATAAAGGTTACTCAAATTCAATCTTTCCAAGACTAAATTTGTTTATTTTTCAACAAAGACCCGTTGTCCCAAAATTCTTTTTTCAAGGTGATAGGCTGGAATGTGTTCCAGTTCATCGTCATCTAGGCTTTCTATTATCACACAACCTCAATTGTTCTAAATACATTGATTCCATAGTAGACAATGCTTATAAAAGACAGGGCTTTTTAAAAATCTTAAGTTGAAAATTGGTAGAAAACATCTGTCAAAATTGTATATAGCATTTATTAGGCCTACTCTTGAACAAACTTCAATTGTTGGGATATTCCATTCAAGATACTGACAAGCTAGAACAAGTATAATTATGTGCAGCTAGAATTGTTGCTGATCTTCCTATATTTGCATCAAAAGAATCCCTTTATTCAGAAATAGGCAAGCGAACTTTACAAAGTAGACTCTATACAGCAAATTTGACTACCATGTTCAAAATTTGTTACAGTAGTGCCCCCGAATACTTAAATGAAAATATTCCACATAAACATAAAAAAATTGTCCCTTTATGATACATGAAACAAAGATCAGATTCATATTCAAAAATGCAGACTGTAGTTATTTAAAAAATCATTTATACCTGATTCCGTAAAACTTTAGAATTTATTAAATGTTGAATCCAGAGAAGCCATCTTAATCAAATCATTCCGCAAAAGTATGATAGTAGAAATCACAAGCCCACCATCGTATTTTTCTTTTGGGAAACGATACATCAGTATTATTCATATTAAGTTATGGCACAACTGTATACTTCATTATGATTTTTATAAACAAAATATTACAAATTCTCCATTCTGTTTATGCAGACACAACGAAGATGTATATCATTTCCTTTTTACTTGTAAAAATTACTCTACAGCTAGAAATGATATTTTTATCGCCTTTTCTTGCTTGACTTGGACATTATTGATACAAAACTGTTATTATGTGGAGATGTTAATTTGACTTTGCAAACTAATATAAATATTTTCTTAGCTGTTCACAAATTTATGGATGAAACTTGTAGATTCGTCTAATTATTGTACATTCCCTTAATTGTTATTTTACATGACAATTTTGTACATTTGTAATATTTTTAGTAGAGGGACTAGGAAGTTGTTAGAACTTGTTCCCAATCCTTTTGACGTGATCAATAAAATATGTTCAAAAGAAACAAACTAATTAATATTCCCGATCACGCGATGACTAATTCTAAAATTCATCCTTGATTTTAATCAATAAAAATGTTTCTGTTTTGATTGTATTTGAAGTCAAAGATAAGAGAAATAAATATAAATTCCAAGAGTATTTATGTTTGATTGTATATTGTTTTACGTCCCGCTGGAGAATTTTTCACTCATATGGAAACGTCACCATTGCCGGTGATGAGCTGCAAAATTTAGGCCTATGCTCGGCGCTTTGGGCCTTTGAGCAGGGAGGGATCTTTATCATGTCACACCTACCTCGGGACCTCGGTTTTTGCGGTCCATTTCGAAGGACCGCCCCATTTAATCGACTCTTACGACAAGCAAGGGATACTGAGGACCTATTCTAACCCGGGTCGCCACGGGACAATGAGAGTATTTAATCCTTTCTTTTGTATTTGTGGTAAATCGAACCTTGCTCAATTCCTCAGTTATATACTTTTACTGCATGACAAACAGAAACGTTGTAAACATTTTATGTGCATAATACTTTTTACGAAATGTATATTATATATATACTCCTGTTTATGGTAAAACACATGTGTTCTGCTTTAAGTATTGTCAAAAAAGAATTGATATAAAGACTGTCTTTATCCGGAATCATAATGACTTATGTAATGGATTTTTATACTAGAATATTATGTAACCTAATTACCTTGCGCAATGATTTCATAAAGTAGTTCGGAGTTAGCCATCTTCTGTCATACACGTGTATGTCCACAATGAATTGGCGACGAGGATTAAAACTTAAGTGACCACAAATTACAGACATGGCATTGATTATCGGAAAAGTAGGACACTTCGATGAATCATTAGAAACATGGGAGTCGTATACGGAACGACTGGACCACTATTTCATAGCAAACGATGTGCACATGGACTTGAAGGTACCCTCACTTCTTTCTATCATCGGCCCAAAATACTATACATTGTTGAAAAATCTTTGTGCACCCACAAAACCCTCTACTATGACATTTGCTGAACTCGTACAGAAACTTACAGACCTTATAAGTCCTAAACCCTCAGAAATTGCAGAACGTTTTCGTTTTCACAAACGAGATCAGGCTACAGTATAGAGTAAAGCGTGACAGATTACATCGCTGAATTACGTCGTTTGGCGATACACTGCAATTTTGGCGATTCATTGAATAAGACGTTGAGAGACAGCTTTGTATCTGGTTTAAAACAGGAACACATTCAAAAGAGACCTCGCCGAATCCAAATTAGAGTTAGAAAAAGCCATTCAGACAGCTGTCGCCATGGAAACGGCTAGTCGCGACGCTGTGAATAAACTTTCTGTGCACAAACCAATCCAGTGACAAGACAAATGCTGTCAAGAATGCACCAAAACCTGAAAATGGTCACAACTACGCTCATTCTTAGGCTTGTTGATTTATTACCATAGGTTTCTGCCAAACCTTGCTACGGTGGTTGGACTGCTAAATGAGTTATTACAGAACAATAGGAATTGGAATTGGACATCCAAATGTGACGAATCCCTTGTGAAAGTGAAAGAACTTATAAAATCGGAACAAGTTTTGTCCCACTACAACCCTACTTTACCTGTTCGTCTAGCTACGGATGCATCACCGTACGGTATTGGTGCAATACTTTCAATGTTTTTGAGGATAGACCTGAACGTCCCATTGCATTCGCTTCTCGCTCTCTGACGAAGGCGGAGAAGGGATATACCTAGATCGATAAGGAGGCATTGGGAATATACTGGGGGGGGGGGGTGCAAAAATTCCATACCTTCCTCTATAGACGCCAGTTTACGCTGATCACGGACCACAAACCGCTCATTAGTATTTTTCACCCAGAGAAATCACTGCCCGCAATGACTGCTGCTAGACTACAGAGATATGATATATTTTAACTAGCCATAATTACAGCATAGAATACCGGAAGACTGCTAACCATGGAGATGCTGACGGACTCTCCAGTTCATCAAGTACAGATACAGAAATGAAGATATTGACACAATCTACTACACTTCACAAGTCAAAAGCTTACCTGCATCAGGTAACCGTGTGAGAAAAGAGACTCAATGAAATCCTATCTTATCTCAGGTGCTCGATATTGTGTTACAAGGCGCATGGGACTTTCCCTCATGGCCTCCGTCTTAGAGTGGTTAGAGCATCGCGCTCAAAATCACAAGGCCTCTCACCTCTAGTCGGCGCGGGTTCGACTCTCGCTCGCGCCGACATATGTGAGAAAGTTTGCCAGTTTACTTGCGGAAGGTCGGTGGTCTCTTCCCGGGAACATTGTATCTGGGTTCTCTCCTCCACCAATAAAAACTGGACGCCACCAGATAACTGAAAAATTGTTGAGTGTGGCGGAAAGCAGTCAGTCAATCAAACATTCAAACTTTACAGAAATAGACATAATGAACTCACAGTACATCAAAATTGTCTACTTTGGGGAAACAGAGTTGTTATTCCTACGGCACTACGAAAAGAAGTTTTGTCTGAGCTTCATAGGAGTCGCACTGGAATCGTGAGGACAAAGAGTCTTGCAAGATGTCATGTTTGGTGGCCAAACAATGACACCGATATCGAGAATATATGTCAGAGCTGTTCAGATTGTCAACATCACTTACCAATATCAGAGTCTGCTCCTGTACATCCTTGGGAATGGACCAATTCTCCATGAGAGGATTCATGTAGATTTTGCGGGACCATTTGAAGGACACTTGTACTTCACTGTTGTAGACTTTCATTCAAAATGGTCGGAAATTGTGCACATGTCCTCAACAACATCTGCAGCAACAGTCAACGTATTACGAGATATCTTTTCACATCCTGGACTACCTAAGACATTGGTTTCTGACAACAGACCACAAGTCGTTGCAGACGAATTCAAAGGTTTTCTACAACAGAATGGAATGAAGCATGTGACACCATTACCCTATCACCCTCGTACAAACGGATTCGCTGAACGCTTTGTTAGGAGTTTCAAAACTGCCATGAAGAAGCATAACAAAGTAACGAACAAAGAGATCAACTCTTTCCTCATGACTTATCGCATTACTCCACATGCTACAACAGGGGAGACACCAGTAAAATTACTTATTGGACGTAACCTGAGAACACGATTTGGTCTACTAAAACCTGACACTAGTGACAGAGTTCGTCAAAAACAGGACAACATGAAGCTATCAAGAAATACAGGATCCAATGTGCGCAGTTTTACCAATGGACAATCCGTCGTGGTTAGAGATTACAGGGGGGAAACGCCGTGGATTCACGCTCCAGTCTAGAACCGTTGACTTACCAAGTCAAAACAGATGATGAAGGAGTGTGGCGCCGTCATGTGGATCAAATGAGGAAAGCTTCGGGAAACATGACAAAGAGTACAGTTACAGGCACTTCATACCCCCAACACATTGGTTTTAAATGAAATGTACTCTGCACCGTCTACAAACAACACCATTTCACCTGGAACACCAGAAATTCCAAGTTGTCCAAAAACAAATACATATCGCGGCATATCTAATACAGAACGTTCCACACCAAGCAAATCGCAGGTCATGCAGACACGACCGCTTTGTGAATGACGTTATCCTCTGCGATATCGAAAACCAACAAAGCGATTAATTGCCGAGTGATCCTAATTCGCATTTGTGTTAATTATGTTCTGAGGCATAATAATCCTCACTATGTGAGTGATTGTAATTACACAAATTTGTAATTATTTCGTAAGTCAATTGTATGTTGATTGTTAATTGGTTTTAATTCACATTTGCTAAATGTAATTGGGACATTTGCAGAAATTATAGACAGTGACATTAAGGGGGGAGGATATGTTATATCTTTATCCGGATTTATAATGACTTATGTGTTTTTATACTACAATATTATGTAACCTTGCGCAATGATATCATAAAGTAGTTCGGAGTTGGCCATCTTGTGTAATACATGTGTTTGTCCACATCAGTCTTCAATAAAAGAATTTTGTGTGCGTTTTTCTTTAACATTTGCATACATTCGAAAGAAGGCGGAGTCACTGTGGTTGTTTGTTTGCTTCTTTGTTTGTTTTATGTCCCGTCTGAAATTTTTCATTCATATTGAGAAATCACCAGTTGTAAGTGAAATACCACAATTTAGACCCATGATTGAACTTACGGTCATAGCAGTGAGGGTTCTTTAACGTGCCAATACGGGACCTCTATTTTTAAGGCCATATCCGAAAGACCCGTGATTCTCACTTCTAAATGCCGTGCGGGTTGCGAAGGAGCAGTCACTACCTATGTTACCGTCTTAGTTTTGACTCGGTCTTGGTGCAAGCGGGGCTCAAACGCACAACCTCCCGTTCGTGAAGTGAGCGGGAAGGTCGTAAGTTTGAGTCCCACTCTAGTTTTGCAGTAGATATGATACAAAGCTTTCAGTTTCTTTACTTCCGTGAGCCATACAGCTCAATGGACTCGTATATAAATACAATAAAGAGTATACATACGGTATATAGAGAGTGCATAAACTTACATAATATTGCGGATTTATATTATTAAACAACATCAGGATGTATACATATATTCATGCACTATTACAACGATTAACAACATGTGGCAGATATATGGAAAATAAATAAATAAAATATGCAGCACTAATTAATAACGGCCCCATCACGGAGTCCCGTGGCACATTCAAGAAATTTACCTAAATTACACAATTCTTCAACATTATTTACACTCAAGAGCTTTATTCATTTATATACACTTCGTTTTGCATCATAGTTTTTTTCAATATAATTTTTTTCTTATATCGTTATATAGAGGGTATTTTAGTAAGAAGTTGAAGTCGTATTCAATATCATTTGCAAATCCTCGCATTTCTGGACACATTCTTATGTCTTCCGGTTTGAATGTGAAGAGGTTCTATAACGGGCAATAAGCTGCTTACTACGCTTTTCAGTTGGTTTTGTTAGATAACACTGTTAGCAAAAACTTTCAACAAGGTGTTGATATAGCATATACTTAGATGAATTTTCGAAACTAGATATGATATTTTGTCTGTATACATTTATCATTTTGTATTCAATGATTTTGTCGTGATAGCTCAGTGGTTAGAGGGTTCGCTTCGTAACCGGGAGGTCGTGAGTTCGAGCCGCGCTCGTGCCATGGCCGCGTCAAACCCAAAAGGTAAAGATAGGTAGTGATTGCTCCTTCGCCAAACGCTCGACATTTAGAAGTGAGAATCACGGGTCTTTCGGATATAACCTTAAAAACGGAGGTCCCGTGTCACGGTAGGCGTTGGCACGTTAAAGAATCATCACTGCTACAGCCCTGAGCGCTAAGCATAGGTCTAAATTTGTGGTACTTCACCTACAGCTGGTGACGTTTCAACATGAGTGAAAAATTCTCGATGGGACGTAAAACAAACAATCAATCAATGATTTTGTAAACATCAAGCAACATGCAGTAGAAATATTGCGAAAATAAAAGTACCAAATTCCCGGATGTGTAACTCGGAGATTTTTTACCCAAGCAGAGGTATAAATGTCTTGATGTTACACAAATAATTAAAATCAAGAGTGAAATTATATAAAACTGAAAGAAATATTATATATAAGAGTGTGAATTGATTGTTGGGATAAGAAATCATCGCACAAAATGGAGAAATGGATGAGGAAATTATCGTTGATGGGGTATTTTTGAAATAAAAGGCGTGATTCTCTGCGGATCTCAGTATGTTGTAAAGAAAAAATATAGAAATATTATAGATATTGTATATATATATATATATATATATATATATATATATATGTGTGTGTGTGTGTGTGTGTGTGTGTGTGTGTGTGTGTGTGTGTGCACGGGGCATACTTCATGAAGTGACATCTTGCAGAATTTACCTGTATTTCTGTATCGTAAGAAAGGTATGCTGGTGTGAAGCGTTGCAGTTCATATATTTTCAATACTTAAATGTATTTTCCATATTTACAGTCAGCTTTCTTCTGAAGATTTGGGCGCGTCTTGTTCACAACTGTCACTCATTCTTGAGGAAATGGCTATTTTTACAATTTGTTAAGATATCAAAGGAAAAACATTGGAAATGTAAATATTTATCAATCGCCGTTGCAGTATTTTCAAGTATTTTCAAAAATGAAATGTATTTCTTAAATGGCATCGCTAAATCCCTAAATATTAAAATAATTGAAATAATCAGGTAATACTGTATTATGTTTTCGAGAAGTCCAAAACAAATAAAATATTTTTTAATCATGATCAAAACAATTTTTAATGCTGCAATTATTCAGATGGACCTTCAGCAATGAAATGAATGTAATACATTTCAAATTAAATCATTGCTGCATAGTGAGCCGATTCGTAAACTGCACACTGAGAAAACAAAGCGTTTCATGAAAATGGAACATGATTTACATTAAATATCTAAACATCTTAGAATTATTTTCTTCATGGATTTCAATTTTCTTTGTATCATATAAGAACTTAACAAATAAACATACCCACTGTTAAATTTGAATGGAATTTTAATTATATTAGAAGCAGATCTTGTATATAAGAAGACCCTTATTTTATCTTTAAACGTGATTTTACCCCCGTGTTTGATGATTTGTTGACAAAGAGCCTTTTTTGCATATGTGAATTAAAAAGGAGTATCTGTATATTATATAATTCATCTTCAAAGCCATATTTAAAATTGTGAAGATTCAGAAGCATTTCGCTAAATAAACTTTTAAAGCATAGAATTAGTGTAATAATAATAATAATAATAATCATTTTATATAGCGCCCTATTCGATCAAAATAATCGCTCTAAAGCGCTGTACATCATAAAAAAATATATCATAAGACAGGTTACATAAATACTAATTTTTAAAAGACAGGTTACATAGTACTAGAAGTAAATGATTTTTTTTTTTTTTTTTATTTTTTTTTTTGAAATTAAGTAAAAGTGAATATGATTAAAATTGAGACATTTAATAATAAGCGAGTCTAAAAAGATATGTTTTTAATTGCGTTTTAAAACTGTTCAAAGTCTGACACCGACGAAGGTTATCAGGCAATGCATTCCATAGTGTCGCAGCTGCCACGTCTAACCGCCTTTTCCCATATGTGGAAGTTCGACATCTAGGTGTCATCAGTGTCAGGGAATTTTCCGATCTTAAAGAACGTTGAGGTTTATAAACGGTAATCACCTCTTCCAGGTATTGTGGCGCCATCTTGTAAACCACCTTGTACGAGTACACAAGAATCTTGTACTTGATACGACTGTCTATGGGAAGCCAGTGTAGGGAAGTCAGCACTGGGGTAATGTGGTCATTTTTCTTAGTTCGCGTGATAATTCTTGCCGCCATGTTTTGCACTCTCTGCAGTTTTGCCAGGTCAGATGCGTTGATGCCGAACAGAAGAGCATTGGCATAGTCGAGCCTAGATGTCACAAGGGCACAGACTAAGGTCTTACACGCATCTTCTGTAATGAGTGACCGTATTCGTCCGATATTACGAAGCTGGTGATAGCATGCAGGGGACAAAGATGATATTTTTTTTGCATACATAAAGATTTATCAAACCAAACACCCAAGTTCTTCACAAACGGTGTTTCACGGATGATGGTGTCACCAAAGTTAAAATGGTATGATGATGAGTCAATGGCTAGATGTTTCGGAGAGAAAACAAGAAACTCTGTTTTGTCCTGATTAAGTTTTAACAGGTTGGCTGACATCCACATTTTAATCTCATCCATGCATGACTCAAGGCGGCTGGCAGTATTTCGCCACTCCTCTCCTGGTTTGAAAACCAGATAGGCTTGTGTGTCATCGGCGTAAAGATGATGTAAGACGTTGTTACGCCGACAAATTTCGCCAATTGGTTTGGAGAAAATTGCATAGAGCCGAGGTCCAAGGACAGATCCCTGAGGTACGCCACATTTGAGAAGGAAGTCATTGGAGAAAGTGGATCCAATGGCCACTTTTTGGGTCCTATCTGAAAGATATGACTTAATCCACTCAAGTGCTGAGCCAGAAATACCGAAAGCAAATTCAAGACGTCTTATTAGAATAGAATGATCAATGACATCAAAGGCAGCGGAAAGGTCTAACATAATTAATGCGACGCTGGAACCCGCGTCTAATGCTGCGACAATGTCGTGATGAACGCGAAGTAAGGCCGTTTCTGTAGAATGACAGGCTCGGTATGCCGACTGTACGTTGTTATGAAGATGATTCAATTCTATGTGATGATCCAAGCGTCTTGCGACTATCTTTTCAAGAATCTTTGAGATGAATGAAAGATTCGAAACAGGTCTGTAATTTCGATATTCCTGAGAATCTAGACCAGCTTTTTTGATGAGGGGACGCACTATGGCTTGTTTGAAAGATGATGGGAATACAGACTGATTAAGAGACTGGTTAATAAGGTTTGTTACGAAGGTAAGTATACTAGTACTATCCATGCATGGTTTCAGTAAGGATGTTGGCATCGGATCCAATTCACAGGATTTAGGTGATGCTGACATAATGACCTCAAGGATCTCTTCCTGTGATGCTGGCTCAAACGTACACAAACGCACTCCAGTAAATTCCTGATCGACACACAGTGGGTCGATGTCAGACTGTATGCCAATACACAATTCCCTCCGGATTTTTTGTATTTTTGATTGGAAGAAGTCGCCGAAGGAGTTAGCTAGCGCATCTTCTTCCTGATGATCTGGCAGTACTGCCTCTGCCTTGATACCCAATAGTTTATTGGCCAAGCGAAACAACTGTCTCTGATCTTTACCAGCCTCCTCGATTTTGTTAGAATAGAATTCTTTTTTGCAACGTACAGCACATTTTGCTGCACGAATACAAATATCCTTATAGATTTCTTTGTGGACAGTTAGGTTTGTCCTGCGCATTAGCCTCTCTGCCTTCCTGCGTTCCCTTTTGATGTCCGACAATTCACAAGTGAACCAAGGACAGTCTGGACGCAAGGTGACTACCTTCGTCATTTCAGGGGCGACAGAATCCAGAGCAGTTAGAAGAGTAGAGTTGTAGACTCGCACTGATTTATCAACAGGATCTTCACAATTTTGTTCTTCTAAAGTGGCGCTAATGGTATTCTTTAGATCACTGATGACAATATTGCGTAATTTTCGACATCTGATAACTCTGCTATCCCTTGGTGGTTTTGACAGGGCAAGTTTTGAACATACAGCAAGATGATCACAGGTAAGGTTGCCATTCTTGTCATAGAGCGTAGGATCCCTTACGCCAGGATCCCCAATTAGAACAGATGTCTCGTCCCTCACTATAACAACATCCAAGGTGTGGCCCCCTGAATGTGTTGATCCCTTGACACGTTGAACCAGCCCATGATCATCTAAAATCCTAAGAAACTTACCAGCTTCTGGATTTTCCGCATCATCAACATGAAAATTGAGGTCACCGGTGATGATACATTCCCTATTATCAATCGCCAAGCTGTCGAGAAAATGGGACCATTCATCAAAAAAGACCACATTCCGCAGTTGATTTTTTACAGATGGGGGAGGTCGATATACAATACACAGACGAATGTGATTTACAACACACTCTAGGTGTTCAAAGTGCGTGAAATCGTTATCATGATTGCTAACTTTCACATTGATGTTAGTCTTGTGAATAAGAGCTATTCCCCCTCCTCGTCTAGAAGTCCTTGGTTTGTTGACGAACTTGTATCCTTCTGGTAGGAGTTCTGAAATAACACATTGATCCGTGTCTGACCCAAGCCAGGTTTCTGTCAATGCAAGCAGATCAATGTCATTGGTTGTTATGTAGTCACATATAGAAGTGGTTTTGTTTCTTACTGATCTACAATTCAGGGTATATAAGCAAATAGATCTTGCATTAATGAGATGTAGACCGATGGCTCTGTCATGCTTATTCATGGTAGGTATTCGCACCAAGTTGTGTTCCTTAACCCCACTCTCTTGTTTGATGTTTGCAATTCTTTCGAGAGTCACCCTGACCTGTATGTTCCTTTGCTCATGTATTTGCACTACATGTAAGTTGTGTACGTTTATACCACTCTCCTGTTTCATCTTTACACTTCTTTCTAAGGTCACCTTGACCTGTATCCTCCTTTGTTTGTGTATTCCAGCTCTGGTCCCTCTCGAGGTGCAAGCCACTTGACAAAGATCTAGTGCCCTGAGAGCACGCAGTGTTGATAGTGGTATGTAACTGTTGGCAGGTGACCTCAATTCGTGAAGTTCATGGCCGCTATAGCTGATCAGTGGAGCCATGTACCCAATTGCACGCGAAACTCTTTCGTACGATGGGTTAAATGATGGTGTTGAACAAAACGTACGAGGAAAAATTTCGTATGCGACAAATAATGGAACGCCTCAACAAATGAAAGTATAAACAGATAAAAGCAATTTGAACAAGTGAAAGTCGTAGTAAAAGTCACGGATGAATGGACACAATAAGTAAAAATAACACTAAAAAATTAACCTAAATGTAAGTTTTTAAGACAAAAAAGTCCGCAATTATGTCAAATAAAGTCTCCTGTAAGAGATAGCCAAATCTCCAAACAGGCACTATGGTAATAAAAGAGAAAATTGGGTTAAGACTATGAGGTAAAGCAGCCCACAGCACGGCGCTAAACAGTTCTCATCAAACAGTTGAATATAAATCCTTTTTCGTATTGAAAACTCTTATTTTATTGACAAAACTAGTACATGTCGTGAAAAACTGCCAATAATAATAATAATAAAATAATGCAATTTCAAGTACAATTGATTCGTTCATAACACTTGCCATTACATTCAAGAAGGTTAATTTGTTAAGCTACTTCAATGTACAGAAGAATGACTGTGTACAATAGCACCATCAGGTAATACACATATTCAGTGCGGAATATGAATACATAATTATCTAACACACACACACACACACACACACACACACATATATATATATATATAGATAGATAGATAGATAGATAGATAGATAGATAGATAAGGTCACTTTATGCAAGTACTATGACTGGAATTTACTACATTAATGTACTGATATTAACAAGTCATATGATACTGATACGATATTGTAACAAACATAACAATGTGACAAGCAATAGTCGAGTAGACAACGGACTCGATCCAGAATAAATATGTATAACATGTACTCTGTGTCGCAACATTACAAATAGTCGTTCTACAAGTATTGTCTCATATTTGTATATATTCGTGAATTTACCAAATTTGTTTATTTGCAAACTAAATTCTAATCTGTGAAGTAGCACAACACACCCTACCACTATCTTCTTGATATACTCCCAATATTCACTGAATGATAGCTGAACAAGTTCCCTGCCCTAAAACTGTGATCCTGTGGGGAAAAGAGTACCAATTCATTTCCCATAGACCTCAATACTAACATTTGGTCCTTTCACGAATTAACGAAATTAATTTTAGATAAATGACTGCCAAGATTTCAAAGTTCATTCCAAGTGCTAATAAAAAAAATACAAAAATGATATAGGGTCTCGTTGCTTTTATAGGTCAAATTTGTACTTCTTTTTTTTTACTTTTTTTTTACTTTTTTTTTTTTTACAACACATAGCAATCTGCAGTAAATTGCACCTTTCATTTCAAGCACACACCTACCATGGCAATTTCCACAGTCATTTCTCGATTTTGTCCGATAATTTTTCACCCCGACAATTAGTTAAACTTCAATGTTATTTCTCTCAATTTCAAATAATTTCACTCTTGATATTAGCCAATCACACTACACCTAAACATTTATACCTCCGCTTAATCTTGAGTAAACTGCGTCCGAGTTACGCATCTGGGAGTTTGGTATTCTTATTCCTGTGTACAGTCACTTTGCTTGCCAGTCACGGCGAATCTTGCTTTTAACTTGGAATCCTGCTAACAAAGCGGTTTCTCGTAAGAAATGATAAATACCAAGTTATGATACCTGTACATGTATTTCTGCATCGTAGGGAAAGTAATTAGAAATATACATAAAGCATGTAAGATAACTAAATGATATCATCATTGGTTTAAATAAAAACATTTTTTTTATGTAACAAACTTTCAAGAATGTAATGAAACATTCACTCACAATGTCCACTATTTTAAAAAGTTTTTTATAGGAATTGTCATTTATTCATAGTGGCTAATTTTCGATGTGTAGAAAACATAATTTAATGTCATGATTTTTTTCGGATTAGTCGATAAATATGCAGATACTCTCTCTCTCTCTCTCTCTCTCTCTCTCTCTCTCTCTCTCTCTCTCTCTCTCTCATTTTGAATAAAGCTGTTATGTTATCGAGTTCTTGCCAAAGTGTTTTTAATTTATAGGCCCTAATGGGTGGTAGTACAAAATATTGACCCGTATTACCTTCGATCATGATTGTCCAGGTTTTCACGGGAATTGTTGTTGTGTATCTATTTTCTCGTCTGATTAAATATGGACGACAATACATCAAGTGGCTTAATCTAACCTCCAAAATCACTGCGTTTGGAAAGAGTCATCCAGTCTGGGGACACCTTCATTTAGTAAGTTTCTGTATATATTAATTGAGATCTGCCATGTATATGTTAACTGTGCATATATCAACCGAGATCTGTCATGGTTTGTGAAAAATAATGTGTTGAAAAATACTCTCACAATATTATCATTTGAAGTTTTAAGCATGCAGTTCATCGTTCACCAAAGTCCATACAACCCACAGGCCGTACCGTTCTAAATTATTACACGGATCTCGAAGTTACAGCAAGCAATAACGGTGATAATTGTGCGATTAACTTGACAAGATTTCTAATGCTCCGTGATTCCATGGGAATCCGGGTTAGAATAGATCCTCAATGTGTGTGTGTGTGTGTGTGTGTGTGTGTGTGTGTGTGTGTGTGTGTGTGTGTGTGTGTGTGTGTGTATATATATATATATATAACATTAACTGGAATTAATCTTTAAATTGGGCAGATAATTTTGTATTAGGAAAGAATCGTCTTTAGCCACCACTAATTTGTATACAAGCCCAAGTGATCAACATTGCTTGTGAATGAAATGAAAATATATATTTATCAAAGATTATATGGTCTGTTACCAGATTTTCCACAATCGTGACCCAAATTGTGCAAAATCATTTCAATTTCTAGAAAACTTTAATTATTCTCAAGATCAAAAGCGCTAAAGAATGATTTTATACTGATGCACTTAGTGTTAAGGTCTTGAGTGTCTTGATTACTTGCTTATGATAAAATATGTTATTTTATATCTACAGTTTGAAAACATGCAACAATACACGAGAATTGTTTTAGATCTTCAAGAGAGAACCAAGACTAGATTATACCATGGCTGGATCATGTTCTTTTATCCATTCTTCGCGGTGTGTCACCCAGAATCAGCAAAGGTTCTCCTAAAATCCTCAGAACCCAAACCCAGGCACACTATAGGCGGATCTTACAGGGTTTTTTTACCGTGGCTAGGTAGAATTTATTACGGTCTTCCGTATGGAAGACCTTATTTATATTCTATTGTTTTTACTCTATTATTATTATCTTTAAGTCTTCCGTTTCCAACGAAAGACCTTTAAGTTATTGTTTTATTATTATTATTATTATTATTAAGGTTTTCCGTTTCCAGTAAAATAACGTACTGTATTTTTTTCATAATTACAATTTTCCTTACAATTTTTGAAAAAGTGATTTCTCGGATATGCGTCTGCCGATTTTCGTGAAAATCTCAATCATAATAGATATTTACTAGAACTCCATGTAATGGTGAAAATAATGGTCATTCATTAATCTCATAACTCCTTCAAGGAATACAATATTAAGTGTATGACAAACACAGACCCTTTGATATACCAGAGGTGGAATCAGGTACCTAGGAGAAGTAAGCATTCTATGTCGAACGGTCACAGCCACTGTGAGCACTATATCTCGATCGGATAAACAGCAATTCGTCAAAATCCTGTGCGAAGAACGACCTCAATTGGTATGAAACACGTCAGACAGCATTTGACCTAATGACAAGTTGTATTGGCAAACCAGATCGTTATAATGACCAGAGAATTTGCTAAGTGCTGGCTTTAAAGGAGACCGTTGGATCCCTTGTAACATCAACTTGTTTGTCGGTAGCCTGCCCCGATTTAAAAACTGATCATACTCAGAACAAGTTCTTGCATATCAAATCAGTTCTGAGACAAAAATACCATATGCAGTTGATAATGGAATATTGCTACATACACATGGGAAGTTGACGATAGAGAAGCTGATATCATCCCGTTTGTCATGAATTTGAGTTGTTATTTTGCCGTTAACATCTATGTTCAATGAAATATCGAAGAACGTAGCAGATGTGGAAGACTCTGTGATGTACGTGATTTCGAGTTCCTTGTGATGAAAAGGCTAAGATAACGAACAGTACTCAATCTCGTAATTCCTATAGAAAATACAAATAAGAGAGATAGGCAAACACGGATCCCTGGACATACCAGAGGTTAGGTCAAGTGCTTAAGAGAAGTAAGTATCCTCTGTCGACAGGGCACCCCCGCCGTGAGCCCTTTATCTTGATCAGGTAAATGGAGTAATCCCCCGCCGTGAGCCCTTTATTTTGATCAGGTAAATGGAGTAATCCACAGTCAGAATCAGTGTGGCAAGAACGGCCTATTGGTATGAAACACGTCAGACAGCATTTGACCTAATGGAATATAAATCGTTATAACGACCATTAAATTTGCGAATTGTTAACTTTAGACGAGACCGTGGAAACCCATGTAACATCAACTTGTTTGTCAGTAGCCTACCTTGATTTGAAAACTGATAATATGCAGAACAAGCTCTTACGTATCGAATTAGTTGAGAGATATAAACACCATATGCAGGTGATAATGGAATATTGCTACATAGATAAGGAAAGTTGGCGATGGAGAAATTAAAATCATCCCGTTTGTAATAAACTTGAGTTGTTCGTTTGCCGTCAGCATCTATTTTCAATAAAATATATAAGTACGAAGCAGATGTGGAAGACTGTTGTGTTTTTGTGGGTTTTTTTTTTTATTTCAAGTTCACTGGAATATATCAAATCGACATAAAAATGAAAATGAATCATTGCTAATAGATAAAACGTTGATGTATCTAAATGTCGAATTGAAGACCACAGCAAGAGAGTTTTTCTTCTCGTGTAGAAGCTTTTGGATGAATTCCTTTTCATAAGGCTATAAAAGCAGGTCAGCTAACAAAGGAGCACAATTCATGCCCATGGAAATTCCAACAGACTGTTGGAAGACCTGATCACCAAAGTCTACGAAGATGTTGGCAATGAGGAACTCTAGCATCTTTTTAATATCAACTGCACAGTTCTTTGCGGGGACGTTAAAGGCATAGGATCTACGATTTTGATAACATTTTGCATGTACCAGAAAAGTGGCAAAATCAAAGATTATAACTAGAAAATCACAAAATATTCTTCAGAATGTTTACAAACATACTGGATACGATAATAATTACTAATTTATTCCATGTTGAGTGTCTGGTTGTCTCATTAATACTATGCATTGTGTTTGTTTTTGAAGATTGCCGACACAGCGCATGTGTTGGCGCTATTTCATATCACTTTGCAATCGACGTGTACCTGTGTAATTAAGCTGCCGAAAGAAGTTCATTAAAGGTCATTTGAATAAGGGCGGGGATTTATTTTTTAATTTGTACTTGAGACAATAATTTTATCGAGGTATAAAACGTCAAAATAATTTCAATTTCAAAGTGCTGCAGCTTTTGATAACTTATAATTAATACTACAGATATTTTTTATTTTATTTTATTTTGAGAGTTCTTCTTGTGAAATATTGTGAAGTCATTTTTGAGATAAAGTAATAGATACTATCCGTATAAGGCAGGTTATGAAAATCTTTGCTGAGAAAAAAATCAGCAAAATAATGTGACGTCATAATTAAAATAAGTATATAATAAGATTATATTTTCAACTCCTATTTTATTTTCATGGAATTTTTCTCCTTCAAAAAAAAATAAACCATGCAGCTACTAAGATACACAAAATACGAGATATTACACTGCTATCGAAGGATGTGATTCTGATCAATATGACATGTATATCAATTCAAGGGAGGTAACCAAAAACCTAAATAACACTCATTTGTTTACAAGAGGAATAATTTCATAGGAAGTAATTGGGCCCATTATTATAAATCGCTGTCAGAAATAGAACATGCGTGATTTACCACCAAACTTTTCCTGAGAGTGACCTTAACGTACCCGCATTGTGTATAGAGTCAGAGTGGTGTTCAACAAAATAATTTTTTGGATGACTGATATTTCTTTTTACCATTTTTTGTTGAAGAAGCAACCGTCTACGATGTCAAAGTCTTGTCTTTTGTTTATAGTGAGGTATGGTCGTGTAAAGTGTTGTAAAGTCATATGTATTAATGTTGTTGATTTGTGAGAAGTTTCGTGATTTCATATTTACCAAGGGGCCTCCGTGGCCGAGTGGTTAGAGCATCGGGCTCAAAATCACAAAGCCTCTCACCTCTGTCGGCGCGTGTTCGAATCTCGGCCACGGCGTTATGTGAGCAAGTTTGCCAGTTTACTTGCGGAAGGTCGGTGGTCTCTTCCCAGGTACATTGTATCTGGGTTCTCTCCTCCACCAACAAAAACTGGATGCCACCAGATAACTGAAAAATTGTTGAGTGTGGCGGAAAGCAATAAATAATCAATCAATCAATCATATTTACCAAAAGACCTTTAGAATGTTTTAGAATCCATGTTTGATAGACACTTCTTCTGGCATTTGTAGTGGCACAGTACGCTTAACGCTTCTTCTTCACAGCAGTTAATATTTTCGTAAGGAGCAAAGATAGGGTCTTGGTAGAACATTTACTGGATCCATCAATATCTTTGTTTGTAAGGGTTTTTGTGGGGTTTGGGAATCCAGTATAGGTACGGTAACACATATTTATATACTCCATTGACTGGGATGTTGATTGCGTTTAAAACTGAAGCGTGATTTTGAAGAACTTCATCTTTTGAGAGGGCATTTGGAGTATAAGTACGGTTACCAAATGTTTCATACATTACATGCACTAGCATTCCGACTATAACAGCTTGTCTAACCGTGAGTTTAGACGATTTTGATGTAATAATGAATTGTTTTCAAAAAGATTAATTTCTATATCATTAGTGATGATTTTCTACGTGTTATAGAATATAATTCTCCAAGATGTATAATACAGTGTGTATCTTAAAGAATAACATCTATATCACAATTGAGACCCATAGCTCCGAGTACGGAAGTTAAATCAATCAAATATAAATTGTTGTACTGAAAATAATCTTAACCATACTTAAAAGATGATGTATACATTTATTGAATAATATACATGTTTGAAATTGAAGGCGATGGCTTGCTGTTGTCAGAAGGTCGGAAGTGGGAAAGAAATCGTCGTCTGCTGACGCCTGCCTTCCATTTTGACATACTCAAACCATACATTCAAATCTACAACGATGTGTCTAATGTGTTTTTGGTATGTACAATCTTATATTTGCTGGGATTTCAATGTACTTAAAGTTATTTATATTAATAAATATCAACAAGTTACACACTGAGTATACTTATAGGTAGTTAATCTAGCATGTTATTGTTTATCAACAGGAAAAACTCCAAAACGCCTGCGACTCAAAACAAAGTATAGAAATTCACAGTTTGGTGTCACTGGCGACTCTAGATACCATGTTACGGTGTTCTCTCTCATATTGCGGGCGTGTACAGGAAATGGGGTCTGTCTTCCTTTTCTGTAAAATAATATGCTATACAAATGTTGATAAATATTTCTTAATCGTTAAGGAGTTGATAATATGGCAGTAGAATTAAAATACATCACACGTATAATGGAAGAACCAATACAACCTGTCATAGGGTCAAATTCTTCCGGCATGTCTCAAACCAATGGAGGCCATTCTTTGCACACGGATTCTGACGAATTACTCCGTATACCCCATGGAAATTTTGACTACGGATTAATTCATTTCTCTGATCAAGATACAGAGCTCACAGCCGATGTGACCGGTCAACAGAGGATGCTTTCCCCTCCTAGGCATTTGATCCCACCTCTGGTATGTCCGAAGGTCCGTGTTTGGTCTTTATAGGAATTATGACATTGTTCATTGTTTTCAAGGATATTACTTAAGTTCTATTTAATCTCCATATGAAACATTCAAAATAAAAACTACTTTACATAATTCCCTTACGATAACGGATATGACAATTCTTTTATTACCTTATTTAAAATTAATGTATGAATATTAATGAAACAGCTTTGGTCCTCCGTACACATTTCTTATCGTAAGAGGCGATCAAATGGGACGGTCCTTCAGATGAGGCCGCAAAACCGAGGTCCCGTATCACAGCAAGTGTGGCACGATAAAGGTCCCTCCTTTCTCAAAGATCGTAAGCGCCGGGCATAGGTCTAAGTTTCGCAGCCCTTCACCGGCAATCGTGACGCCTGCATATGAGTGAAAAATTCTCGAGAGGAACGTTAAACAACATACAATCAATCCTAATTTCCTTTTCTCGCGGTGCGATTTTAATTAATACACCCCTACGGTATTTGACTTTGAAATCTACAAATTTGCATGCTTTCAGAAATAGCCATCCATACGTAGATGCTGTCCATAAATTGGTCAGACTGGCCATTAAACGAATGATGTAAGTATCATTTTACAAGTTTCTGTAACTCTACTGGTTTCTACAAATGCACATTTTCTTAATAGTATGACAGGCAAACTCAGAGTATTAAGAGTCAGGGTTATCTTTATCATATAATGGTAGGTTTTGATGCACTGACCTCTGAATTGATCGACAACGGGTTCCACCCTGCAAGACTTCATTGATACACTTTTGCCCAAAGAATACAAATTACCTATATTTACTTTAAAACGCATGTTTATATACAACATGTCTGATAAGCGTCTAGCATGGTTACATCATTTTCAAATGATGAACATTTCCTATGAATCCAGTGAATTTCGAATGCTACCGGAAGTTTTGATACAAACTGGTGACAAGTGTGCAAATTAAGATAGACACATTAATTACGATCACTTTGCAGGTCGCCATGGTTGTATCCTGATTTCATTTATGGATTAACGCCCAGTGGCAGGGAAAATAAAGCATTGACCAACTATGTTCACCAATTTGCAGATGAAATCATTCAAACTAGGCGTGAAGCATTGGTGAGAATCTAAAATACCATGACTTATATTCGGCAGTCATGCAGTGTTTGATCAAGTATAAATATGTATAAATATATTACTTTTCTCTAATGTTAACAGACGGCTGATCCAGATTTGATAAAAACGCATCGAAGAGATTTCCTAGATATTCTTATAACAGCCAAAGACGAAAGCGGCGTGGGTCTCACAGCGGAGGAAATCCGGGCTGAGGTCGATACATTCCTATTTGAAGGTTATTTGTGTTGAAGTATATAAAATATAATCGCTACGATTTCTCAGATGACATTTCGTTTTGAATGCATCACATATTTCCTAATTTAAAAGGGGTAGAACCCATACGTATTTTTAACAAAGGACGCTAAAACGAAAATTACGTTTCTTTTGCCTGAAATAATTATATATTCAGTTACTTAGTACTTGATTATATCGTACCATTTAGGACACGATACAACAGCATCAGCCATTAGCTGGGCAATTTATTCTTTGGCTAAATACCCCAAAATACAAGAAAAGGTTTATCAGGAACTCGTGGAAATCTTGGGAATACGTCAACAACTAGAATGGTAGGGAAAATTTCATTATCTCCAAATCGATTTAATGTATAATTCAATGATATCATCGACTTTAAAAAGAATCGTCATTGTACATTTTAGGGGAGATTTAAATCAATTAAAGTACATGTCAATGTTCCTACGGGAGGTCATGAGGATGCATTCCCCTGTACCGGGAATAGCTCGGCATCTTACAAAGCCGGTATCAATTGATGGACTGGAGATCCCAGCTAACTTTGTAGTGGATATCCTCATACACGCAGTTAATCATCATCCAGACGTCTGGCCCGATCATATGGTAACATCATTGCGAATGTGCTTCTACTCATTTTTTCTTTTGAATACCAATGTGACATATATAATGTATAAAGAAAACAGAACATCAGTTCTCCATAAACCTCAAATTGTTTTTGTGTAGCATATTGTATGCATTGAAACATGAACATCAACGAAAGAGCAACACGATTTCCTTATCTTAATAATTATGCTTTCCTCAATAAATTCACTCAATTTGTTATTACATCATTTCAAACCATGATGCATGATGTAGGTTAATCTCCGTCGTTATCATGCAATTAATTAGTGTTAGAATACTAGTATGTCAAAACATAGGCCCTCCAAACATCTAAAGAAACCTTTTGAGTCTTCAGCTTTTCTGAAGAAGAAATTTGAAATGTGGAGAAAAAATTGATGGATGAATGACAAAGATATATTTTCAGTTTTATTAGAAATACTTGAAAGAGCCTATACTGTTCTTACTTTACTACAGAGTCATTCAATGTAAATTTTGGACATAATGATATTCAACTATTGTATTATCATAATGTGTTTTCGTATTGTCTATATACTTACTAAGTGTTACTTCGCGAAACTTCCAATTTAGGTCCTTCTCGGGTCTCTTCATTAGATTGAACATTTTAAAGGTTTGTACGCTGACTTCCGGTGTTGATTTCTATTCTTGACTATTCCAGTATTTGTCGCGTCTGTTTCTTGAAAAGGTTTAGTGATCTTGAATATACAATATCATCAGAAGGACTGCTCCATGTATTATCTCTTTTAATACTATTTCCCCATGAGATCAATCTAAGGTTGTTTCACTCTTGATTTTAAGAAAGGTCTCTGCTCCATTTTCGTACAGGTATAGACTATTCACTAGATTCTACATCTCAAGCCCGTGGGGATCCAGGTTAGAATAGATACTCAGTAAGCCTTGCTTGTCGTAAGATGCAACAAAATAGGGCGGTCCTTTGGATGAGACCGAAAAAATCGAGGTCCAGTGTCACAACAGGTGTGGTACAATAAAGATCCCTCCCTGCTCAAAGGCTGTAAGCGCCGAGCATAGGCCTAAATTTTACAGCCCTTCACCGGTAATGGTGACGTCTCCATAGGAGTAACATGTCCTCAGAGGGACGTTAAACAATATACAGTCAATACAATGTACACCTCAATCACGCCTCTAACTCAGGGTAGTTACATGTAGTGTCAGCTAATAAAGTATTTCACTGTATGTTATATTGGAAAATCATGCAATCTTCTAAAATCTTCTCTATTTTCGGAGATGTGCGGGGAAAAAATGAATACACGATTATGGTGTCTATAAAGATCTCTACCTGAATTGTGAAAGGAATGTAAATTGTGAAATTTGTTATCTTAACTCAATCAAGGCCTCATGGGTGGGCCAAAACTGCAAACAATTGCCAAATTTTCAAAAATCTTTTCTACTGCCATACGTGTGGGAGAAAAGCCAAATACATGATTATGATGTTCATTACACCCTTTACCAAAATTGTGAAATTCATGGCCCCTTTGTAAAGGGTTCAGGTTTTAGGGTGGAAGCAATATGGCCACACAGAAAAGATATATAAATCTTTGAAAATCCTCTCTACTTTCAGACGTATGAGAAAATTCAAATGCATGGTTATGATGTCCATCAAGATGTCTACCGAAATTGTGAAAATCATGGCCCCTGGATTAGGGGTTTAGGCCCTAGGGTGGAGACAATATACATGTAGTTATTTAATGAAAATGTATTAAATCTTAGAAAATCTTTACACTCGGTCATGCATGAGGAAAACCTAAATGCATAGTCTATATATGGGCTATGGTACTCGGGTATTCTGAACGGATAATGATTGTGTACCAACATTTACAGTCATTCATTCCAACCCAATGGATTGACATTGCACTAATATAACAAGTACTGCAATTATCAGTTACATTTAAAATTTCTACATTTACGTTTAACATTTCTACATTTACATTTAACACTTCTACATTTACATTGAACGAATGTTGCATTACGTAGTTACAAATGCACAGTTGCAGGGATAGAATTTTAATCCGTTGGCATTCCATAACAAGTGGGTAGTTGAAGTCATTGTTTACAGATGTTTATAGTTTAAGTTCTCTGAGTTTCTGGTGGTTATCAGCAATGACATCTCGGAAGGTGATCTATACGCAAGGCACATCAATAATCTGTCATGAGATTTTGTTCTTATTTCTATTTTTACAAAATGGTTCTATTTAAATCCAAAAGCTAATTTCACTTCTTCCGATAGTAGACACGTGTGGCTGTACAGTAAAAGACCACTACCAACATCATTATCCACATTTAAATGGAACAAGTTATAATTGTTTACCTATTCAAGTTTAGTTCAGCTGGATTAAGTATATAGGGAAATTTTTTTTTACTATTTTTTGCTTTCACCTCAGTTATTCCAATTATTATCGGTTTCAGCTATCTGGTCTGCATTTGTATAAAAACATGATAACTTATCTATAGCAACTGTGTTAAAACGATTTGCATTATCCTTGTCTGAATTGTATAAATCTAGCTGACCTTGCTTCTTGCCCACAGAGGTCCTTTCACTCTGAAGTTGTATTTCCACGGTTCTGCTGTTCGTCCTTCATGAAGAGTTTCTTTTTCTCCTCCCTCTCTGTGTTCGAGTAATGTCGTTGACAGTTCTTAAATCACTGTATTTTCTTTTAAAGTATCTGGCACTTGTTAACGTTCGTTTTCTTATTCTTGTCGGACACGGTGATTAGCATTGGTTTTGTAAGATTTTCGTTTACAAATTTTCCTAGTCTACCTCTTCTAGACACTTTTCTGTATGTCTTTCCCACGGATGTGACGACGTGCCTCCTTTGATCGTGAATTGCAACCAGTCGCCCTATATATAACAACGATCTTTTCTCTTTTGTTGATTTCAGATAGAACTTCACCAACATTGCAGTCGGAGATTCTCAATTTCTTCACGTACGATTCCATGCACTCTTGTAACATCCTTCTGACATCTGTCTGGAATTTCATTTTTTTTTCAAACCATTTCACAGACCTCTCTGCCCTGTCACATTTACTTGCCACTTTTAACTCCAGTAGACTAACGCGAGCTTCATGATTTTATTACATCCGACGTAGTCAGTCGGTACCATTTCCTTCACTTTCTCTTTAGCCTCCGAAGTGTGCACACACTGTTGGACATACGCTTATACTCCTCTATTGTTTTGTTCAAACAGTGAACACAGAGGTGATCTCGGCACCTCTGACATTATATTGATTGGTTGATTATATATTGTATAACGTCCCGCTCGAGAATTTTTCGCTCATATGGAGAAGTCACCATTGCCGGTGAAGGGCTGCAAAATTTAAGCCTATGCTCGGCGGTCAGGCCCTTTGAGCAGGAAAGGATCTTTATCGTACCACACCTGCTGTGACACGGGACCTCGGTTTTTTCGGTCTCATCCGAAGAACCGCCCCATTTAGTCGCCCCTTACGACAAGCAAGGGGTAGTGAGGATCTATTCTAACCCGAATACCCACGGGATCTGACATTCTGTAAATTTATTATGCAGGGTTACCAAATGCCATTTTGCATATACCACAGTTCTATATTCATTATGTGCACAACTCTGCAGACTTTTCTCTTGAATTATTCCTGGAACTTGGGTTTCATATACCTCTTGTCTGTCTTACCTTCCACGTACGCACATTTGCCTCATGGGCGCCATTTTGATTCGATATCATGCACAAAACTATTGAATCACATACAACCACGAATGATAAGTATTCGCAATATTCCATTACCACCTATATATGTTTTTTGGGGTTTTTTTTCTTTGGTTTTTTTTTTTATTTTTTTTTTCTTTGGTTTTTTTTTAATTTTTTTTTTATTTGGTTTTTTTTTTTTTTTTTTTTTTTTTTTTTTTTTTTTTTTTATTTGGTTATTTATTTTTTTTTTTTTTTTTTTTTTTTTTTTTTTTATTTGGTTGTTTTCTTTTTTTTTTATTTGGTTTTTTTTTTTTTTATTTGGTTTTTTTTTTTTTTTACATTCCTCAATTGATTCTATACCCAATTAAGAGATTGTTCTGAGTATGATCAGTTTTTAAATAACGGCGGGTTACTAACAAACAAGTTGATGTTACAGGGGTTTCAACATTCTCCTTTAAAGTCAGCATTTCGCAAATTCTACGGTCGCTACAACGATCTGGTTTGCTTATACAAACTGTCATTGGATCAAATGCTGTCTGATGTGTTTCATACCAATTGTTAGGCACCATGATTCTGAGTACAGATTGCTCCGTTTACCTGATCAAGATATAAGGCTCACGGCGGGGGTGACCGGTCGACAGGGGATGCTTACTCTTCCTGGTCACCTGATCCCAAATCTGGTATATCCAGGGGTCCGTATTTGCCCAACTCTCTATTTTGTATTCCTTATAGTAGTTATGAGATTGATCACTGTTCGTTATCTTCTCCTTTTCAATAGAATGAGTTTCAAAAGTGATTTTTATCTTTTATACCAACCAGTTAATTTACTCTTAAAAGTTTAAGAAATTGAAAAATTCCTTCCCCTTATCAGTCCCAGGCGCCCTTCAACGCTGGAAGTCTGTTCTGTAAGACAACCTAGATTATTACAAACCTCAAGTAAAAAGGCAACCCTGTTTATCGTTTTAGGAATTTAAGCCTGAGAGATTTGAAGATGAGGCTAAGTTGTCGCGGGATCCTTTCAGCTATTTTCCATTTTCTGCTGGATCTAGGTAAGGCACTTTTACCTTATTTTTAACTGAATTTGCTGGCTTTGTTGAGAAATTGATATTTAAGGTTTTAGTACATGAAGAAATTGCAATTCTTTTAGGAATTGCATTGGACAGAATTTCGCTATGAATGAACAGAAGGTTATGATTGGGTCCTTGCTAAAAAGGTACATGCTCATTGTCATAATCTCACCTGTGTTTTTGGTATTATTGAATGAATGTTGATTTTTTTCAATACTGTTTAAAACGCTTTAATTTTAGATTCAAAGTGAGTTTAGTGGAAGGTCACGTGTACGAAGAATTCCCGGATGTAGTTATGCGATCAAAGTATGGCATCAAGATAAATCTAGAAGAAAGGAAATAGTTATATCCTATGGCTCTATCAGTAAGGAATGTGATATCATTTTAAACTTCAAATAATGTTTAGGATAGACATGTTCATATTCTCCATATCAATAAACAGTTACACTCAAATGACATTGACTTGCAGAGTTTTTATTTGTCCAGCAGTATTACGTTCGATACGCATGAATAAACTACTTTGTTGAGATTAAAATCGGGATGTCATATGTCTCGACAACCTCAAAATACACGCCGTTGATATCATGCTATTTATAATGAAATATTGCAGGTATTCTTGTTTTTATATATCGAAAACATAAAAAAATACGATGGTTTTCATGCAAATTGCGCCAAATCTTCTCCTATCGGCTACGCGCCCAAAAACATCTTATTATGTGTGGCGGACAGACGGATTCGATCGCCAGTGGCCAGATAGCTCAGTTGGTAGAGCTCCTACTATATAGATTCTGGGGTTTCGGGTTTGAATCCCGGACTGGTCCATTGCATTTTCTCCCTTCCTATTGCAATATGCAAGACGATTAAGAGGTTCTTTTATAGGAGCACGGTTAGAATTACCTGGTTTCATTGCAGTAAAGCCTGTTATAAATTTGGCCTGCGATGCTCTCACGGAGCCATCTACCTTGCCGTGCGGCTTCCGTGAGATGGCAGGCAACAACTATGAGATTGTCATACGGAATCAAGGACACCGAGGCCTTTGGTGGCAGGGGGACATTTTTGTGGGTTGTGAAACATGTAGATAAGGGGTATACATTAAAGTCTGCTTATGATAGACTAATAAAAAGTCGTATTTTCCTGTCATGTCAATACGTTTATTTCATATTGGTGTAGTTAATAAATTAATGTAATCCATACTTACTGGTGCTGGTGCTCAAAACATGACCTGAACAGTTGCCCATTTAAATTCTTGCTTTGATTTCTCTCATTTGGGTTAAATCCGCACACCCAATCCCCATCAGAATACCGTGCGAGGAGATTTAGACAGTCGTACGATTAAGATATCTCCCTGCAACAGCTTGAGGCAGACATATCAACCAACTGATACATTACGATTTTAAATATTTAACAGTTTTCTTATCAAGCTTGCATACTACATCTCAGCCCGATTTAATGAAAAGAAAAATGATGGAATTTAATGCTTTATAAAACAATGCATTATCCAGGCTGATACAAGTAAACTCTGTTTTATTGAACTTTTCACCTCCTGAGAGAGCCTTTTAGCGTTTTCCTGTTCTTTAATACGTAACTCAGCTACCAGTGTGAATTATATATATATATATATATATATATATATATATATATATATATATATGCACTTATTACACGGTTAATTTCGCTAGTCTACTGCAAGTGTTGATTTGGTTATAGAGACATTTAAACATTTTGTTTCTTCTTTTGACGCGAGTGATGTTTCATCAAATTGCAACTTGTATTTAACTTGCATAATATTTCTTTCAACTTCTACATACTTGAAGATCTTATGGCTGAAAATAGCTTGTTTTTACGATTTCGTGAATAAATTTGTATGAAAATGCGTTGCTTAGTTACGATTTCATTATATTGCTTTTCAATGTGACGTTTCACTTTCATCGTTGCATGCTAATTCTAATTTACAGAATCAATCGTTTTCACGAATGAATTTTTCCAAAATTTATTGATACTTTTTTTAAAAATGCTTGTATTGCATGTACATTTGTATGCTGCTTAAAGATCTATAGTTTTTTTTTCTGATCGAACTAAAGCTTTGTGAATATTATACATTTACTACGTGATGGTGAGGGAGGTATGAAAATTTATTCACTCAAAATTGGTACGTTGCTTGGTTGTATATTGTTAATATCTCGCTCAAGAATTTTTAACTCATATGGAGACGTCACCATTGTCAGTGAAGGGCTGCAAAATTTAGGCCTGTGATTGGCGCTTGTAAACGGCCTTTTAACGGGGAAAGATCGTTATTGTGCCACACCTGCTATGACACGGGACCTCGGTTTTTGCGGTTTCATCCGAAGAACCATCCCACTTGGTCGCCTCTTACAACAAGCAAGGGATACTGAAGACCTGTTCTAACCTGGATCCCCACAAGGATCGTCTTCCCTCGTTGAGTTCGACTACTACAGCTTTTCTACGAGTAAATGCTACGCCTGTGTGGTTTATATTGGTTTGGGCGTATTTTCAAATTATTTTCGAAATCAAATCACATTTGTGGATTTGCCGAAGTGGGAAATATATCTATAAATATATATGTACTTTGACCACAGTTTGCCGAGAATGGTTCCATACTATGTGCATTCATGGTTGTTGATTCCGTGTGCATTTTTTACGCTCTTTCCAGAAACAATAACATTGGACAGACATAACTGCTGTTTCCCTTTTGACAATTTGGCACTCATATGTAGATGTCACCAGGGCTGCAAAATTTAGGTCTATAACTCGGCGTTACGGCTTTTGAGCTGGGAGGTATCTTTATTATGCCCCACCTGCTGTGATACGGGAGGTTTTCGCGGTCTCATCCGAAGTCGTCTCTTACGATAAGCAAGGGGTATTGAGGACCTATTCTAACCCGGATCCCCACAGGATTATTCACCCAAGAAGAATATTCCCCGAAGGCAACGCCCGAACCAGAAAAATCAAATTTCCCGAGGGCAACATCCGAGGCGATAATGATTTTTCTTGGTTGAATAAATCTTCATTTCTCCCAAACTTCCATGTAATAATTTGTTTATCATACTGAAACAAAATCTTTCATTTTGTTTCCTTTCTCTCTGAATGCTGATCACTTACGCAGTCGGTGATGAAACTTTTAAGAAATTCATGTATTTAAAAAAATCCTTCTGCGCTTACAAATTATGAGAATCCACTTGCGGAAAATGAAGGACGGTCCCATATCATGCGAATTAATCATTTTAGGTCATTATCTAGAACGCGTTGCAGTTGTAAACACCACACAATACAGATAAATATAATACGTTAATTTTAACAGATGGGAATTCCGATAAAAAGTAGAATATAAATATAAGAAATAAACTTTATTTTCTAAAATATATGAGAGTATGAACTGCAACACTCCACGCCGACATACTTTTCATGAAGCGCGTTAGCATAAGATTAGCAGTTCATACCCTTATGCATCTTCAAAAAATGAAATTTATTTCTTAAAAGGACACTGTAAAAATTTAATCGTATTTTCCCCAAGTCTAGAAACATTTTTCACAAGCGACACATAATGATAAACTGTCTGCTGTAGACGAATGTGCACTTTTAAAATAAATACATATAGAATATTATGTAATATAAAGGTGACTGAGTATCGGGAAATGTGTCCTCTATCTGCGATACTCGCATGTGCATATTTCTCGATCCTGTTAGTGACCTATACACGTATATCGTTATTGAGTAGGAATTTTGCATCGTACTGAAAATTTATAGTGCAAGTTGGTCTTGTGGAGTTTGATGTAAACCCGAAAATTGCTGGTCATGTCGCTTTAAAAATAATCGTAGTTTGTGGCGATAACGACCTCACGTAGTATACACCGGTCAAAGTCTTACGAAAACGTTACTGGCCGAAGACTGTATTGATCTGAATTGATCTGAATTATATTCACTGAAAGACCGAGACAACAGATAACACATTCAGTCATAGACGTAGGTAAGTGCGTGAATTTGGCCTTTTTGTAATTATGCGAATTATTCATTTCTCGTTCGTTCTCTAAAGTTTTTTGTGGATGTTGTTATTTAAAAGGTGGAGTGGAAAACGGATCGGAACATATTGTTGCACAGTAAAATGTAACATGACCCACAACACAGCTACTTGCTTTTCCATTTTTGTTTTATCATAATATCGATGAAAATGAATTAGATATTTCCCAACATTAAAATATAAATATATCATTAGGACAGCAACCTGTATTTAAAATATAAACAATAGCCATTCTAGAATTTGAAAATTTTGAAATAAAGTCGATCTACTTAACAGTTTAAACCATATTAAGAAAAGCAATTGTGAATAATGAGTTGTATGTTATAGTTCAATGGCAAGTTGTCGGATTTCTAATTTGAATCGGTCTTCAACAAGTGATACGAAAATGACGAAATAATATCAGTTTCCAACCCTTCTTAAAGACGCTTGATTCTGTTTGCCCTATCCTAAATTAAAACGGATGCAATTACGAGTCCTTTGCAGATTAGTAGTACAAGTAGCGTACACAATAAGCCTGAACGGATGGAGCTCAAGCAATATATTCTGGATGCTTTTCAATCAAAGTTCAGTTGATATATACTTTATTGAACTATTTTTACTTCAGATTATCCATAAAAACTTTAATTGTCAAAATTCGTAAAAACTGTTTTAGCAGAAAAGTGTGTTATTAGTTCGCAACACTACACAAGAACATTTCCATATATATTGGGACAGAAATTCTCTCGATCTGTAGATAACCACCCCACCCCACCCCAAAATCCGATTACTGATTAAGGAAAAAGATAAACATCTTCCCAAATATCTCGAGCAATTCTATAAATAGTAACAAGTGACTTCCAGTGAAATTGAGTGCACTTGTGCAAATCCAATGCGGACAGTGAAAAGTATCAAGAAATTATGTCAACGGACCAGGAGAACGAGTTACAAAATTACACAGTACAAATGATAGTAAATATATGTTCCACAATTTACTTTTAACAGGACCATCGTGTTCAGTTAAATTGCTGTAAGGAGAGATCATAGTAATGATTCTACAAACCTTGCTGTGCGCGGCATTGGTCTACCTCGGTCTAGTCATCGTGCTGCATATCTACAGATATAAACAATGGAGCAAAGTCACTGCACAGACCACCTCATTTGAACCATGGCATCCACTCTGGGGACATATTCATTTGGTATATATCACTGTTTTATTCATATTATACAATTATTAAAGTACCTGACCATGGTATACTTAAATACATGGACTCAATTCATTTACGGATCAAAAACTACGTCAGAATCAAAGAAATCACTAGTATTTCAATATTGCTTAATGTATTTGACAGGTAAATGATATGGCTGACTTCTTCAAACTGGTTTGCAAGACAATTGATAAGACCAAAGCAAAAGTTCTTAGTGGTTGGGTTATGTTTTTCTACCCTGTGTTTTCCACCTGCCACCCAGATACCGCCAAAGTCCTCCTCAAGTCCTCCGAACCCAAAACGAAGTATAATATGGGAGGAGCTTACAGGATGATTATTCCTTGGTTGGGTAGGTAAAGGCTTTCATGGATATTGCGTTGATGCTCTGGTTGCTTTGGGACTGATTTACTAGTTTGAATGTTTTCATCTGCTTTAAAAACAAGGTGACGGTCTCCTGGTCTCGGATGGGCGGAAGTGGGAGAGAAATCGTCGTCTGCTGACACCTGCTTTCCATTTCGACATACTGAAACCGTATGTTCATATCTACAACGACGTCTCCCAAATATTTCTTGTAAGCATTGTAAGAATGTAAATTCTTAAAAATAAAAAAAATTCTTAAAATAAAAATGAAATTTTAAAACCTTTGAAAATTTTTAATTCATCTTGAAAATATTTTCTTTAGAAAAAATTACAGAAAGCTTGTGATTCTGGAGATAGCATAGAAATCTACAGTCAAGTCTCTCTGGCAACGTTGGATACAATGTTGAGATGTTCTCTGTCATACAGTGGACAGGTGCAGGAGAAAGGGTATAATTCACTTTTTGCAATATCTGCCAAATTATCGTGTTCTTTGACATGGGTTCAGAAATACATTTTTCAATATATAAAACGCTCTTAACTCTACAATCTTGGTCATTTTATATAATCATAATCTACATTGTTGAAGATCAGTGTATTGAGAAGTTAAGTCAGGGCTATAATGTACTTACACTTCCCACATACACAGATGTTAACATTCTGTAGATATTTAACAGGGACAGTCATCCATACGTTCAGGCGGTAAGAAGACTGGGGTATCTCACCGTAAGAAGGACTCTGTAAGTGTTTATGATGACCATAGTAATTAAAACAAAATAACTTTGCCCAAATAAGTCTAAAATAGGAAGATCTAGCATTCATAAATAGAAATATCTACATTTCAGAGCTCCATGGCTCTATCCGGATTTTTTATTTTGGCTTTCATCTTCTGGAAGAGAGTACAAGCGTCTCATTCATCAAGTCCACGAATTCGCTGATGACATCATCGCTTCTCGCAGAAACTCTTTAGTAAATGAAACATAAACTAAATTGTTATTTCCATTTCTACAAAAATATTTATATTTTCAACTTTCTGAGAAAATTGTTGTATTAGGAAAATGATCCCAGCCAACTAAACAAAAGAAAGTTGGACTTTTTGGACATTCTCATTACGGCCAAAGACGAGAATGGGGAAGGCTTAAATGACCAGGACATTAGGGCGGAAGTGGATACATTCTTATTCGAGGGTAAAAGAAAATAAAAGCTTAAGCCTTAGAAAGCCAGACAGCATTTGCACATCTATTACACTGCTATTACACAACTAATACACTGTTACATCGCTATTACACTGCTATTATATTACCTTTACACTACTACCAGACTGCTATTACATTGCTAATTGTATAATTCTATCTACCTCTATCAGAATATAGAGGTCGTAGTATACCCATGATTTTGTACACATCAAATGAAGTAGGATTTTGCCGTGTTTACGTATATATATTTTTAAAATATTATTATTATATTATAGATATGAGTTTTTGGCAATATCAATACAACAAATTGGGAAGGGGGGGGGGGTATCCCATGTCCGTACGTATTGGATGCAGGCTACTAGCTATTGGATGTAGACTAATAGAAAATGGATGCAGGATACTAGCTATTGGATGCAGATTACTAGAAAATGGATGCAGGATACTAGCTATTGGATGCAGATTACTAGAAATTGGATGCAGATTACTAGAAAATGGATGCAGGATACTAGCTATTGGATGCAGATTACTAGAAATTGGATGCAGGCTACTAGCTATTGGATGCAGACTACTAGATAAGTGCTACATGCAGAGAATATTATGAAATTCTGAATAACTATTGTTGTTTCTATGCAGGTCACGATACGACTGCGTCTGCCATTAGCTGGGCTATCTACTGTCTAGCCAGGTATCCAGAGGAGCAAGAAAAGATTTATCAGGAAGTAACATCAGTTCTAGATGGTAGGCCACAAATCACGTGGTAAGTGACAAGGAAAAAATGGATGAAATGAAATTGACTTGGCTTTGATATTTTGATGTTTAAAGAAATGTAGTCTTCTTTTCTCCACACGGGGCCTCGGTTTTTGCGGTATCATCCGAAGGACCGCCTCATTTAGTCGCCTCTTACGACAAGCAAGTGGGTACTGAGAATCTATTCTAACAACCCGGATCCCCACGGGGCCACTCGTTTTGAGCATGCCTGTATATGATCTATGGCGCAATATCGTTCTCTTATTTGTTCCCAGGGAGGATCTTGGTCGCCTAAAATATTTGATGATGTTTCTAAAGGAGGTGATGAGGATGCACAGTCCTGTGCCTTTCATAAGTCGGTGGTTGACACGGCCAGTGATTCTAGACGGTGTGGAAATTCCCGCGCATTTTCAAGTAGACATTTTAATTCACGCCATTAACCACCACCCTGACGTTTGGTCCGACCACAAGGTACGCATGTGTTCAATAATAGCAACATAATGACAAATGCGTTTGGGATTTCTGCAATAATGTTCTTTGTTATACGAAATATTAAGTTTCATTTAAAGGCAGAACATCACGTAGCGAAAGGTTCAATGTACCATTTCTATATATTCGTAATTTATCGATTTCTTTTCATACCAAGTACAATATTTGATTAAGGAATTTCGACCTTCGAGATTTGAAGATGAGACCAAACAAGAAAGAGATCCGTACAAATACATTCCCTTCTCAGCAGGCTCCAGGTAACCAGGCAGGCACACACAACCAAGTTTGATACAGATTTCATTTGCATTTGACCAACTTAAGCAATCAGTAACGAGACCAACTTAAGCAATCAGTAACGAGACCAACTTAAGCAATCAGTAACGAGACCAACTTAAGCAATCAGTAACGAGACGTGAACCATTATCAACAATAAAAGTTTACATGCCACACAGAAACTCACTCATGGGAATTGTAATTAAAGTAACGATAACATAATGAATTGAAAGCTTGTGAGCATATACAGTTATGTGTGCGTCTATAAAGACTTCCTCGACATGCAATTTCAACACAACAACGTTTACAGTATTTGCAGTGTATGCAGTGCACAGTTTCCCCTCAATATTTCATTTCGAATATCTTTTCAGAAATTGCATCGGTCAGAATTTTGCACTGAATGAGGAAAAGGTGATGATCGGATCTTTGGTAAAGAGGTAAGAAATAAGACAAAGGATAAAGACAGCGACTGAGTTTCGATGTGTAATACATGTAAAACATATAATTATTTTGAAATATGTTTTCAGATTCAAACTGGAATTGGTAGAGGGTCACGTCTACCAAGAACATCCTGAAGTCGTGATGAGAGCAAAATACGGCATTAAAATCAACGTTAAACAGAGATGAGAGCAAAATATACTCACAATATTGAACATTGTTGGACATGACAAAGTGGCTTTGCTTAGTCCACAGATTAATTGATAACACGTCATATATATATATATAAGTGTTAATAATACATTGTTATTTGCACTGGGAATTGAAAGTAACTTGCTGTGTTTATTGTGACTCGTAATAAATGTGGAACTCGAATTAAATCATTATTAAGTTAATTATCACGCATAAATATTTAAATTATCCGAAACTCGGTATTTTTGAATTATCAGTGGTGGTATTATAATCTCTACTGGTTTGAAAAAATTAGTAAATCATTATCTTTTGTATTAGTTGGTGTAACTTGCATTGTGTTTGACGTGTTGACGAGACATTTTACCTTTTGATTGTGATGTCATTGATGAATGGAACATGGATATGAGGTCTGTATTTTGTAACGGTATTTTTATGACTGAAAAATCGGTAGATAACAGGTATATGTCAAGTAGAATACTGAAAATTAGATTATATATAAAATGAGAATTGGTTTCGTCATCCTTTAAACCAGTACTAATAATTTCATAATCGTGCAGTTGATTGATAGAGTTTCACCAGTAATTATTAGGCCTAGAAGACCGGTAACTGCTGTAAACTCCCATCAACAATCTGACACCCAGGTCAATAAAAGTGTGCAAACGAAAGTAAATGAAATAGTAAAAATTGTGTGTGTGTGTGTGTGTTTTCATTGGTGCCTGAAGTGGGTGCCACTTCTTGAACGCAAAGCTTCCCTGTCTTTGTGAAAAATAAGATCCCTAGTAATCTTTAAGTTCGTTAATTAGTAACATACGATACAATCACCAATCTCCGTGAGAACTACTCAGTGGAATATATGTAATCAGTCATTTTTTGTAGTAGAAATTCAAAGTTATGGTCTGTAAATATAAATAAAAAACTCTTATAACATCTTTTATTGAATAATGTATCAAAATTTTGATACAAAGTGCAGTTTGCCTGGAGAACGACGAACTACGCAGAAAATTTAAAATACCCCAATATGTCCATCGAATAAACAGAAACCCAGAAGTAAATCTAAACATTTCCCGGGAAAATCATGTCCGGAAATATATTGTCAAATGATGAAACAGCGGTTACATCTGTACAATGTGATTTTTTCTGAAATGAGCGGAAAAAAATTAACATGGGAGTCAACAATGAAAATGTACAGATATATATATACTACTCAAAGTTTGATAAGGATCATATTTTTCAGCACTTGTAAAACTTTCAACAAAGGTGAATGACAACCAACACAGAGTGATTTATGTTCAGAAATGTTTACTTCAAGAAATTGTGACAGAAAAATTTGGCAAACATGACATTTCATCGCATACTCCTAAGGTAAAGGGAGAGTACCCTGAAAAGCATGGTAATTTCATGATCACGGAATTGTTTAAACTCTGCACATTCCATTTCACACTGCACAAACAAGTGTCAATAGCGGGTATGGCCTCCGTTAGCTCCAATGACAGCTTGGCAACGTCGTCTCATGCTTCCAACGAGGTTTTGAATGGACGCAAGAGAGATATTGTTCCATTCTTGGATCAGAACATTTTCAAGTTCCTGGAGGGTGGCTGGTTGTACAGGACGACGTGAAATCGCTACCTGAAGCATATTCCAGACATGCTCGATAAAGTTGAGGTCTGGAGAACGAGCTGGCCAGTCCATACGAACAATTGTCTCACGTTCCAGGTACTCGTCCACCACCCTAGCACGATGTGGACGTGCATTATCGTCCATGAGGATGAAGTCAGGACCAACAGCACCAGCATATGGTCTCACGTACACATCCAGGACTTCATCCCTGTAGCGCACTCCGGTCATCGTGCCTCGCCTTAGGACATGGAGATCAGTCTGTCCAGCTCGACTGATTCCTCCCCAAATCATCAACGACCCACCACCATATCTGTCATGTTCAACAACATTAGCGTCCTGATATCGTTCTCCTGCCCTTCTCCACACTCGTGCACGACGATCTGTGAAGTCAACACAAAACCTCGACTCGTCTGTGAAAAGTACAGGGGCCCAATCAGCAACCCTCCAATTCACATGAGCCCTGGCCCAATTCAAACGATCTTGTCTGTGTCGCTGAGTAAGAGGGATGCGAATACAGGCTCTCCGGGAACGAAGACCACCTTCATGAAGACGATTACGCACAGTTTGCGTGGAAATGTTAACTCCAGTTGCATTCAGAAGATCATTTCTAAGCGCAGTCGCCGTTGCAAACCGATGACGTCGTGCTGAAATCAAGAGAAAACGGTCATCTTGCTGCGTGGTGGACCTTTCTCTGCCGCCTCCATGTCGATGAGAAGCTGAACCATGAGCTTGATACCGGTTCCAAGCTCTGCAAACAACGCTCTGACTGACACCCAATAGCTCTGCAACGTGACGTTGTCTTGCACCATTTTCGAGCATTCCTATGCATCTGGCCAATTCTTCAATAGTCAAACGACGTCTTTGACGTTGTGGAGGCATTTTCATAGAGTAACAGTGACTTAAACGAGGTCAGATGTAAAGACAATGGCCAAATTCAAATCAACGACAAGCACTCAGAAATGTGAATAATGTGGGTACCATGCTTCACGTGCTACTCATGATCACTGCAGCATGCATTTCCCTACCTAACCTGTGTTTTGAGGCTCAAGAGGGGTCAGTCCAACACTATGATGAAATTTGCGTGTCTTATCAATTCATATATTGATTTTATAATGTAAGAACTATATGATCCTTATCAAACTTTGAGTAGTATATATATTTCCCAATTCAGCAAGTCCGCAAATGTGAACCATAATTTGAATTCAAAAGTAACTTGAAAAGGTACCCAAACCAATATAAACCACAGACGAGAAGCGTTTACTCATTAAAAAAGCTGTAGTTGTCAGACGCAACCAGACAGAAGAGCTGTAAATTAGAGTTCTTGTCTGCAAATCTAGCTATACTTTTTTTGTTACATTTCGCCATCTCATATTCTTGCAACAACATTCCTTCAACTGCAAATTAAGAATATGCAAGGCATACGGTTTCCGAGATAAAAACAAATTCAAAAGGACATGCGTGAAACAGGAAAGCAGAATTCTAAAACGAAGTTTCTTTCAATTCATGGCAGATACTAAAGTCTTTATATCGCAAAAGAGCAGCCATGTGCCATGGTGGCCATCTGGAACAGAGCATTTTGAACTGGGAACCTATCATGGAAGATGAAAAATGAAATCAAATTGATGACCAGGTGGGGGAGTTAAACAGAAGACTTACCTGAAGATTCATCATTCCAGCTGCAGAAAAATAATTTCCTCCTAATATCTCAATATTTACAGTTTACAATTGAGTTTATTATCATTCTGATGGCTATCACATTCCTTATAATGGAAGGAGGTGTATTCTTGGGTTGCTCCACCAAGACTTGACGCCATTCCTAATGTCATGAGATTCTTACTGGACCATTGCCCCTGACTTGTCCACCAGAGAAGTGAGAAGCTTTCTCGCAGGAGCAAAACCTTTATGCATGGGATCCATATGGCATCACCTTCATCAATTCAAGAACCAAAATAGACAAAACTGTGTCTTATTCTGTCTTACCATTCTAGCTTTCACGTACTGTTTGGGTATTTTATGCTTCTGATATCCAACAGAGAACACAACCAAAATAATTACATGTGTTCATGAGTTGGAGCAAATAAGTTCTTTCAGGTATTATTATCTTAACAAATAACTTAGTTGGGCCAGAGACTAATAAATCTAGAGAATGTCATAGTTCCGTTTTCCGAAAGGGTCCATTCTGGAAATTTAAGATAAAGGGCTCACGGCAGGGGTGGCCGGTCCACAGGTGATGCATTCTCCTCCTAGGCACCTGATTCCACCTCTGGTATATCCAGGGGTCCATATTTCCCCAACTCTTAATTTTGTATTTCTTAAACGATTTATGAGATTGGTCACAGTTCATTATCTTCACCTTTCCATTAGAGAGAATATCGTAAAAATTTCAAAGAAAAATGATTTGTGACTATATGTAATGCTATGACCATGGGTACATGCACCAGTACACCCATATGGGAAACCACTATGCCTTTGTTAAATGATATGTAAATTATTTATTGTTCTTAAACTGCTCTAATTTCATTTTAACTTACTGATTGAAAATTGTTCATTTCTTGACTAGCTGTCTGTAAATTCTTCACATTTTTGTCTTCTCAAGAACCACTATGCCAATTCCATCCAAATGTTGCACAAAACCTCAAGTAAAGGGAATTCAGATTTGATGAAATAAAGGTTCACATTCCTATCAAATGGAGATAATTAAAACCATTGCATCAGAACAAAAACTTGCATGAAATCTGTTTTATTTAATCAAGATTGAGTTGTTCATACCATGATGTATGGGCTAAAGAGACGTGGAGTTTTACTTAAGAAATAAATTTCATTTTTCAAAATACACTAGGGCATGAACGGCAACACTTTATGTCAGCAATTTCATTAAGTACATCATTTTAACATGTAAAATATGCAGATGTGAAGGATTGCAGTTAATGCTTTAATGTATTTTAAAATAAAACTCATAGCAAGTGTGGCCAATCAACAGGGGGATGCTTACTTCTCCTAGGCACCTGATTCTGCCTCTAGTATATCCAGGGGTCCATGTTTTCCCTTTTCATAATTTTGTATTCTTAGAGGATTTAGTACTGTTCATCATCTTCACTTGTTCATTTATTTCTTTACATTCATAGCTGAGCCTGTTCTGCATTGATCAGTTTTTAAAATCAAGACAGGCTTCTGAAAAACAAGTTGATTTTACAGGGGGTTTCAAAATTCCGCATTTTGCAAATTTTTTGGTTGTTATAATGATCTAGTTTGACAATACTACCTGTCAATGGGTCAAATGATGTCTGGCTGTTTCCTCCAGTTGTTAGACCATTCTTTACATACCAATTTTGACTACGGATTGCTCTGTTTACCTGACCAAGATATAGGGCTAATAGTAGGCGTGACCAGTCAACAAGGAATGCTTACTCCTCCTAGGCACCTGATCACATCTCTGGTATATCCAGGTGTCCAATCTTAATTTTGTATTCCATATAGTAGTCAAGAGATTAATCATTGTTTGTTATCTTCAACATTTCATTTTACTTTCATTTCTGTTGGCATTCCCGGCTATTGAAATAAAGGTGTTATATTTCTTCTTCTTCTGGATATGGTACTGGACACTATTAGTGTATTTTTGTGCCAGCGCATGGGGTGCAGGCACAACTTATTTACAGGTGAGTTAAGAGAGACTATTTACAGTGCAGTTAAAAATATGCTGGTATTTATGGCCTGATGTTGATGGCTTGCATCCGGAGATTAAAGCAGTCCAAGGGTGGAACAATGAGTACTTCAGTTGGAAGTGTGTTCCAGATGCGGATGGTGTCTGGGAAGAAGGATTTCTGATAGACCGTTGTCCTTGTATAAGGTACCTGGAAGCTGGTGTTGTTGCATCTTGATAAGATGGTGAGTACAGGGATACTGTCAGCTGGTATGAAGATGAAATGATTCACCACTTGATACATCATGATGACCTTGGCTTGAGCTCTGCACTCCTGTAATGATGGACAGCTTAGTTGTTGAATCATTGATGTTCTGCTGCTGGTTGTCTTGTTGTCCGAGTTGACCATCCAGGCAGCCCTGCACTGAATCATCTCCGTTTTGTTAATGTTGTCTTTAGTATGGGGATCTCAGAGAGCACTGGCATATTCCGCTATAGGTCTTACAGGCATCAAGTAGCACTGAGTCTTGGTAGTCCAAAGGCAATGATGTAGGTTCCTGCAGAGGAAGGCAAGGGTGTTGTTATCTTTCTTTGCTACCTGGTCGATATGATGGTGGTTCCCTTTTCAGGTTTCTATGGATATGGACCCCAAGATACTTGGCTGAATCTGCAACTTCAAGGGTCTGTCCATGAATTATGTAAGGGTGACGTATGATGCTCGTCTTAGTCATGATATTCAGGACTTGGCATTTTTGGGGGTGGAATTCCATCAGCCAGTCTCTTTCCCAGGTTTGAAGACTGCACAGATCCTCTTGGAGTTGTATGGCATCCTCTGTGCATCTTATGTTCCTATAGAGTGCACAATCATCTGCAAGCAAGTGAATCATTGATCCTCCCCATCTCCACCTCAGGTAGGTCACTGATGAATATCCAGAAGAGCAAGGGTCCAAGGACACTCCCCTGGGGCACACCAGACTGGACAGGTTTGGAGTTAGACTTCACACCTTCCATAAGGACTTGCTGTGTACAGCTACCAAGGAAGTCTCCAATTGATGAGTGCAGGCTGTTCCTAATACCATAGAAATGGATGGTGTAGAGGAGTCGCTTGTGGGTCAATATATCAATGGCCCTGGAGAAATTCAAGAGGATAAGGTCAGTTTGATCTTGCAATCAATATTTTTGGTGAGATCCTGAATAGAAGGATCAACTGGCTTTTACATGATCGTTGTTTCATGAAGCCATGTTGAGCACCATTAAGGATTTTGTGATGATCTAGATGTTGCATGATGCTACTACAAATGACATTCTTTTGCTTGTTACATGTGACTGAAGTGAGTCTCACTGGGCAGTAATTTTTTGCTGTTCTTCTCACCTTTTGTGAAGATTGGGACTACATTTCCTTGTCTTCCATTCCTTTAGCAAGTGTCCTTGATCTAGAGAGGCTTGGAAAAAGAGTGGTAGCATTGGCGTGAGCTCGGTAGCCATTTCCTTCAGTATACAACAGAATATCTCGTCTGGTCCTTTGGCTTTGTGAGTATTTAGTTGTGTCAGAATCTTGTAGACACCTTTAACTCCCACACTAATTGATGGCATTTCATTGTGGAGACTCAGGCCTTTATCAGGGATTGTGTTTGAGGGCTCATTCTTATTGAAGACAGAAGAGAATTGGGAGTGAAGTTATCTCTGCTTTCTTTGTGCTGTCTGCCTGAGTGATACCATAGTTATCTTTTAGTGGGGCAACCCCTGCATTGTCTGTGTGGAGGCTTTTAATAAAACTTCTGTAGTTTTGATGTCTATCAAGTTCATATGCACATTGTTCACAACTGGATTCATGAAGAAATGCCATTCACTACAATTGGTAAAGATATCTAAGGCAAAAACAGAGGAAATGTAGATATATACATATAGGAATATAGAACCACAACGTACCCTATTGTCTGTATCAACACAAACAACATTTCACGAAGTTTAGATTTAAGTTCTTTTTTTTATCATGACTCCTGTGGCCAGGGCTAAGCCATGGAATAGGGATATTAATTTTTCAGAAGATTCTTTATTAAAATTTCTTCACCAGAATTGTTAGGGTAAAATTTGTATAAGTATACAAACATCTCCTTTCAATTCAAATTACCTGTTGTGGTAACATAATAGTTGGGCCACTTGCTTCTTGTCCATTGATCTATTCTTGATCCTAGTGCCACATCAACCCTAAGACCTGTACCATAAATAATGATTGTTCCTTCACTAAGGGCCATTAAAAAGTATTTAAAAGTGTAAGTGGTCCTTTGGATATGACCTTAAAAATGGAGGTCACAGTAGATATTGGCACAATAAGAACCTTCACTGACATTGCCTTAAGCACTATGTATAGGTCAATCTTTGTGGCATTTCACCTTGTATAGGAAAATTCTTTAAATATTTTGCTCCCCCCACCCCACCCCAGGAAGATCCACAAAGGTGCAATTCAAATAAACATGCAAGTATCTTCATGTAATGCAGAGGATACCTCAAGGATGAGGGCAAGGCCACAATCAAGGTTCCAAATTTTACATAGGAAAGCATGTAACAAAATACCTTACTTCTTAAGAACCACAGGGCTACAATTGTCAGAATGATATATAACAACCCTACGATAATTTAAATTCAATTTTGTTATTTGCATCATAACACCTGGTAGTCTGGTCCAGATTTTGAAAAAAGAGGCTAGAAATGGGTTCTAACGGCAAATTATTATTATTTGGTCCAACATAACTTTTTAACCTAATTTGCGTATGCTGAATCCGAAAAAATATGTTGAACTTCATGAAAATGGCGTTAAATAGGTCAAAATGGCGATTTAAAATGGCGGTGTTGAAATTTGCAAAATTATCTATATGGCTTTATTTTAAAAAAGTTTATTGCAAATTAAAGCAATTTAAAGGCTTGTACTAAACTTATATGTGTCTGAAAAATAGAATAAATTGTTCAATGTTCGTTAAACAATTAAAATTGTGAAAAAAACGATTAGATCCCAATTAACTCATTTTTTCGCAACCGCATATTGACGCACAGTATATATATGCATTTTGATATGATATTTAATGCTTATTTCCTTCTAATTGTGCAAATTATTCAGTTAACGTATTGCATACTTTATGATATAAATGCACTTGAAATTCAACACAGTGTTCAATGGTTTTCACAATAGCGCGACCGACACAATCGAGGATCGAATTAACAAATGATTCTGACATAAGGTATAAAACTGATGGCCGAGGTTATAGGCTTGTCATATCTCACCACTCATTGATTAGAAATCATGACTGAACGATCACTTAAGCGAAGTTATCAAATAGATACAGATTTGTGTGTTATATGTCAGGAAAAAAAGACAGACACGTTAGAATTAAAAAGCAAAAAGTCTATCGAAACGTTGACCGAGAGGGCATCTCGTCGTAAGAAAGTTAAAGATGCCAGGAACTATGATGCCATTGACAGAATAGAAAAATTAAGTCCGAATGATAGAGTTCTATGTCATAGGAAATGCTATAGTGCATTTACTCACCCCAGACCAATTCAGTTAATGGAAAGAAAAGCATGTTTGCTTACAAACACATCTGATACAATCAACGTCGATACAGAGGATGATGTACCGTCTACGTCATCTTGCTCACACCCTTCTGCAGCAGCATCCCGAACTTTGCGAAATGCATCTACACCAATAGATTGGGAGTTATGCATATTTTGTCAACAACAAATTAAACAGAAGCTATTCAACATTACAACATTTTCTGTTAGCGACATGGTTCTTAAAAATGCAAAGTATGACAACATACTTCGTGTTAAGTTAGGAAACGTTAGCGATTTGATAGCTGCAGAGGGTAAGTACCATCTAAAATGCATGAATGCTTTTAAGTATGATACACAAAAAACAGAAAAGGAGTCAAAATGTGAAGATCTGGCCATGATATTTCTTGTTCGAGAACTGGAGTACGCAGCCAGCAAGTGCCAAATCTTACAGCTCTCTGATACATGGAACAGGTACTCCAAGTTGGTAGAAGAGGTAGGATCTGAAATGCCACAGTCTTTTATCACTCGTAGATCAACGTTTAAAGAAAATCTGCAAGCCAAGGTGCAGAATATCTTCCAGTTTCTTCGTCCCCTCGATAGAGCAGTATCTGAACGCGAAACTCTTTTAGTGCCCCATATTCTTTCTAAATCTCATTTTGGAGATATGTTTCATGATGACCAAGATACCATGGATGACGAATTACTCACTATGCCATGTTATAAACCTCCACACAACTCATTTCATGAACTGGTACATGTTGCACTAAGATTAAGATCAGACCTGCAAGATAGACCTGGTCACATGGGTTTGAATGTTTGTGAGGCTGATGCCGTAAGTTGTGTCCCAGATAGTATCCTCATGTTTCTGAATCTTCTTTATGGCGGACAAGAGGTCTTTGATTGTACTGATGGCAATGACAATCCAGATTGCAGCAGACAGAAGATAGAAAATAGTGAGCGTAGCTCAGGATATTGTGTATGGGGTAAGTAATGGAAAAAAGTGGACTCCAAAGCATATTGGCCTTGCATGCACCTTGCATCAAATGACAAGGTCAAAACAGCTGTTAAACTTGTTTAATAGTGCTGGTCACACCCTGAGTTATAAAGATGTTCTGCGTGTTGACACTGGGCTTGCAGAGGAAAGCCTTCAGTCTATGGACGAAAGGACTGGACATTTCCTTCCCTCGAATTTAAAGCCAAGCGTTTTCACACACTTTACAGCTGACAATATTGATATTAGTGATTCAACACTGGATGGCAAGGAAACATTCCATGCAACGCAGATAGCATGTTGGCAACGAGGGTCGGGAAATGACATTAACCTTCAGCACATAAGTCCATCTTCAAATGAGACATTGAAGGTACCTCCTCAGATGGACAGTATTGTCATTTCCCCAATAGTAGAAGGAAAATCACAACCTCACTATCCCAGACCAGTTACGTTAGATATCTTCCAACCTTCTGACTCAGAGAATCAATTGTCCTCTCAAGAGTTTGCTAATGAATTGGCGTTTCATTTGCACAGACATAAGCAGAAAGTCCCAGCTAGTTGGTCAGGACATAATCAGTCTGTCAGTAGTAAAAACCCGGATCTCACACTTGTTGGTTACATGCCTATTGTACAAGCACCTGCTCATGAAATGGATACACTTAACACAGTTGTCCAGAAATGCATGCACATATCTGAGCATCTTGGTCAACGTCATACAGTTATCACAGTTGATCAAGCTTTGTACTTTAAGTTGATGGATTTAAAATGGTCAGTTCCTGAGTATAGAGACAGGCTTGTTCCAAGAATGGGTGGCTTACATATAGCTATGAATTTCATGAAATGTATAGGAGATCATATGAGAGGTTCTGGTTTGCATGAACTGTGGATGGAATGCGAGTTATTAGGACCTGTGGCTGCTGAAAATGTATTAGGTGGAAAGCACTACAGTCGTGGCATGAGAGCCCATAAAATTACTGCTCAAGCAATCTGGAAGATTTTACTGCCAGACTTTGTGTTATTTGTATCTACCAAAAATGTTGATCATTCGCAAACATTGAATGGCATCATGACTGAACAGCAAGACATACTTTCTAGCATTGACCAACTGCAAAATCCTGTTTTCAAAGAGTATTTTTCAAGTTTCAGACAGGAAATTGACAACCCAAATGTCCTGTTTTGGTGGTCATATTTGGACATGGTTTCTATCCTTTTAATGTTTACAAAGTCAGAAAGAGATGGGCTTTGGGATTTATATTTGAAGTCTTTCCGTTCAATGCTCCCATGGTTCTTCCGATATGACCATACAAATTATGCTAGGTGGGGTAGTGTGTATCTTGCTGATTGCCACCAATTGCCTATTGAAGTACTATCAGAGTTTCAGGATGGAAATTTTGTCGTCAAGAGAAGTGCTGGAACTTTCAATCAAGTTGACCCAGACCAAAGTCAAGAATGGCTAAACGCCACGGGTAAGAAAGGTGGTGGAATTGTAGGAATTACTAGGACTCCATCTGCTCTCAGTAGGTGGTCCCTTTCCTACAATCTGAGATCTCATATAAGTCTTCTTACAAAGGTGATGTACGATGTGAATCCAGATGACATTCTCACACACAAGGACGCATCAAAGAGTCGACAAGTTACTGATGCAGTGTATGAGGATTCGCTCGTTGATGCAATGAAAAGGTTTAGAGTATTTGACCTTTTGTACGAAAGAGATCAACTGATCAATATAGTTACAAAAGACAAAGCTACAGATATGATCAAGGAGTCCTTACTTTCTGCAGCAAATTTGGGACAGATATCATTAGAGAATTTCGTAAAAGATCGTCTGATACCAAACATAGAAACAAGTAGTTTACAAGTTCCTTTGAGAAGTGTTCTGAAAAAAAGCTGCTCATTAACATTTGACTCCTTATACAAGGTACAAGTTGTACCAAAAGCTGTGGAAAAGAAAAAAATTCTAAAGGCAGATCGGAACATACTGCAGAGACTTGTCATTGCATATAAGGCCGGACGAGAGGTTGATTTAGAGCAGATTTTGAAACACGAGCTCCTTCCTGTGCCGATATCTATAGCGGATACCAGCGGTGCACTAAAGTCTGGAAACAAATCTGTTGTTTTAGAAGACATACTTCAAGATGTTGATGTAAGGGCGCGAGTCGAAAATGTAGGCGAATCACCAGCTTTGATCATAGATGGCCAGGCTTTAGTTCAGAGCATGAAAACACATGGCATGAAAACATTTGGAGACTTTGCAGATGAGTTTGTTTCCACTGTGGTGAGAAAAGGGGCCATGTATTCAAGAGTTGATGTTCTGTTCGACCGTTACAGGGAACAATCTATAAAATCGGGCACTCGTTCTCGTAGGGCAAAAGGGCAGCAGCCAGTTAGAAGGGTTATTGAAAATAAGGATGTGCCACTCCCGAATAACTTTTCAGCTTTTTTGTCTTTGAATGACAACAAGAAAGACCTAGCTGCCTTTTTATCTGAGCAGATAATTCTTCATGCACCCACAGAGAAAACTGTTGTTACTGCTGGTGGGTTTCTCGATGAGAATAGCGTTAAATGCAATGACGAATTCCTCGATATATCTGCCCTACATGCGTCACATGAAGAGGCAGATACTAGAATAGTTCTTCATGCCATACATTGTGCGAAAGAATCCACTTGCAGTTCAGTTGTTGTACTAGCATCTGATACTGATGTTTTACTGCTACTTGTATCTTTCTTTTCAGAAATAAATATACAGTTGTGGATGGTTGCTGGAACATCTGCAAAGCCCAAGAACATTCCTATTCATGCTGTTGTAGAGAAAACCTTTACCTCTCCAGAAATGTGCACGAATCTGTTAGCATTCCATGCTCTGACTGGATGTGACACAACTTCTTTTTTCTTTGGGATATCCAAAAAAACTGGATTTAAGGTTTACAAAGACAATGTTGGGCTTCTTGGGGGTTTTGGAGAGGGCAATTTAACTGAACAGAAAATAGTCGACTGTGAAAAGTTCGTATGCAAGCTGTATAACCAGGGCACAGTGTCGTCAACTGACTCGGTTAGGAACATTTTATTCGGAAAATCCAAGAGCCCCGAAAACATGCCCCCCACTAGCGATGCCTTGCATCTGCACATTATCAAGCGCTGGTATGGAGACAAGCAAATATAAGTAACCCCACATTACCATCTCCAACTGAGATGGGATGGAAGTTGAATGAAGGTATTCTAGTGCCTATTCTGATGACTTTAGACCCAATTCCAGAATCTTGTTTAGACTTGATTGCATGTAGTTGCACAACAGGTTGTAAAACATTGAGGTGTGGGTGCAAGCGTAACAATTTGCTGTGCATGGACCTTTGTAAGTGCAAAGTCACAAGCAAAGAACAATGTAGGAACAGTATACGTTGAATTTTGAGGAAAAACAGAGAAAATTCGGGTTTTCTTTCGTGCAATGGCTTTTTTAGGGTCGCATGCTTATTTCTATCTTTTTCTCGATGCTATTGTATTTTGTAATCATAGTTTTTACATTTTTTTTTCTACATGCGCGTTTCAAAACGATTTGAAAAAAATTACTGTCCGCCATTTTGAACTATTTAACGCCATTTTCATGAAGTTCAACATATTTTTTCAGATTCAGCATACTCAAATTAGGTTAAAAAGTTATGTTGAACCAAATAATAATAATTTGCCGGTAGAAGTTCTTTTTAGCTGAAATCGGACCAGACTATGGGAGCCAGAATTCAGAAAATGAAAATTCTCAGGTGAGTGATATGATCCATGCAACTCTTTTTTCCCTGTGGAAATATCAAATACAGTAGGCCCATCATTAAATGAATTTGACATTTCATGAACTTTTTAAATAATGTTGTTTTAAGAAGGTCCTTCATAAAGTGTTTAATGTAAATCAAGTGGTCAAAAGTCCAATTTTACATAGAAGATCTTCAAGTGCTTATGGCATATGAGATTTATGAAATGAGTAGCCAGATTTAAATATGCACAAGTTTAAGATTCTATTTATCACACAACTATCAATAAATGCATATTTTAGTTATTTACTGTTTCTTGTTTTCTGTGTAAGGAAGTGATTTTCAGCCTCTTTGCATCGTCTGAAAATATCCTTGAGTGGAATAAATCAGATCTAAACATGTCAGTATCATAGCTAAATTGAAATTTCAATCTTAGGATTTTAATTTTTAGCTATGTCATTCTAAAACAGCAACAAATGAAACAGGAATAAATATGATACGTTTGAAAAACGTTTGTAGTAAAAACATGTATCTATGTCAGCACAGGCTGACCTCATATAACACATAATTTTCATCATTATTAACCTGTGCTACGAGTTCATATCGGTTTCCAAACCTGCATTATGAATATGGAAATAGTACTATTGTGCAATAAAATGAATTATTAACACCAAGTCTTTCCACATTGCTAATTGGTGCATAGACCACCAAGTAGTGCACTAAGCACAAAATTTGTTCATTGTTCAAATGTACACTTTCATTTGTAAATATCTTCCCTGTACTCTATTACACACAGTTACAATGAAAGATTTCCTCAGTTGTCTGGTTAGTGACTTATGTCACACACAGTATTGCAAGCATTATATAGTTTTTATGACTCAAGAATTGATTAGTTAAACAGTTAAAGCAGGTTTTTCCTCATAGTGTATGAAAAGAGAGATACATCACTCTACAATATATTTGTATAACAGTTCAACTTGATTATATTTTCATCTCCAGAGTAGCACAATGGAATATTACTTGAGAAAAAAAAAAGATGAAAATACCACCAGTACATAAACTAAAGTGCATTCATGCTTAATAAATCAAGTACACAAAATACAACTTTTTTGGTGTATAGCAAATGGCTACATGTAGAACTAGATCCTCTTGTATATAATAAAAATAGATTTTAGAAAAATCTAAAACCATTTAACCACAACTAGGAAAATTATCAATATGTTGTTCACTTCAGAACTTTAAGATAGATCAATCAAAACAAGAAATATTTTAATTCTTTACAAAATAGATCCTTGATAGAGATATGCAATTATTCAACATTCTCCTTTTATGTCTATTTAACAAAAATCTGAGCTGGTAACAATAAAATAAAAGTAAAAACAACAAAATTTTGAGGAGATATTTGTTCATATATTCCATTTATTAATTAGATGGGCATGTACTGTACAAATGACACAACAATGCTGCATGTATCTTTCACGTGTTACACATGGCCATAGGTCTTTCTAAATACATCAGATGCACACAATGTCTACTCTAAAGCAGATTCACTTAATGTTACACAATTCTCTATTCTAGTTCAACAACACCACCCACAGCCTCTATGGCTGCTTGCAGTTTCTCAGCCTCTTCCTTCATGATATCCGCCTTCACAATCTGCGGTACAGCCTCTACAAACTTTTTAGCTTGCACCAGATTAATGTCAGGAATAATATTTTTGAGTTCTTTAATGAGTGTGATTTTCTTAGCGGTGTCGAATTTCACAAGTTTCACAGTGAAAGCAGTTTTCTCTCTCTGTGGCGCCACATCTTCATCTTCATCTTTTGGAGCTACTGCAGCAGCTGGACCCGCCATGGCCATCACCGGCCCATCTTTGATCTTAAGTCTCGTTTTCAAAAGTTCATTTAAATCACACACTTCCAGTAAAGTTAACTGACTTATTTCATCCACTATTTTCTCAATTTTTGGCGAGTATACTTTCTCCGTTCCGTGAATTTGAGGTTCTTGCAGTTGTTCCGCCGCGGTACCATACTCCCTATTGCACCGATATAGCGATGAACATGATGCTGATATGTGTCTGTCTCTGATTAATTTGTTGAATTGACGGGAAATACTGTAGCAAATTCGTATTGACCTATGTGATATCATGGTTTTGTAAGCCAGCATGGTGACCATTTGACCCGTTAGTATTTTGTGAATATCGATCCCGATAATAAAAAAGATTTAAAATATATTATTTTGCGATCAATAAAAATAAAATATATTCATTATTCTGCTGAATTAAAACATTGAAAATTTTTAAAGTTAATGAAGAATTTTTTTGGTCAAAAAATTTGTTTTTATTTGTAACGGAAGTAATAATTTTAATTTGAGTCGGGTTCTTGAAACAAAGTAGAGTTATTCCCCTTTCCACGAAAAACAACATCGCTGAAACACGTGTGAAATGGGAGGGCAGCGACAAAAGAAGGTTTGTTCTTACGTTGCTGTGGATTTATACTCCTATTTTAGTTCCAGATTTCTAACAAACATCTTGATGAATACTACAGAAGCTTCTGGTGTTTTTAAAATAATGTTTTGATTCGATTTGAATCAGTGGTCCTTTCTGTATGTATAATTCAGTACACAGTTTTGTACTGGAACAAATTGTGTAATTACTAATGGTAATCCAATATAAAAGGCAGGGTAACAACCCCCAGAATGATAGATTGATTGTTTGTTTGTTTTACCTCCCGTCGAGAATTTTCACTCATATTAATACGTCACCAGCTGTAGGTGAAGTATCACAAATTTAGACCCATGCTTAGCGCTCAGAGCCGTAGCAGTGAGGGTTCTTTAACGTGCTAATGCCTAACGTGACATGGGACATTCGTTTTTAAGGTCACATCCGAAAGAACTGTGATTCTCACTTGAATGCCGAGTGTTTGGCAAAGGAGCAATCGCGTACCTATTTTTTCATCTTAGGTTTGACGCGGCCATGGCACAAGCAGGGCTCGAACTCCCGACAAAGCGAACCCTCTAACCACTGAGCTACCGCGACCAGTGCCAGAATGGTAGAAAATAACATAAATAACAGTGCTTTTCCCCATCCCAATTTTTGTTCTTGTTACTGAACTGTCATGGGTGTGTCAACAAGCTTGAGGCTTAATACACTAACCATCAGTAGAGCAGGTATTATCAGTTAACCATCTACCTCATGACTTCTGTTGGGTGTTGTAATGTTAAATTAAGTTGCCCAAAAGATGACTTCTTCATGGGTTGACAATTTTACCATTTAAATTTCTTGTAAAATACAAACTTGTATGACTTGCTGATAAACTTTCAGTTGTCAGTATATGGAGTAAAGAATATTGATAGTTATGTTCCCCAAACGAAGTATGGGAACATTGGTTTTACTCTGTTTCTTCTTATTATTCTTATTCTTTTTTCTTTCTTTTTGGGACTTTGTTGGAGTGTTCTCAGAAACTAGTCATGGGATCAATATGAAACTAATATATGATGATAGTATAGCATATGTAGATGTGTGAAATGAATGTCATTTTGTCTGAAAATGCATGCATGCGCGTGCTTTGGACTTTTTGTTTACGAATTGTGGAATCAGCACAAACTTTTTACTTTTCTATAATATTGTTTGATATTTATATCATAGGTATCCCTTGAGATTCTTTATCAATTCGCATGGTCAAAATTATGATTATGCAGCACGTGTGCTTCATTTTGGTCTCTGTAATTTCTCCTTTTCTTAGTTTCTTATATTTTATTGAAATGTTTTGAAATCGATGTTGCAGATATATATTGGGGTCAATGATGTTGTCAAAATCACTTCCCCACATGCATGCACTCAAATTTGATTGGTTAATATTCAAATACATATATTTCACTTATCAATGAGGTATTTTCAACCATATTGAGGTCATAGGTACAGACTACTAAAACCTACATGTGGATGCGTGTGCATGTGCACTGTTTTTGGTCTTTGTAATTTCTACTTGCTGTTACTTTCTCATTTTTCATTTAAGTGTTTTGAAATTGATGTTGTAGTCATATATTTAGACATTTAACATAATGACAGGGTCAAATTACTCATCAGCAGGTGCATTTTCTTTGCACTGAATTTTCATTGGTGAATTCTTTGACAATGAGATGGAATGAATGTTATTAATTAGTGGTATATTGAGATGCTACATGGTTTGTTATGGTTGAAATCACTTGTCCTAAAACAATTGACACACGGAGGCCAAGTGGTTAAAGCATTGTGCTCAAAATCACAAGGCCTGTCACCTAGTCGGCACGGGTTCGAATCCTGCTCTGCGCCGATATATGTGAGAAAGTTTGCCAGTTTACTTTCGGAAGGTTGGTGGTCTCTTCCCGGATACATTGTATCTGGTTTCTCTCCTCCACCTACAAAATCAGGACGCCACCAGATAACTAAAAAAATATTGAGTGTGGCGGAAAACAAACAATCAATCAATCAAACAATCTTCTACACTATGTAAATTTATACAGTAATGAGTAGTTTGATCATATCGGTTCTAAATTGTAATGGTTAAACCAGCAAGTGGACTGTGAACTGTCCATTTTCATGGTATAACAGATTTACATCTGTACAATTTATCCTACAGCCTGGTTATATATGCATGAGAAAGGTGTTAATTACATAGTTACACCATTTTTCCACACAAATTTATGAGATTTTGGGGTACATGCCTATATATCAGTTTTAATGTGTCAATCAAAATTTCTATACTTATTTGTTTCATATCAAAATAAAACAGATATGTTAAATAGTAGCAGTAAATGTGGTAAATTATACATATCCAGGGTTTTCAATAAGCACTAGCACCCTGTTAAATGTCGTCACTTTGAATGACTGAAATCACTGGCTCAAATTTTCTCTTAACATGATGCATGACATGACAACCTCAAAATCTAAATTCACCTGCTTTACTTATTTCCTATTAACTCTACATATCTAATATTATCTGCTGCAGTATGAAAAAGGAGAAGCCACTGCATTTATGTCCAGAAACCAGGCAGTCAACAAACTGCAGCTGACGCTTGCAGATTTCAGGTAAATATTGTCATCTCGTCTATCCTTTCCATATAAAATAATGTCACCTCACCTATTCTTGTCATCTTACTTATCCTCTAGATGTATAAATAATGTCAACTCATCTATCCTTTCTATATCAGTAATGTCATCTCATCTATCCTTTCTGTATCATTAATGTCATCTCACCTATTCTTTCTGTATAATGATATCTCACTGTATCTCTCTGTATAAATGATGATGTCTTATCTATCCTCCCTGTATAAGTGATCTCGCCTTGCATATCATGTCTGAGTAAATAATGTCACTCATCTTCTATAAATGTCATCTGGCATATCCTCTCTATAAATATCATCTCACTTATCCTCTCTATATATAATGTCATCTCATCTATTCTTTCTCTATAAATAAAGCCATCTTGCCTATCCAGTCTGTATAATTTATGTCGTCTCACTTATCCCCTCTGTATAAATATCACTTTTTGTATCCTCTGTATAAATAATGTTCCTATCATGTCTGTGTAAATAATGTCGTCTCACCTATTCTCTCTGTATAAATTATGTCACCTCACATACCCTCTTTGTAGTCAAATTTGTATAGTCATCATCATTCATCATATCCGTTTTCTAGTCCGTTGTCCTCATCTGAGGGTTGGACTTGTTTGACAAGTCTCCTTCTTAGACGACATCTCCATAGTATAGTAATGGACATTAGAAGAAAGTAAATGAATTTAGTTCATAAGTGGATGAACTGTGGTATTTTGTTTAATCACTTGAATAATATAAAACTTTTGTAGGCGCTTATGCATTCTGAAAGGAATCTATCCACATGAACCTAAGCACAAGAAGAGAGTAAACAAAGGAAGCACAGTTCCCAAGACATACTACCTGGTCAAAGACATCAACTTTCTGGCCCATGAACCCATCATTAACAAGTTCAGGGATTTCAAGGTCAGCAGTTCGAATAAAGATACAGTATAACTATTTTTTCTCTTGGTAGATTTTGCTGGGTGAAAATTTTGGTGGTATTTTTACAAAGCCAAGAAAGTCAAAATCATTTACATATGACTTGAAAGATTTTTATTGATATGCATCCCGTATGAAGTCTAGAAAAAGTAAAACAAATTGATTCAAATCAAACATTTACAGGGGAGGGGGGGATTATCTAGCTGTAACTTAACAAGCTGTTCATGTTAATATTTCCTCTGCTGAATATTTTCTCAGTGTCAATCTCAGCAGTCCTTTAGAAACTGTTGAGAACTTCAGATAAATGTTAAAAAGTGCATTATTTTAAAACAAGAGAAATTGGGACACTGTAAATTATAGCACCATAAGCTGTTTTGTAAACTAATATTTTGAAAGCATCATCTTCTGTTGCAGATGATTTCTTTGCAAAAAATTCAATTGAGTGGGATGAACATATCATCATTTGTTGTTTAATGATTTCATTAAAATCTTTGCATAATCGCAGGAACAGGTAATTTTGTCCCTAATAATAATAGTAGGGGTCTATACCATACCCCCCCCCCCCCCCCCAATAAGATTTTTATGAGGTGGTGGTATGGTATAGACCCCTACTATTATTATTAGGGACAAAATTACCTGTTCCTGTAGTACAATGTCTGAAGTAAATATAATTTATTATGATTTTTTTTTTTACTCTTTGTGAGGAAACTGAAGAAGGAAATTGATATATGTACAGGGTATTTCAGAAAACAAACAATCACTTCATTTACTTATATTTTCATAAAATTTTGACATTAGGAAATGGATTTCATTACAATTGGTAAATATGGTAAAGATATTGAAACCAAAAGCATTGGAAATTTAAATATAGTTTTATCCAGCACTTTTTGAGGTGATTAATGGAGAAATGAATTAACACAATTTGTATGTTTTCATACAGCACTTTTGGAAAGTGATTGATGAAGAAAGAATTAAAACAGTTAATTTTTATTCAAAGTTTGTGAGGCAATTGAAAAATAAAAAAATAAAACTATTCATTTCTTTTTATACAGCACTTTGTGAGGTGATTGAAAAAGAAAAAATACAAATGTTAAAACAGTTCATACAATTTTATACAGTACTCTGTGAGGTGATTGAAGAAGAAAAGAATTGAAACAGTTAATTTATTATTATACAGCACTTTGTGAGGCGATTAAAGAAAGCAATAAATAAAAGAAACAAAGATGCAGAACAGAGAATTCGCAGCAATAAACCCAAATACAAGCTGGACCACATTGTCAAAGAGAGGTAAGTAGATCTCCTTCTATATATTAATTAACTGTACTAATTTAAACTTCATTCTTTTCTGTCTTTGTTTAAGAGTAAAAAATAGATGGAATTTCATACTCCTCTCAAAATTCTGTTTCAGTCATTTGAAAACTTGTTATACTGATTTGTGTAGAATAATCACTTATTGTGTCAAAAAAAAGTTAGGTCCACTGCACCTCATGGTGCCAAAAAAAGTACAAGTCCACTCGTCCTCCTGGAAGTTAAAATCAGCTCAGGACAAGTGAATGTTATAATGCACTCATCCCCAGTAACGAGGAAGATTTTCAGTAATTGGTGAATTAACTTTTATTCCAAATGATGTTTTAAAATTGTAATTTTGTAATGTTCTGACTGAAAACTACTTGTGTGCATGTTTAATAGCAGTATATATAGAACAACTACATCCGCCAACATCTGGGAGGTTTTAATTGGGATAAACAGACCACATATCTGGATAACAATTTTATTATTTAGACATTTTAATGTGTTAAACTTCAAAAGCAATGTACATGTAAATAGAGAACTACTGGTAGTTGGTATTTGTATAATTTTTGTCGGTACTTTTAACATACCGTTACTCATATGACAAATAACAATATAGAGCACATCTGGAATGCAACCAGAAAAAGTTTTCACTATTGATGTATAACAAGAAATCCTTTGCAATGTTTACAATTGATTGGGTTAAGTTAAAAAGAGACTGTGAAGCACAGGTTCACTTTTATGTGATATGGATACTGATTAATGATTCAATCATGACAGAGTACATGAATGTCTATTTAAGGTATTTCTTTATTGGAATAAAGTATGAAAATGTTATGGGACATATAAATTATTATAATGACAAGTGTTCATTATATATCTTAATCATTCCATGGGACAAGTAGATGTGAAAATTGTTTTCTTACCCTATACCTTTTTGTCAAATTCTTAAAAAAAGATTAGAAATTATACATATATATTTACAGTTAATGATGTGTTGATTATAGGAAGCTCAGTACAATGTAAATATTCCTTTTGGATCACTATCCCAACAAGTATTTCTTGTGTTCCCTCATGTCCTGTAGGTATCCTTCTTTCCAAGATGCCCTGAGAGACTTGGATGATTGCCTGTCCATGTGTTTTCTGTTTGGAACAATGCCACAGAGTGCTCGAATACATATGGAATACATCAGCCATGCCAGAAAACTCACAGGTTAGCTTATCCTCATTACTCATTACATCAAAACACTCACAAGTTAACTCATCCTCATTATATCAGAAAACTCACAGGTTAACTCATCCTCATTACATCAGAAAACTCACAGGTTAACTTATCCTCATTACATCAGAAAACTCACAGGTTAACTTATCCTCATTACATCAGAAAACTCACAGGTTAACTCATCCTCATTACGTCAGAAAACTCACGGGTTAACTTATCCTTGTTAAGTTAGAAAACATCACAGTTTAATTTGTCCTAATCAAAGCAATGACAGAAATATATTTTATATGAAAGCAGTCACAGATATTTTTGTTGTTGTTGTGCTTAATGTATATTAATTGCTAATATTTGTTTAATTTTCTGTTTTAGTGGAGTTCATGCATTACATCATAGCATCACAGTCATTAAGGAGGGTAAGTATTGTCACAAAATCTTACCATGTCAAAATTGGAATGTGTTGCATAAATTTAAAATGTTGTTTTGTATTCTTTTGCAAGGTATTCATTTCCATAAAAGGGATATACTACCAAGCAGAGGTGATGGGACAGACACTAACTTGGGTGATGCCACACAGTCTAGGTTTTCAGGTAAGGATAAGAAATATAGACAATCTGAGATTTGTAGAAAGGATAAAGTGATGGGCCATAAATTGGCTTATTTGACATATCATAATCTGGGTGTCGGATCAGGCACTAGGGTCTGTTATGTGTGTGGGCTTCCAGTTACCATCAGGTTGTGTCGGTGGAATTTTTGGTAGTGGTAATGATGAGATGGTAGGTCGGATATTATCTTGGTTGGTATCTCAGTTTTCAAATAAGGATAAGATTTTAGGTCAGGTATGGACTAGGATGGTACCTTAGAGTCTGAGATTTAAGGAAATGATACAGTGCACGATCATAGTCTGTTAGTAAGTCATGCATTGTTTATGTTGGTACTACACAGTTTGGGTTTTAAGGCAAGGATGAGGTGGTAAATTAGATCTTACCTAAGATTTAAAGTAAGTATATGGTAAGAATGAGGTGGTAGATCATGCATTTACTAGGCTGGTCTAGGGTTTAAGGTTAAGGATGATGTGGTAGGTCAGACTAGAGTAGTTATCATTTCAGAATTAGATAGGAGTCATGACTAGCATGGTATCTCATAGTTTGGAGTATAAGGTAAGGATGAGATGATGGGTGAGGCACTGACTTACAAGAAGGTAGTGCCACATAATCCAAGTTACAATCAAGTGGAATCTTAATTATTTACAATTTTCACCCTTATGATGTTTGATGTCAAGAAAATATGATGTCATAATTGTCCACTCACCCTCCAAAATTCGTTAATTTCTGATTATTATCATGTAATTGCCTATCACAAAAATCAGGATTTCCTTCTATATTTTTTTCCTCATATATTTCTTTGTAAAATTTCTCACCACTGAATTTTATTGAAGTAATCACTCACTTTTAGATCATTAATGATCAAGAGTTATCCAAGATAGTGGTCATTATGGAATAAATTGTACTGATCTTTCTCTACATGTATATACCAGCTGTGATGGTTTAGTAGTTAGAGCATTGGCTGTATGACTGGGAGGTCATAGGTTTGAGCCCCTCTCATACTTAGGCCATGTCAAGCCTCAATGTATAAATGGGTAGTGAATGCTCCTCTGTAAGTGTCAACACTCGTTATTTAAAAGTGAGGGTCATGGGTCTTTAAATGAGACTTTGAAAAAAGTGTTGGCATATTAAAGAACACTCATTGTAGAATTGTGGCTCTTACTTGCAGTTAGTAGTGTTTGTGTATGAGTGAAAACTTCTTGAGAAGACGTTAAAAAAACAAACATATTCAGGAACATTGATGTTGAAGAATCAGCTTGGAATAAAATATTATGCTTTGGTCAACACTTATGAAAACCTAATTTAGAGTACTATGTATTCATACTATAAAGTATTGATAAGATTTCAATTTCTAGGGAACTTAGTCATGAAATTTATTGATAGTTATGAAATTTATTGATAGTAATGAAATTTATTTATAGTTATGAAATTTATTGATCCCTAGTGACCTTGTTGATTTGGTTTGTTTTTATAGCATCCAGAAGATGTGGACTACAAAGTGATGCAGACATTTGTGGAATTTTACACAACGTTACTGGGATTCATAAATTACAAGCTGTACCACAGTATTAATCTACACTTCCCACCAAAGGTATGCTGACAAACTGGTGGCTGTATTTCACTTTATACACTGACAAACTTTATATACTGACAAACTGGTGACAGTATATCACTTTATATCCTGACAAACTGGTGATTGTAAGTCACATTATACACTGACAAACTGGTCATTGTAAGTCACTTTATATACTGACAAACTGGTGACTGTACATTACTTTATACACTGACAAACTGGTGATTGTACATCACTTGATATACTGACAAACTGATGACAGTATATCACATTATACACTGAAAAACTGGTGACTGTACATCACGTTACACACTGACAAACTGGAAATTATACATCACTTTATATACTGACAAAACTGTGGCTCTGCATCACTTTATACACTGACAACCTGTTGGTTGTACATCACTTTATAAACTGACAAATTGGTGGCTGTACATCACTATCTACTGACAAACTGGTGACAGTACATTACTTTATACACTGACACTGGGGAAAGTGAATGAAATATTTTAGATATTATAAGGGATAAGTAGTATCCTATGAATCTTTGAAATAGGAAAATGTCCATATTCTGTTGAAGTGTGTATTGGAAGTGGATAAGATTTTCCATTCTGTTGATTTTTATAAAATTTGAATTGTTATTTTTTTAATAACAGCTAGAGCTGGAGATGGCTTCCCCTTCTGATGAAAGTGAGGAAAAAATGACAGAAAAAGAAAGATACCAAGAGGTGAGATTTCAAATCTGCATCCTTAATTTCATTACTTCTAAGGGGTTTTGGTTTTGGTCCCTTTTATGTGTGTGAGGTTTTATCTATAGCTTTGATTTCTATATTGTGTGTGTGCATATTGGATTTCTTTCAAATTTTTATAAAGGGAATGTTTGATTATATGCTAGGCCATCATTAATTTTTTTTGTTTGATGTACTTAAGCCCACATTTTTCAAGATGGGTAGGTACTTGTACATCAGTGTTTTGGGGTGTTTATTTTTAATGATGTTGTAACACATTGATTCAAGTCTTTAAGTCATGAAAATCAGATTTTCAGTGGGTCTAACAACAAGAGGAACTCTTGATGCAGATTAAGAATTCATTTATTTCAATATTCCAACATTATAATGCTCCATTATGACAATTAATGAAAATGAAACTTAAACACCTACAAATTCCCTCACACATTATACAGTAATGTACTATAAAATAGTTTAAAATGTTTTGCCTTTGATATCTGTCCAATTTCTAATGAGAGCGTTTTCCTCAGTTGTGAACAATGCACATATAAATCTTGATATAGTACGTCTCAGATACCTAAGTAAATATTTGTTTTCTCTCTTTATTTCACAGAGATTCTCTGCCGTGTTTCGGACACCAAAGTAAATATTTTTTGTTTTCTCTCTGTTTTACAGAGGTTGTCTGCCCTGTCTCAGACACTGAAGTCTCTAGATCAAGGAGGTGGAGAGGATGAGGTTCAATTAGATGAATTCCCAGCCTCTGATGTAAGTTTTACAGGACATAAGTTATACAAGATTAGTTCCTGTCCCCTTTACATTTTCTGATACAGGCTTATAGTAAACAAGAATGATTTTCTGTCACTGATGAAACAGACACACGTTTTACTGGAATGGTAATTTGTACATAATAGATAATATTTGATTGGGCATGTATTGTGCAATTTCTCAAGTAGACCTACATTTATCCAGGAAATTTGAATTTCAGAGTTTCTTTTTCTTGCTTCATGTTATGATGTATATCTTGTCTGGAAAAAACCCTTAAACATATCTAAGCTTGGAAATATGTTTTGGTTTTAGACTGATGACCCAGATCGAGTTGAGAAAGCAAAGGTTGAAGCAGAGAGAGTGAAGAAATTACAGAATTTGTTTAAAGGACAGAAATTTTTCTTGAACAGGGAAGTTCCAAGGGAAGCCTTAGTATTTATTATCAGGTGTGTGGGTAGAAGTATGAACAAAGACCTAGCAGAAACACAAGGGATCATTATTAATTAGGACATTTCTTGACTATGGACAAACATTTACAAGTGCAATTAGTTAGAAACTACTAATTTTAACATTTTGGGTTTCATTTTTAAGTTGATATGAGCAATGTGTGTTAAGTGTATTTGTTATGAACAACTCACAACATTACCTTCCAAGATTCCAATATTAATATATACTGATAGGTGCTTTCTACATTGCAATATTGTATTGGAGATTCTGTTGCAGGTGTTTTGGAGGTGAAGTTTCCTGGCACAAGTCAGTTGCTGTAGGAGCCACTTTCCTAGAGTCAGATGAGTCTATAACACATCAGATAGTTGACAGACCTCAGGCAAAGAACCAGTATCTGTCCAGGTAAGAAAAAGATTTTAAGAAATACTGTAGATTCAGTGTTATATTTTTTTTTTATATCTCATGAAATCAAATATTTCTACTTTTATATTTGTGAATTATATAGACTTGTGGCTTCCAGGGAAGAACAGTCACACTGTGATGTTCGTAAATTGATGCTGAATTGTGATTTCCTAAATTAAGTACTTGCATAATAAAGGAATACAATACACTGAAACTGGTCGCAGTAGCTCAGTGGTTAGAGCGTTTGGTTCATAAGCAGGAGGTCTTGAGTTTGAGCCCCTCTCATTCCATGACCGCATCAAACCTAAGACATAAAAATAGGTAGTGATTGCTCCTTCGCCAAACGCTCAGCATTTAGAAGTGAAAATTACAGTCTTTCAGATATGCCCTTAAAAACAGAGGTCCCTCATCACGAATGCATGTGAAATATGACAGTCCTAGCAATAACCCTTATAAAGTTGTAGCCAAAGTTAAAGTTTTTTAGGAGTTGGTCAAATTTCATGGTCATAAATCAAAAATTTGCTGCATAAAGAAGGGTTATGTAAAAATGAATACACATGTGAAATATGAAAGCACTATTACCAACCTTTCAAAATTTTTGACTAAGTGTAAAGTTTTTCTAAAGCGGGTCAAACTCCAAGGTAAAAGAAAAAGTTGGTACCAGAAGAAAGGTTTCATCACAAGTACTACACATGTGCAATATGAAATCCCTATCATCTATTCAAAAGTTATGGCCAAGGATAAAGTTTTTGCAGACAAACAGACAGATCAAAATATATATTCCCCTGAATGTAGAAATACATGAATGCATTAGACAATACCATCATCATGTACACTGTGCATTGTATGTACAGTACAGATACATTTCTGTGACACACACACAATGTGATTGACAGTATGAAAGCTGACTGTACACTGTATATTGTAGGTATTATGTACAATGTGATTGTTGACTGTACACTCTATGTTGTAGGTACTATGTACAGTGTGATTGTTGACTGTACATTCTATGTTGTAGGTACTATGTACAGTGTGATTATTGACTGTACACTCTATGTTGTAGGTACTATGTACAGCCTCAGTGGGTGTTTGACAGTGTAAATACAAACTCTCTTGTCCCTGTGGAGCATTACTTCCCTGGTGCCACCCTCCCTCCTCATCTGTCCCCATTTGTTGATGAGGTGGAAGGAGATTACATTCCTCCAGAGAGACAAGCCGTGATAAACAGACAACTAGGACTACAGGATGACTCGGGTAAGTCGTCTGATTCTCACACCAAATTGTGATCAACTGCAGTCTGCTCACGTGTGCAGGTGGAAGGACATCAGTGAGTTTTAGATCTGTGGATGAGGTCTCAAATAGAAGATGGAAGATCATACTGTAGACCCAATTTTATTCTGGGGGATTATTACATTATTTCACGAGCTGAAAAGTAAAGAGGTCGTTAAAATTTTGAATTAGTATTTACAATATATTCTTTTGCTTTTGTTTCTAAATATTATGACAATAATCACTCACAGAAATTTTATTTTGTGTATGAATCAACAGTGTTAGTCTTTTTTCTTATGTAAATGTAAGTGGATTTGTATCATGGTGATAAATAAATGTAGTACCAGTTTAAAACAAAGTCAACTTATTGAATGTACATAGAAAATTAACAGCAAGTTATTAACACTTAAGCAAATAAGCAAAGTATTGAAATAATAGGCAAAAACAAAAAATCTCATAATAGTTTCGTTTAAACAGTATTTTATTATGTACAAAGCATAATAGGATTAGGCAGCAGGATATAAGCCTATTTAAGCCTTCTCCAATAAGGTACAAAGTGATCACATTTATGAATGTATTATGATTATGGGCATGAGTATTTATACAATGTATATGATAATTAATGACAAAAACAACAACAACAACAACAAAAAACATGAAAAAAAAAATATAGAACAAGTAAGCAGGGGGTAGGGGGTACCAGTTCAACAAGGCTAAACACATATACTACTAAGAGATTAGATAAATGCAATACAAATACAAAAATATTAAAATCCTTTGCTTTGAAAGATGTAGTTATGAACAAATTTGAAAATCATTGCATTTTCTTTAAAACTAAGAGTTTCATTTCCACAAAGTAATAACTTTAAGGATATAGGAACTTGCAGTTGCATTGCATTTCTAGATTCAAATAAATTATATCTTATTTCTGAAAAATTTACACATTCAAAGAAGAAATGAAATGCATTTTCAGTATGATAACCACACTTATCACAAGTAGCATTTTCACGAAGAAAATGACAATGTAAATCATAATTTAGGTTACTAGCATTGTTTCTTAATTGACAATGAGTAATATTTACTTGACGCTTCCCTAAACTAAATAACTTATTTGGTTTTCTATAATACATATTCATAATAGTTGTTTTAAATGATGCAAGAGTGGGGAGTTGTCTAATTTGAATAGGTAGGTCATTCCAAAGTTTGATTGTTGAAGGTAGATAACTGTTCATATATGATGAAGTTCTACCTTGGGGTAAGATAAACTTTAGATCGTCATAGTTTCTTAAATGATATAAATTTTGTGAGGGGAAGTAAGGTAATAATAGTTCTTGAAGGTAGGGAGGAGCGATTTTGTAAACTATTTTGTAAAATAAAACAAGTCTATGAACTTTTCTTCTGGTTGATAAAGTGTCCCATCCTAATTCTTCATATAGTGCTGATCTGGAAGAATTTATTCTCATTCCAGTAATAATTCGTGCTGCGGAAACCTGGACATTTTCTAATAAGCTGGCTTCTCTTTCAGTACAATTGTCCCATACTAAATCACTGTATTCAAGAACTGGACGTATAAACGAAAAATAAATTATTATCAAAGATTGACGATCTAGAGTATATTTCAGCATACGCAAAATGTTTAATCTACTAGATGCCTTTTCATGTATTTCTAATATATGTAATTTCCAACTTCCATCAGATTGAAATTTCAATCCTAAATGGGTATGACTTTCTGCATTCGCAACTTTCGGGCCATTACAGCCAAAACTAACTTTAGGATGAGAAATGTGTTTTCTATTAATGTTTAGGTTTATCGTTTTTTGTGGATTAAAGTCCACAGCCCATAATAGTTTGTAGTTACACAGGAAACAATGTGTACACATGCTGAATAAGCATGTTAGTTGTAAATTTACATGGATATTGTGTAGGTGTGGAAGAGGATGAAGAAGAAAGTGAAGACAATGAGGAAGAGGATAATGATGAGGAGGACAATGAAGATGAGGAAGAAGAGGAAAGTGATGATGAGGAAGTGCAAGAGGAGGATGTGCATGGTACAGTTTATGTACATAGAATAAGATCTGCAGTTCAAAAGTTCCTTTGACACCAAGAAGTAGAAAAATTTTGAGTTTATGTTATTTATGTCTGTCCATGATGTGTTCATTGTAACCTCCCTTTTGAATTGTGTTAGTCTTAGGTTAATAAGTGCCAAGTAGGCAATATTATACCAGCTAGTATTTTTTAATGCTCCCACTCTTTTCTGGATTTGCTATTTCTAATTCTGTATAAACTGTAACATGTTTCATGTAAATTCTTGAAATACTGTTGATACTCGTAATATCAAAATTATTATGGTGCATGATATTGCACCAATGGGAGCCTGTTAAAGTCATTTATTTTTATTGTTTTTGCAGATAAAAAAAATGTAAAAAGAAAGAGAAAACTTGATGATTCATTTGCTGCTGATAACTCAAAGGTAATGATACAAGTTAACATACTTCTTTGTTTACCAGATTATGCTAGACTTGGAAAAGGTTACCTCAGCTGAGCTCAACTGTCACAAGTAAGCTTATCTTTTCCAAATCTGTGCATGGTCTGTCAGTTTTCTGTTAACATTTCACATTTTCAACATCTCCAGTTCCATTGGGCCACATTGATCAAACTATCAAATCCTCAACTCTGGGAAAATGTTGAGCCCCAACAGGGGGTCCAAAATTACAATATGAATAAATGATTTATTGACAACACCATTATACTTGGCATATAGTCATAAATACAGCAAATAATCAGCAATTACATAATACAATGAATGGGAGGGACACAATTATGCATTTGACAAAGTCAACAATTTTTGTTGTTAATAAGAACACACACGTAGTCAGTCATTCTTCATATTTTCTTTTCTAAAATCGTAACTGTTGTTAAGAAATTTACAAACTCTTCTAGCAGTTTTACATTTGATGGATTCATAGCAATCTTTATTGGATTACCTCTCATATAAAATGTCACTGTATTGCAATCCATAATGATCATAATACAGGCAATATAATACAAAATGTTTCTCATTTTCAAAACTGTTTACATGAATAGCACACACACTTTTCTCGGGGTACTGGAGGTCATGAGTATGTTCCTGTCTCAATATGAAGTATGAGTACTTATTCGTAATTTAGTCAAAATAGATCTTTCTGATTTCTTTAAAGGTAGTTGCAAATAATTCTGTAGTATGTATTCATATAGGTTAACTATAGTGCTATAAAAAGTTAACTTTACAATGTAATATTTAGAGATATTTTTCAGTTGATCAGAAATTTTGCTTCTTGTAGAGTTCTTCTAATTTATATATCAGAGTTTTATGTGATATATCCAAAGAATTTAAGGACATACACAATGTTTCTGACCTTTTCTCTAAAATTATTTTTTCGTCTCTTCGATATGAAGAGTTCTTGTACAATAGATTTAGAGTCTGTAATGTACTAATATTACCAAGTCTTTTACATCAGCCAGGGTAGCTCAGTGGTTAGATCACCTATCTTGTAAGGTAAGGGTCCCTGGTTCGATATCCAATTCTTCCAAAGATATCTCTCTTCTTCTTTATTACTGTAATGCCCATTTATACAGTGATGCTGAATTTACATTTTTCCTTGCAACAACCAAACATTAATGCTAACTCTAAAACAGACATGGTAACATGCCCCAAATTTTTTTAGAAACAAGATAAAATGCAAGTGAATTGTATGTGAAATTTCACAAAAAATTATATATTGTTGAGAAACGTTGCAAATGTCCTTAAGGATAACTTTTGTTGTAATGCAAGAAGTTTATTGTGCCAAGATACTCCAGCTCCCAGCGTGCTATTCTTTAAATGCCGATACAACCAGATTATAATCATAAATAAATAAATGTTTTAATCTTCTCATAATTAATGTAGTGGCAAATAGTTAAAACAGTATGCAAATATCAGGTAGAACCATGATCCTAGAAGGATGTCATAAAGGTTTTTCAAGATATACAGGTATCTTCATAAAGAGTAGGCTTACAGTGAAGACTCATGTCAGCATTATTGTTCTCAATTTATCATCTGTAAATCAAGTAACTTCTCATGTTACAATTGTAATTTAGATGGAAGAACTATGGAAGTTATGTCAACTCATATTGTTTGGAATGTGACTGAATGATCAGCTGGATTTTGTTTTACAGAAGCTGAACATGTCAGTAGAAGCCGGAGCCCCTGAGAAAGTTAATTTGGAACAGAAACTCCAGCGACAGACAATGGAGGAGCGCAGACTGGCAGAAATGATGATCCCCAAGAAAAAGAAAAGACTGTATGATAAAATCATGTATGCCAAGAAAAAGAAAACCCAAGAGGTGAGATCATAAGCAGTCTGACATTTATATCAAGTCTAGAACTGCCATCTACTAATATAAGTGACTCTCAATAGCTCAAACTTTGATCTCCCCAAGTTCTAAATCTCTCAAACTGCTAGTTGTTATCTTTTGTATAGATTAATCCTTTTTACCGTGTATGAATTACTATTAAAACTCATCAATATGATTTTAAGTTATGAGTATGTTTTACATGTATCGGTCATTTTTTATAAAAGTATGAGAATGGGGGGGATGTGATGTGAAATTTAAAGAATGTGTAAGTGAACCATGTTAGTCTTCTTATTTATCTTTGTGATATTAAATCTAATATTTGTTTAAAAGACCCCATTTAGCATTTTATGTGCAACTTTGCTTTGTTTTATGTGATATACTATGCTTTATACATGTTGTAAAGTGCTTAAAGGAATAGTTGTAATGTTAGATAATGTGCTGCATAAATACTTTGTAATAATAATAATTACCAGATTTATTCTCATTCTCTCTAACTCTCAATCTTCAGAAACTCCAGATCTTCAGAAATAAAATTTTAGTCTTATTGTTCATGTATATAATCCGTTAAAACAACTCTCAATTCTTCAAAGATGGTTATTCATATTCTGATATGAAGTCAAGTTTTGAAATTAAATATATTGCCTAGGAAATTTTACCACCCTCACACGTTATATCCAGTTATTGTGAAAGTAAAATAGGTTGATCAAAGTGCCAATATCCAGACTCTTGTAAACTACAACTTTTATTGTGGTGTCATGGTTTGAGTTTTGGAGAGCCACCTGTATTTTCTGTAAAACCTATATTCATGGGGTTAGCTGTGCATGATTTACAAAAAAAAAAATACTTGAGTGGCCTAGTTATGATTTTGTACTAGAAATTGAGATGAAGAGTCGTATTTTTCTTTTTCAATGAATTTTTGTTTGAAGTCATACAAAGAAATTGATATTTATGTAGTTATATAATATATTACATGTATATAAATTGCACACCCACCGAAATAAAAGCTTTTAATTTGTGATTTTACTATTTTTCATTTTCCTTGTTTTCAAATTGATAAAAATTTGTTTTTCTAGACATAAAGGTAGTTTGCTTTCAAATTTCAGACAAGAAAACTGAAGGAGAAACGTGAAGCAATAGAGAAACAAAAGAAAGCCGATAGTAGGAAGAAGAAGAAAGTTTGATTGTGTTTTGCAAGATGAGGGGGTGGGGTTAGTTACATTATAAAATAAATGTTACACACACAATTCTTCTCTTCATTCTTTACTTTGTTACAAGCAATAAATATTTTAAACTATATACTTACAATACTATAGCTCCATCAAATGAACGTTACAGTACATTTGTAGAAGTCTGGTTTCGTGTATCATTTGAAACACTCCAAGTATATACAGTGTATCAAAAGCATATATCGAATAGGTATTGCAGAAAATCTTGCATGTATTGAAACTTATAACTGTACTGCTGAATATTGATGATTGTAGTCTTTGAGAACTGAACAAACTTCAACATTAGGGGTAAGTTCGAAAGATTGATGTGAGATAAAAATCTAAATTCAAATAGTTAGGGAGGGGGGGTTAAAAACTCCTTTAAGGTTTCTGTCATCCAACATAGATTACACAAATGCTTTTGGTACGTGTTAACATTTTTAAACACTAAAAACCACATAATGATACTGTAAAATGAGAATTTTAGCACAGACGTACGATTACGCTATATTAAGTTGTGCGCTAAAATTTAAAGATAAAATTTCAAAGTACAACAAGAAATTTTAATGATAAAACATTCTGTCCTTTATTTGAAACTACATAAAACGTAATGGTGTTAGCATTTTTATTATAAAATCAATACATAAAAGTTATGTAGAGTAGTTCGTTTAAAACTCGTGTGTTCTTACAGTATCTACTGGTCAGAGTACTCCGAGAATTCCGTCACTTCGAAAGATTTACACAGTTCTTTTTTTTTTTTTTTTTTTTTTTGTCATAAGCTCATCAATAGCTTTCACAAGCCGTGCTGCATGTAAGGGTTTTAAGTACAACAATCTGAGAACAATTGAAGACGCATAATCTGTATTCTCGTCACTTCTGGCAAAAAACTCTTTTCCGTTCCTTTATGAACTGAAGAATAGACATGACTGCATGCGTATACACTTCCGTAAACTACTGGATAAAAAGTGCGCTAGAACAATGAGTATTTTATGCACGGGTGGTTTTGGACAGGTAATAACTGGCCATTGTGAACAGGGTTTAAACAATATACGATACAGTAAGTACGCTAAAATTATTGACCAGGTGGTGTCACTGCGCTAAAATATGTTAGCGCCAAATATTCTCGTTTTAAAGTATTACGTTTTAATGAAAGTTCAATATTTTTGACGTACACTAAACAGTAGCACAGGTATACAAAGTTTTATTTATACTTATGATATTGCCCCTTAAGTGTTTTATGTATCACAGATTGATAATCTACCTACTGATCCCTTATAAATTTATTATTCAGTATATTGTCGGGATTTGTTACTTCATGCCACAAAGCATGTTTGGGTAAAGAGGATTCATGGTTGTTCAAATGAAGAGTCATCCTCTTTTTGAAGTGGATTTTTTTTAAAAAAATCTTTTTCTTAAGAACCACTGGCCAATTTCAGTCGAACTTGGCAAAGACCATCCTTGGGTAAGTTTGTTCATTTGAAGGTTCATGCTCCCTCCAAAGGGGAGGTAATCAAGACAAGGGGAAAAATAGGGTAGTTTCATTAAAAATCTTCTTAAGAACCACTAGGCTAGAAAAGTTGAAATTTATATGAATGCTTCCTGGCTGTAGATTTAAATTTGTTCAAATTATGACCCCTGGGAATAGGGCAGGGCCACAATAGGGGATTAAAGTTTTCCATGGTGATATATAGGATAAATCTTTTAAAAATATTCTCAAGAACAACAGGGCCATGATTAATCATATTAATATGCAATATACCAGGTAGTGCAGATTCAAGTTTGTTCAAATTGTGGTCCTTGGGGGTATGGTGAGGCCACAAAAGGGGATCAGAATTTTACATAGGAAATATCTTTAAAAACCTTACAGCAGGGTTATGAATACTCGTATTAATATGCAATCTACCCAGGTAGTGCAGTTCGAAGTTTGTTCAAATCATGGCCCCCAGAGGTAGGATGGGGCCACAATAGGGGATCAAAGTTTTAAAAGGGGATTATATCTAGGATAAATCTTTAATAATATTCTTCTTAAGAACATGGTCAAAGTTACTCCTGTGAACAATGTGGCCCATGGGCCTCTTGTTAAATATTTCACAAAATTTACTTTTTTAAACAATATTACATATGACCTGAGTTGTGCAATACTAGAGCTATTTTGTTACATGGATGAAAATAGTACAATACAGCCCAGAGGCATAAGAATGTGTCGCATTTTATTTATACCATTGCTTTTCATTATGTATAGCATTGATATTCATTATGGGATATGTGAGCTTGCTCACTTTTCCTTTTATTGTTGTACTGTTTGTCTCACTAACTATATATACCATCACATGGAGTTATAATTGTTGAAGACGACAAAGGAGATTATTACTGTGAAATAAATTGTAAACTTGACTGTACATACACAGACAGTCAGAACTAATTATTTGTAACATGATCAAAGAGTTAGAACTGGGAAAGTATATTGAAGTTATTCTGTGTCATTAGGGTGTTTATCCAATGTGTATGCTGAACTTAAAGTGGAGTCCTCCATTTTCTGCTCATACACTGCCGTTAACATTTCTTCATGTGCTACCGTGAACCAATTCCTCCAATCTCCCACTTGACCTACAGAGTCAAATAAAATATGAATTATAGCAGCGAAAGTGAAAGCAGGTCATTTTGATGATAGGTCACAAATACTAAAAGTTAGGTCACCCTCACATTCATGTAATATATAATAGGTCTATTTCTGCATCCAATAAAATCTCATTGACAGATGGCATTCATTACCATGTATCAATGTATGAGTGGCCAGAACAATAAACAGTCACACTGGGGAACATGGAGGGATTTTACCATAGTAATGTGTGCTACATATAAATGCTGCTATGAAAAAGCGTGAGACAATCAATAAGCTTGTCCCATAGCTATCTACAGCAAGATTTTACTTGTATATAACTTCTTAAAATGTTGAAATGAGTATAAAGGTGCATGATGCTTCATTCTCCAATTTTATGCCAACAGCCATGAGGTGTAATATTCCATGTATCTGATAATTAACTAGTTTTTGTCAATACCTGTTTTATTTCAAACATATTTATGACACAAACTCCCTCCTCTCCCTGTAACCTTTCCTGTACATTCCAAGCTCCCTTCTCTTTCCTGTAAATCCCATGCTCTCCATTTCCTTCCTGTACATTTTTGTCTCCATCCCTCCCCTCCTCATTACCTTTCCTGTACATCTTGTCTCCATCCCTCCCCTCCTCATTACCTTTCCTGTACATCTCGTTGTCTCCATCCCTCCCCTCCTCATTACCTTTCCTGTACATCTTGTTGTCTCCATCCCTCCCCTCCTCATTACCTTTCCTGTACATCTTGTTGTCTCACTCCCTCCTCATTACCTTTCCTGTTCTTCACAGACTTGCCTCCCTCCCCCATTACCTTTCCTGTACATTGCGGGCTCTCCATTTTTCCACTCTGTCGTGTCCTCCAAAGGGTCCTTGTCTCTCTTCATGACCGAAAAAGAGCACTGTGTAGAAATGTCTCTTGCCAGATTGCTGCTGCAGCTGATTTCAAGGAAATCTGCAAGGCGCTTGATTTCAGTCTGGGGGGACTGTAAAGTACCATTTAGAGTACTGGAATAAGTATCCAAAAGAGACACTTGCTCATCCCTCAGTCATAGAATCTTGTAAATGAAGGTTAATTTTACATATCCTACCTCATGCAAGCTTTCATATGTCAGAGTGTGGATTCGAAGGTCTGGCAATGTCTTCATTGCATTTTCCCAGTGGAGAACATGTTCAAACCAAGATCCGTAGTCAACTAAGATACAGTAGAAGGAAATGTACATTAGACTATATCCATGCTAAAATTGTTCTACATTTTATACTTTCTGGATGCAGAATTCATTTTATCTCATTTCAGCTGTAATCTCAAGTGAATTTTTGTCTAGTCGATATGTGTCCGATTCAGTCTTTCTTATAAGCATCTTTGGCTATGTACAGGAATTCAAGTTAGTTGAAATGATGGGAAGACATGTCTGACAGGAGACGTATGACTCCATCTCTTTTTGAGAATATTTAGTCAAGGACAGCCTGTCAAAATAAGATGTGTTTTGAAGCACAGATTGTCCTCGTATGACAGCAAAGTAATGCTGGTACCAAAAGGAAGGTTTTGTCACAAGGAATACACATGTGAAATATGAAAGCCCTAGATGTTATGGCCAAGATGAAAGTTTTTCAAAAGTAGGTCAAACAGTCAAATATTTTGGTACGAAACGAAAAGTCTAGTCGCATGTCAAATATAAACCCCATATCGTCATCTATACAAAAGTTATAGCAAAAGTTAAAATATTTGAAGAGTAACTGACAGACCAAAAACTATATGTCCCCGAATTTCCAATTACGGGAACATGTACTGATTTTTTTTTATAAGAGAGAAACGCATGGTAGTACTTTTTCGCTGAATCTTTTCAAATAATTTTTTTCCTCAAACTTTTTGTTTTGGTCAAAAATTAATCGTCTTATTACTTCTTGTTACATCTAAGGCTGTTGTTACAGGATAAATATTTTGTGGAATTCGAGGACAATAAATCGTATTTTCTTAACAATCCTAAAATCGATCTTTGTGTTCCTAATGCATGCGCTCCAGGCATCAGTAGTTCATCAAATGCATGGATTCTCGATATTAGATTTCTTTGTCTTTAAATTTTACCGCAAAGCTTTGAGAAATGCTATGTCAGAATGATGCTCGATGCAACATTGGACGACTGGAAGCAAATATCGATGTTGCTCAAAGCACCATTTCTCGCCTTTGAAGCAAATATCAACAGCATGGTTAAAAAAATAATTGTCATAGAGCAGGTAGACCATGCGTGACGTCAGCAGCACAGGATCGCTTCATCCGATTGTGTCGTGTTCGTCAATGATTCACAAAAATGTCATTTACAGCATCTGCCATTCTTGGGTTTCGCAGAATATCTTATCAGACTGTTCACAGTCGACTACAGGATGCTGGGATTAGAGCGCGCAGATCTGTTCGTGGCACTGTTCTGACTCTGCAACATAGCTGGACCCCACTGCAGTGGTCTCGGACTCCTAGAGTATGGCCGCGCAACGCTGGTGGACAGTTCGGTTCAGCAATGAATTTCGATTTTTATTAGAGGCCTGATGCGCAAAATTGCACCCAGGAGGCTGACCGGTTTGGAAGGGATAGAGTTACGATACTTTTAGCATTATCATATACAGACAAGGCAGCATTGGTTCACATCCATAGTACTTTGACACCTCAACAGTGTATTAATGAAGTCGTACAGCTACACATGGTTCCATTAATGCAGTATCCCGGAGCAAAATTCCATTCATCATGACAACGCCAGACCACATAGTCTAACACGTGATGTTCTGTAAAGACACATTATCGAGGTTCATCCTTGACGTCGTGATGATATTGAGCATGGAACGAACAATATCCGCCAAAGACGACCATAGCCTCGGACTCTGCAACAACTAGCCCAAGATCTGCATTCAGAGTGGAAAGAGTCATGGGAAGGCGTTGTCAGGCGGTCATTGGTGCTTGTGGGGAACACACTAATTATTGAACTTTGGTGACCTTGAACTCTTAATGACTGTAATTATCATTAGTGGTTGTAGTACTTTAATTACTAACTCGGCGCTTTTATCAGTTTTGTGTTATCAATAAATTAGTTATTTTAAAGGTATTTTTGTGTCTTAAAATGAATATGAAATGTACTATGTACTATGCGTTTCCTCTTTATTTAATCAGTATAAATATATATGATATATTTTAGATTTAAAGAAATGACCATGGTGTGCATATTTTTTCAATACTGTAACAACAGAGCCTGTAATATCTATATATAAAACGTACACATGTACTACAAGACAGTGAGTCAATAGTTTTTACAATTCTTGCGTAATAGGAAGAGGCTAACCAACTATTTGACCACAATCGAACGTGAGAATGCAGTAAATCGCACACCTTTTCCATGTAGAAACCGGCTTAGGTAGGACCTCCAGGTTCCAGAGTATTCATAGTCGAGTAGCCTTACGTGATGGTTATAGAATGAAACGGCGACGTCTTTGATGTTACGAAGAATGTATACTATTTTACACTTTTTGACGACAAAGTCAGTAGGTAAATCTGTAAACAGCAGGTGCGTGTTTAATACTCGCGGTGACGACATATTTTGCATGTTGATTCCAGAACTGCTTTCCAACATGGCTGACTCTTTCATTGATGATATTCGCGCGGCTTTCTGACAAAGTAACATGTTCACTATTTCCCAAACCCAGTGCGTTCCTGAAATTTTGAAATGACAATTTATAACGACACCATATCAATTAAACAGTTCACCCCCTGCCCGATTAATGGTCTTCAACGTCACAATACATGCAAAGCTTCAGGGGATAATCAAAATGCTATTTATGGAAAAAGTACAAAAATTATTTCTGAAATACGTACTACTGTTGTACAATATATACATTTATCTAAGCTCGTTTGTGGCATGTTGCATTATGAAGACATTTATGAATGCGTTATTTATCGCATTGGAGACGGGCAAGAAGTCACCAGAGATTATAAATGTGGTTATTCAACTTACAATGGTTACGTGTTTGGTTTTTTTTTATTATGATCTCTTATTTCCGTGTTAAGCCGTGCTTTTGATAAGTGTTGTCTGCGAAGCATAGTCACTGTATATACTACACCACCAAGTACATTAAAAAAAATGAGATGATAAATGACTCGACATATAATTGCCGAAAAAGAATCCACGTTCCTCAAAAACAAAATAGTATGCGTTTAAATATTATATATCCTCCTGTTTTTAACAGATTATTTTTATAGAAATGTTTGAAAAAAATTTATTGCATTTTAACAAGACTACTGTTATGACCACTGCGATTGCCACTTTTGAAGGTATTCATGCCAGCAGAGGTCGCTGTACGGGTTTCGTTTCGAGAGTAAAACGGGTAGTTTAACGTTACGTATAGCAGTGCCGTATATGTTATCAATAAACCAGTAAATCCATATGTCGTAGTCGCTCCTGATTTGTTTCTCTCTAACTTTTTATTCACAATTGAGTTTTGACTATCATTCAAAATTCGCCTTACTGAGCGTGTGACATTTTCAGACAATGGTTACCGTATTACTCATCGATAGGAGCCAGCCGTTTGATTTCAATGTTCAAAATAAACAGCATTTTGCATATCATGCACAGTATCGGACAATCGATTCTGTCCAATACAGTGCATAATGTGCAAAACGGTGTTCATTTCATTGAAATCAAACAGCTGGCTCCTACCGATTGGTACCACTGACCAATCGGACTGAATGACTGTTTACAAGGATGTAACTACAGCATTCTGTCGTAAAATAACAACACGTGGTCAGTCAATGACTGAACTAAAGTAGTAAAATCTTGAATACAAGAAGGAACCATTTGAAGTTTTATCTTCCTTACAATAATTTGATTACATACGGTTGTTGTTTCTTGAACGGGGGATATAGAACATCAACATCGTAATATATATGTTGGAACGATAGTGAATTGTCAGCGAAGTCGTGTTCGAATCCTTGTCAGTTCAGGTTTGTTTGTTTATTTAAATGTCAAGCCTAGGCGATGATACATTGGCCGTATATCGGTTTTGAAGCACAGGGGCTTGTCTTCCGGATTGTGGGAAAAAAATAATAAATAAAAATATGAATCCCTTATGAGTGGTTCTGACAGCAATGCCCGGGGGTAGTGTGGCGCCACAATAGGGGATCAAAATATACAGGGAATTAATTAAAACAAATTCTTCATAAGTAGCAGGCTCACACTAAATCATATACAAATATGTTCCCAAGTCTTTTATATTCTAGGTTTTTGTTTGTTTGTTTGGTTTTGTTTTGTTTTTGTTTTTTGTTTGTTTTTTTTTTTGGGGGGGGGGTAATGCCCCTGCGACTATAGTCGAGGGTATGTTCTGTCTGTTTTTGAGTGGTAAGTGATAGGGCTTTCATATTTCATATACACATTCCTTGTGACCTTGACCTTGGAGTTTGACCTATTTTAAAGAAACCTTAACCTATTCAATATCTCCTGAACTATTTAAGGTAGGTCTTTCATAAATTTTGTAAAGATTCTTTGTGGTAAGGCCTTACATTTCATTCATGATCTTTGACTTTGAGATCTTAACCATTGAGTTTAACCCAGATTTCCAAATTTAACCTCACTCTTAACTTTATTTTCAAATAATGAATGACGGGGCTCTCATATGTCATATATACGTACATTTCATGTGACAATACTTTTTCTCGTATCAAAGTTTCTAACTCAGTGACCTTGACGTTTGAGCTGCTTTAAAGATAACGAAACTTATTAAATGTCTCCTGAACTATTTAAGGTAGAACTTTCATATGATGCATTACAAATTGTATATAGATTTCATGTGATACCATGTTGTGTTTGACCTTGAGGTTTGAACCACTTTTTTAAAACTTGTCTATTCAATATCTAATGAGCTATTTAAGGTAAAACTTTGATATTTTGTATATAGATTTCTTATTGCAAGTCCATGATCTTGTGACCTTGGAGTTTGACATACTTGAACTTTCAAGAAAACGTAACTTACAGAATATGCCCTGAACTAATTAGGGAAGGGCATTTTGTATGTAGTTTCTTTATACCAAGACCTTGTGATACCACATCGTTTGACCGGCCTGGGAATTAGAATATGACCTACTTTTAAAACATTCTGACTTATTCAATGTCTTCTGAACTATTTATGTTAGAAATTTTATATTTTGTATACTAGTATATATTTCTTATGACAAGACCTTTCATTTCATACTAGTATGATCTATGTGACCTTGACTTTCTCTCAGAACAGTAAGGTCATGTTAGTCACATTGGTGTTGAGCATCCCCATGTCGTGTTAACTTCTTATTCAGTTATGTATGGGTCCTTTGGAATTTTTCATGGGAATAAAGATTGAAAAAAACCTTCTAAAAATCACAACAGCAGGACCAAGGTGAGCGATGTGGACAATGAGCCTTTTGTTGTGTTTAAGCAATATAATATAGTCGGTGATCTCTTCCCGGATATATTGTATCTGGGTTCTCTCCTCCACCTACAAAAGCTAGACGCCACCAGATAACTGAAAAATTGTTGAGTGTGGCGGAAAACAACAATCAATCAATATGATAAATATTCTTTTACTTTTCGGTTCCCCTTTATCTATCTCTTTTCCCTCTTTTCCAAAGTACTTTCACAATGGATATTTACATGTACAAATCTTAAGTATTTTAGTACCTACTTCTTGTAGACATGGTAACCTTCTGAATAGCGAATCTGACTATACACTGTGAATTATTTTTATACCTACTATAATTGTTCATTTGATATCTCGATGTTTCCCATTATACACGTCTTCAAATTTTTATGTGAAAGTGGAAAAAAATAATGTAAACTGATAATCAAGGAAAAGACCATTTTACCTGACTTGGGATAAGCACAGACGAGAACGTCATCACTTCGCGCCGCCCACGACTTCATGCCTCTGATTTCGGTCTCTTGGTCGTAGCCGGAGGTCCTTAATACGGGTAAATACCGACCATTGATCTCAAGGAGAGTCATCGTGTCCCCAGCATCGTCGGGTACCTTCACAACCGGCATTTCATCCAGTAAGAAGTTACACAGTATTGGGGATGGTTTTTTTTTTCACATAGCAGGTTTTAAGGAGAATAATCCACGATGAAATTACTATGTCCGATTAACGGCTGTCTGAAATATGTCACCAAAAATGTCAAATTTTGTTTATTTATTAAAATTCAGACTTGTACTGAACTAGCTTGGGCTCTAGCATGTTGTGTATATACTAAACCTGATTAGAATCGCACACAATAGACTCCCGTCGTAAGTGAACACTCGGCCTGATAGAGCAGAGAGTACTAACGTAGCGTTAACCTCGTTGATGATGTTCTGTTAGGATCTTTACTTCAGGGACATTAAATCTTCTGCCGACAATTGATTATTGGAGAAAGACTGCTTTAGAATTTACCACCTTCATTCTAGGTTATTGATTCATTTCACATATTGTAAACTTCAACTTCATTATTGAGCTACAGCTATAATGACTCACAAAGAGTAAACGGTTCTCGAATATCTGTAATAACACGGCGGTGATTGTACATTTACTCCGTGCTTCAATAGAACATCGATTGGCAATTTAAAATTGCTTGCAATTAAGGATGTCAAGGTGGCAACCTATGACATTACTTCCAGAAAGAGAGAGAGAGAGAGAGAGAGAGAGAGAGAGAGAGATTTAAAGGTTCTTGCTCTTGTTCTACCCTCCATTCGAAAACTTTGATTATATCTAGAAGCATCGCCAGTTTTTAGATGAAGTGCCACAAATCTATGCATGGAGTTCAAAGTTGTAGCGGTGATGAATCTTTATCGTGCTAAAGTACCGTGACACAGAACTCTGGGGGTGTGGCGAAGGAACAGTCATTACATCACGCCGCGTATTCGGGTACGAAGAACCGAGTCAAAGAAATACAATGCAGTTTTAGGATAAATACCTACGATAAACGCCTAAGTTTTGATACTGCGCCGGGATCGAGAATTGAACAGACTTTCCAGTTGCAAAAAGAGTGTCTTAAACACTACATGGAAACAGTATAGGTTTATTACTGACAAAACATTGATAAATGTAAATATTGGTTATTAAATGCATGGGGGGAAAAATCCTCAAAACGTATTGAATTAATATATGGCAAGTGATTTTACTATTTATTCGGAAAATCAGTTATCTTTCTAATTTGAAGCGATATCTCTTTAAGATGTTTCTTAACTTTCTTCTCTTTAAGAAAGCGACATCTCTCACTTAAATGTCTCTTTCACTTAAGAGATATGTCTCGTTTACATTGAGAGATACCTCTTACATTTAGAGAGATATATGCATCTTTATTACTTAACAGTAATGTATAGTTTAATTTCCTATCAGTTCCTAAAGAAATCGAGGGAATCAAAATCCCCAAGTAATTATCATACAACTCGCTAGGCTCGGTCAGGCGGGAACTGGTTAACACCTTCTGTCCTCTGGCGATGGTCATGCATAGGAGAAATCATTGTAGTCACACACACAAAAAAAGGATCTTTAAGAGATTTCTCTCAAAGTTAGAGAAATATATCTTTTTGAAAATCTTTAAAGATATCTTTTTAACATTGAAATATATCTCTTATACAATGATTAAAAGATATCTCACATCTCTAGCTTTACGCTTAAGAGATATCTCTTTTCGTTAAAGAGATATCTCTTTAAGACATATCTCTACGTTAACGAGATATCTCTATTTTAAATAAATAATAAAAGAGTTTGCTATACAAATAAGTAATTTCTCCTCGAAGTATGACAGCGGAAGATATACTTTCAGATACTACAACTTGATTTAATCAAAATTAAAAACTCAAATATTTCTTTTCCGCCTCAAATTACATTTGATGTTAAAATCATCTCATGTTTGCTTATCTTGTATGTAAACATGTCATTTTGTTTTGGTAAATATTTGTATGACAAGTTGACTGGTCGTAAACTATCGAACGCCCTCTGGTGCGGTATAACCCGTCATCTCTGATTGAAATATTGCGTCCTGCAGATCAATGGATGATTTGATAATCAGAACATGTGCTATATATATACCAATGGTGAATATTCATTGATACCAGTGAATATATTAATGGTAACGTAAACCATTATTAGAGAAAAGGGTTTAACGCTTAATTAGATTCAAATAAAAATTTGTTTCCAAGGTAACACAGATGCCAATTCTTTCTTACTTAAATGCATTAAGGTAATGGTAATTTTGAATTTGAAAGTCTGACAAAGTAGCACATATTTTTTATATTAACTTAGGTGACAATTAATGTTGCCTTTTATTAATAGTCAATTGATGAATATTAACGTTATTTAAATGTGCAAACTATTAATCTAGTAAATAAATATCCGATCCATAGTTCTAGGCATTTATTTGTGACATGTCAAACGCTATGAAGATATTTTATTTCTCCATTTGTTTTGCATAATTTTTCATTGGTATTATATATATTCCATTGTATATTTTCCATTTGTTTTGTAAAATTTTTCATCGGCAATGTAAATGTTTTTGGTTGTATTGTATAATTTTCAGTTTGCACTGCATAATGTATCCGAGGGATTGTTCAAATCAATTTGTCACAAAGGATTTCAATGGTTTATACCATGGTTCCATTATCAAAACATAAGCTATATCTTTTTCTTAACTACTGTTATCCTACATGAACTTTCCCTCGCTTGTCAACCTCGTGTATAACTATAGCTGCACGGGAATCGGAGAGTAGTTTATCTTACAAGTGGTTGAGCATCAGGAACATCTTGCTCGTTTTCAACACTATACAGGCTAAAACTTTAATCCTTCATAACAAATCAAAATAAACAACCCCTTGGATATAATACAAAACACCAATGGAAAATATACAATACAAATGGAAAACCATTCATTACAAATGGAAAATATACTATACAAATTTGAAAATTTATACAATACAAATGGAAAAGATTAAATATTGCAGCATTTGATTTGTCATTTTTATTTTCACAAAAAGTGCAAACATTTTGTGTGAAAAAACAAAATTCTTATTTCTTAGTGTGGTAGAGATAGCAGAGACAGTCTTGGTGATGCCTAGTTCTTTTAATAGTGGCTTGATTTCTTTTGATAGAGTGATCTCCCCTTGTAAAGATTTATTGTTTTACGTTCGTCGAGAAAGAATGATACGGATTTGCTCTAGGAATCAACCCACAGCGAGATTCAGAATTCCAGCAAAAACAGTTATCAATTTGAGGTAACTTTTTTTGCCTATATGCACTCAAATATCTCCAAATCATAAAGTTTCTGAATTTTACTGACAAGGGGGTTATAGTTTTTTTTTAATTACATGATCTATTTGGCAAATAAAAATGTTTTCTCATTTCTGTGGTCAATTTTGACAGTACTTTCCCTTTAAAGAGCATGATGGAAGTTGTGTCCATGGACAAATTGCACATTTTCAGATTTGTTGTGAATTCCATTATCACAATGAAATCATGGACACCACTGCCGTGGGGATGGACATGTCGAACCCCTTTCCCCTCCCGAGTCCCAGAAAATATTGTTGTAACGTATGTCCCAAATTTACCATCAAATATATCGTGTCTCCTGTGGCGCAATAGGTAGCATGGAAATGTTTTCCCCGATGTCTACTAGGATCTTTTTTGCGCGAGTTCGAGCCCCATCGACGGTGAGGTTATTATTATTCGTTTTATTAACAATAACTATTATACTTAACGACATTTTTTCCACTATCAAATTAAAGATTAGTACAAAAATATAATCAATAAATGAAACGAGAAATCTAACAATAGATTCACTCAAATGAAACGGGTTTCTATTCAATGTATAGCATGAGGCCACGTACCATTTTGAATGTGTTATTCAACATAGACGCCACGTTTTAATAACGATGCCATACAAGATTTGTTGCGCTTGTTGTCGAAAAACTCCACCAGCAAAAGGTTCGTTTGTTGGTGGGGTTCTTCAAAAAGAGGATAAATTGTGTCATTGGGAAAAGGTGTGGGGTAGGTGATTTTATCTGCGATAAATGCAGGAGAAAACTGTTCTGGGATAAGGGGGCAATGAAGCAATAGATGGCTCTTAAGTTGGAGAAATGGGAATATCTTCAGATATTGCTCAGAGGGGACCGGTTTATATATACCTAAATGTAGGTATGTATATTTTCCTACATTTCATATAGAACTTTATTACTATTGTCATAGATAACAATGATTGAACACACATTTTGTATTGAATTATTCACACATGGTCTATTTTGTGAAGATGAAAAACAATTAAAGTATAAAAACGATCAAGCCTAAGTCGTACACATTTAACGTATTGCTCCGTAAATACTGAAATATCGGTGTGTTTGGTATCGCAATTCAACCTGATTTGTTAAACACTTCTTAAATCTATAAACTAATTACAAACCATATGTTGGTAAACTTTTATTAAAGCTCATTATTTTTAAAATTAAGGCGATCTTCAACAAAGCTAGTTTACAACGATAAAATAGATATTCACAAATAAATATTTATTGGGTTTTTTTTTTTGGTTTTTTTTGTTGTTGTTGTTTTTTTTGTTTTTTTTGTTTTTTTGTTTTTTTTTCATTCCTGATGAACTATCTCTTTGATAGACGCATATATAAATTTAAATGGCCTTTGCAATGTTCAATCAAATCTGTAACCAGTTTCAACATCTATTTTATACATCGTGCATAAGATTTAAAACCCCTGTGGGCCTTTCCTTATGATCCTTTTCACTCATTTTGAGACGTCACCAGTTGTAGGTGAAGTACCTCAAATTTAGACCTTTGTCTAGCGCTCAGAGCCATAACCAACGACAACCGCGACCTTCGTTTTTAAGGTACGGAAGACCTGTGATTCTCACCTCTAAATACCGAGCGTTTGGCAAAGGAGCAATCACTACCTTTGTTTACGTCTTAGGTTTGACGCGACCTTGGCACAAACGGGGCTCGAACTCATGACCTCCCGGTTACGAAGCAAACGCTCTACCACTGAGCTACCGCGAGTTTGTATGGTGATCTTTACTTTTTCTGTACATACTTTGAAAGATCGTGCTAATATGAACCTTTTTCACCACGAACTTTATTCGAAAACTATATTTCAAAAATCTTTATATATTTCTTATAGAGGCTAATGCTACTTTACATGATGGACATTTCTTACTTGTCTCACCAACTTTGAAAATTCTTTTATTAAGTTACATTGTATGTTAATTATCTTTCATTCCCTAATAAGTCTTGGATTACATAACATTAATTCTTGAAAGAAAAAAGAAACTTGGGTATCGTAGGTCGGATGCCTTTAAAATGTTGTTTTCGTCAACTAGAAAACTTAATTAATAAAGGATAAACCATGAATTATGGGAATGGAATTTCATATTACAATCCTAAATTGTTCAACTAACACTCACTGTCAATGAGAGGAGAACATTAAAATATATCATCTTAACAAAGAGTCATTGTTTAGTAGGTGTATAATAAATTTTGTTTCAATTAAACCATTGTGTTACTTTCAAGTTTATTACTAAGCATTTAAACATTCTAAAGAGACATTCAAGTGAATCAGTAATTTGATGTACGTTAAAAAAGTACACACTTGATCTCTTTTGAAATAGATACTGTACAATGTGTTTTACTAGTACTGTATGCAAACTTGATTTTTAAAAATCTGCATTTCAGTATCCCTTCTAAAAGCGAGTTTAATAATTCTTCAGTTTGGCCTGTTGGGGTAATATACCTCCTTAGATATTGCTTTTTACATGTGTCACTTGTTCAGGTTGTTTAACAGTGACTACCAACATGGATCTTGGCAGACCTATGATACGATGTAACATCTGACCTCTGGTCATTGATGATCCGGTTTGTGACGGGTTGGTATTTTTCAGACGGATCTGATTCACTGTATTATAATTATATAGACATGTTTATGGAGAGACCGTGCTTTATTTGTCCAACATGTAAAACATATTTGGCGCTTGTCAGTTTCTCTTTGGAGGTCGCTTGGTGTGTTCATCTATATGACAGGCTAGAATTTACAACGTTGAGGTGGCCGATATCTAATTACCTTGAAAAGATTCTATTACAATGGAAATCTTGGATCCAAGAAAACAAGAATGTGTATTGAACCAAGAGAGTTTCTCTGAAAACCAATTGTTATCGAAAAACACCCCAACCAAAGTTTAAAATCTATATTTTTATATATCACTACCTCTCGATGCTATCCCTTTTGATTACATTACTTTATAAAATAAGTTTGAAGTTTTGAGTTTGCAAATAACGTTGATTTCTGACAGAAATACACACATTATTTCGTCATTCTTCCCAAGAATACTGATAATGTACCAGAGATTTCAACATTTGATAATCAATGGAGTTCTCCAGCGAATACATAAATAATTCTGCTTCTAAATAGTGAGTGATATATATTCTTAAGCTTATTTGTTTACTACGCTGAAAATAAGGCGGTGGACAAATTCAAAACATTACGATTATGGAAATTGTGCAGATTTCGGCCTTTATCTTCTAGAATGTTAATCGTCAATGAGTCTGATTGTGAGCGATGGTAATCCCGGAATGATTATCCAACTTGTTTAATTTTTTTTTTAAAGTATTAAAATGCTAACGGTTGCAGACTATACCTATGTTTTCGAACAAAAGTATCCCGTTTTCTTTAGAATATATAAGTCGATCAGTCTGAGGAATAAGCAACTTTTAAAAACTTAATGTCCTGTATTTAAAAACTTTGTTACAAAACAGAGCATACGTAAAACGTTTTATTGTGATTTAAAAAAAAAAAATCTTTTTTCTCCAATGGAAACTACTGAAACCAAATAGACATATCTTTCCAGCATTTTCTAGTGTTCATTTGACTCTATTTCTTTATAATTACTGATTCTTCAACAGCCGCAATACAAGAAGCTGACGTTTAATTATTCGTTAATATTTCACTAATACAGAGACATCGAATGGTCGAGGTTTAAGCGTATGTTGCGCGGACTCATCACCAAGTATTTACCTACGATGGAGGGGATGGAGTGCAAGGCAGTGGAGTGTTTGGATTTGCCATACAGACAGTGGTAATGGTAGGTCAGCTGTCTGAACTCGAAAGGATCAATGGCAGTGAGAACGTAGCGGGGAATCCAGGATGTATTGAATTGGAATGGATGCCCTTCTCTGCCAGGACAGGAACTAAGTATACGATCATACTATATCAAATTTTAAAACAAAAATGATTGGGAATGAATAGGAACATGTCGGCTGTCTTAGAGTGAAGGTACCTATACAGCATATATTTCTACTGAAGGCAATGGTCAGTCAGTTTATCCTATGCACTGTTTGCCAATGAAATGATTTAGAATCATATATCTTAAGTAAAATATACCCTGGACACTTTTTTATTCGTGTTATTACTCGCATCTCGACGCGAAATGTAATATTGCGAATATTTTGCGCTCTTATTACGTATCGTTTTACTGCAGTCTTATCTTTTTGATTGATCGGAAATAAATATCTTGACTATGACATAACCTTTGTTCATATAACATGTACTGACATAGACATGTGGCTGTCATGTCAACATATCGGTGTTATATGGAGTAGGATTTTCCTCACAGCCAGACCCTGGGCATTCTAATATACCGTTAATTCCCCCTATGGGAATTGTACACCGCAACCAAATTTTCTCCCTTTTTGTATCGAAGAGGTCAATAATCCGGAGCGCAAATGTCCTCTGTTTTGGAGCGCAAGTGTCCTTTTAAAATAGCGCAAATATCCTATCAAAAAGCGCAAACGTCCTTCGCCGATCGAAGAGTAGGATCCCCTCTGTGTGAATTTTTCATATTTGTAGTATTGGGAACATATTTTGATGCAGGGGCGTTGACAAATGGGCGGCTGTCACCGCCCAGTAATTTTTGGAATAAATAAATAAAATAGAAAGGTTAAAAAAAATAATAAAAAAATATTGGATAAAAAAATTAGAAAATTTGTAACGGTGATATTTACTCATTGGAGCGGCGAGTATAACGGCGATCTGTGGTCATTGGAGCGGCAAAGTGTGCAAGGTATTTTTCAATTTGATTAAAATCAGATCTTTGATCCGCTCCGGTAATGTTACGTCGCTACACAAAGCGACGTAACATTGCCGGAGCGGATCAATGATCTGCTTTTAATCAGCATGGCTATTGCTTACTCGGACGCGAAATGGGAAGTAGTAGTCTTGGTAAGTACATGTAGCTGACGTGGTCGATCGATGTTTGGAAGCCTTAATGATTCAACGTTGTACAAATCATTAAACGATTATCAAACAATATTACAATGTATTACAAAGAAGATATGGACTTTGTGTTAAAGATTGGAGACTTCCACATCGCTCGCGAGAAACAACTTTGAAAAGCAATTCATTACCCCCCCCCCCCCCCCTTTTTTTAAATCCAGTTTTCCTTCCCAATGTCATATATTTGCCGACGCGCCTGTGTTGTACAGTAAATGAAGTGAATTCTTATTTGAAGTAACACAAAAAGTGAATTATTTGTAATTTCTGTAGTTTATTCATATACAATTGTAAATTTGATAATGTTCCTTGAAAAATTCCGAGCAATTCAAGTGTTCTAATATATTCTATTCTAACACAAGGTTTTAAAAAGATTATTTTTGTAATTTTACATACATGTAGTTATAAGTAAAAGGCCCTTTACCAAGGTGGCGATACCTTGAACAAAAAGTTGACATCATACTGTGAATTTATTACAAATGTGCAAGTTTAAAAAATATCTGATCAGTGGTTTTTCATCATAAACTTTTAATATCCTCTTAAATTTACTATATGTCAGAACCATTGATTAAAAGATACTTTGGGGCAAAATTTATAATGATTTACCAAAGGATCTTTATATACAACCCACATTTCAAAGAGTTTATGCAAGACGCACATCAATATCATGAGTCTTGCACAAGCTCACCTAGACATTGACTCAGATGAACTAAATGTTAACGTTGTGGTGAGCATTGAAATACTGTAGAAATACTCTCAAAACAGTGCATAACATGGAATGGCTGTAGGGAAAATTCTACTCCATAACTGCATTTTAAAGTTTGAGAATTTCTCCCCTGGAAACTTTCTCTGGAATTACCGTAGGAAAAAAACCCCTGTTTTAAAGTGAGTTTTCCGTGGTAAAAGTATACGCTGGATCCAGTTTTCGGACAAATTTTTATTCTAGAGACTGGTTTTTTGAGTTAGAGATTTTTTGGAGAGAAATCCTTATCAACCAGACTTTATTCAGGTCGCATCTTACAAGAACTGCATTGGGCGCTAAAATAGTTCGCTGTAGCAGTAAATGAAGGTAATTTTAATAACGAGTTCAATGTCACCGAAGAATAACGTCTTGTGTCTGCTTTATATAAATTATATGGAATTGAATCCGTGCAGATCGTTAAATTCATAGTCTTTAAAAACTACATCATCATAAAGGAGTTTGCTAGAAGCTTGCATTTTGTCGTCACTGATGTTCGTGTTTTCTCTCTAGTACGAAGAAGCTATACCAACTGGAAGAGTGTTTAAGTATTTCTCATTAATTTTTAAATAAATGTGATATATGTCAAAACATTTATTACCTTGTATGTTTTTCCTGTAGGAAATATTGCATATCTGTTTCTCATCTATCATGGACTTGTAAGAGAGGATTGTTTTTGCGATGAAGATTTTCCCTATAAACGTCACAAAGACTTACTGTCGCCCATCACGCCGCGCGCTCCTGATTTAACGCTGAGCAGAAACTCAATCACAGGTATTGTGTAAGTCTGCACAGGATTGTACACCACATACAGGTGAGAACGTATACCGTTTTCAGGAAATTTACTTTAATGTAAAACTTTCTGTCTTCTTTGTGCATAACAAATTGTCAGTCCGCGAGAAAAGTAGTGTTTTGAAACTTCCAAAAATCCTTTCAACTTCTTGAATTAAAATAAGAATGATTACAAGAATGACCCCCGTTTATCTTGTTTTTAATTATATTTTATGTCGGTTCTAAATATTCATTTTTTTTCAAAATTATTTAATGAAATTTATTTTAAATGAAGAATTGCATACAGTCGAATATGAAAAAATGCATACAATCCATTTTTTAAATGATTTTTTCCCTTCGTTTTGCCATAAAATTTAAAATACATGCTAGTATGTATCCATGCAAAAAATACTATTCCATTTTGATAAGAGAAAAATGTCGAGGATATAATACTTTCATACAAGTGCTACCAATAGAAGGGTGGTGCGTTGCAATAAATGTAGAATATGTTATGTATTACACTGACAAACAATCGAGATGAATGAACCAGGATATGACGTGTGACTATATAAAAACAAACATTTAATAAAATCTGTGGAAAATTTAAATTTTCTTATAACTACGGAAGTGGTTATTTGGTGCATGAGTCAGAGAAAACAATTTTATTCAAAACAATGCTGATAAATACCAATTAGAAATAAATAAAAGTTATCCCTACTCTGTTTAATACAGAACTTGTTGGCGGTGTGATATATTTAGGGTTAGCTTCAGAGCCATATCATGACGACTTATTCTTAACATGTTAAATACTACCGACTTAAAACAATTCTTTTTCCCAGTTTAGATTAATGTGCTCTCTCAATGTGGGAAAGAAAAGGGAAACATTTCCATGTTGTTACTGTCTCTTTTAATGAAGTCATTCTAATTAGATTATGTTTTCTGAAAAATCGTAATAATAAAGTCTGTCAATTCACACACACACACACACACACACACACACACACACACACACATATATATATATATCACGTTTCGAAAAAAGAAACCTTAAAATTGTGGGTTGCAAACTGTAAACAAGTTTTAAGCTTGACCATGGTTTCACTCTTTTTCAAATATCAAATCATTTACCTTATAGTTGATAACCTTTCACAAAGAGATAGATGTTTGATTTTCTTTGAATTATATGCAAACGTACCAGTAAACTAAAACCGATTGTACAATATACTTCCTTTACCGACTGAGTCAAGGTACAAATAAGCAACGCACTAAAAGTGCTTGCTTATGTTTACTATGCTCTACTAGATTACATGCGACAAGTATCAGTGACGTCACTATGACCTGCCCCATCATCATTTTTGAAAAGAGTTAATAATCTCATCAGGGATTTTTTTTCTCACAGACCTGGCCAGTGTTTCGTGATATTCGGTAAAAAGGGATCACGACTTGTCCCACCCCCTCAGTGGAGGCGGCAGGAGAAGAGACTAGACATTTATCGGTGAATCACTGCCATTTTATCACTCCAAATCCTAAAATGGCGCTAAAATTCCCATCGGACTTGTTTATACTGCACAATACTAGGACACTTATTGGTACAATAATGATGATTGTCTCATGTTCAAACGCGAGCTCGTTCTTAGTGTCTGGTGATCCATTGTCGTCTATTTGTTACTTTCTATTATTAATAACAACAAAAGTTGTTTGTAAGCAAGTTGTTTGTAATCGCGTTTTGCCTCTGAATTCGGACTTGCATATACACGTTATATATCTAGTAAGCGTACATGTCTTCCGTCCCCATGCACTTAATAATTTCTACTGTGCACCCAAAATTACACATAGCTGCCTAAATCACCAGAGATTCTGCTGTTGTCCTTGCATAGTAAATATTTTTTTTAAAAAGTCACAGGAAGAAGTTTTTAATAATGTTGTATTAATGGTTAAAAAAAACCCAACAACAACAACAACAGAATGGTATGCGCCAAAGCTGTTCCTTGATCACACTTGTGTTAATATATATGTTACATGAAGTAGATTATATAAATAAACTAGGTCATAATATATTGCCCAGGTAACAAATTTACAATTTATTTATGTGCCAAAATGTCTGCACAGTGCGCATTCATCAATAAAATACAGGCCTCTCATTTACCGAGATATGTATGGGCATGTATATAATTTCCGCGGGATAGATCTGGAGCGTGTGCTTGTTGCCGCCTTTCTGGCAGAGTGGACACATTCATGTGCGTTTTATGGCTCAACCAGGCCGTTACCTAAAAGTGTGGAATTAGTTTCCTATATTTAGTTTTACTACACATGTCCGCAATTATTTCAAAAGATTCTTTTTACAAGGATAAATTGATTTATAAAGCCGAAGAACATGTCATTACGTGCATTTGATACCTCTACTTTCAGGGAAGAAGATGGCATTTTCTGCGATAGTTACTCTCATAGCACTTCCGCTGTTGTACACGCAAGGTGAATATATTAAAGTTTGGTTCATAATAGGAATTATTTCTCACATTTTTGAAATTTTTTTATTTTGTACAGTCCTTAATTTGTTTTTCCTTTACAGTAAACGGAGATTGTGCAGGAAAAGCCGATATTATAATAGCAGTTCCTGGCTCAGTGAATATTCCAGGAGAGGAGTTCTTCCCTTTCGAAACATTTTTACACATGCTTGTGGACTATCTGGTATTGGATGAGAATAACGTGAACATTGGTTTAGTGTTGTACGGGAATGAACCTACCATTGTTAGCCACCCTCAACCTTTTAAAGACCAGGCGCAAACAAATACTAGAGCCACTCTACTTACTCAAAGAGAAAACTACATGAATATTCTTGGCACACCACCAAACGTTGCAAAAGCGTTGAATTTAATGCGCGCTATGTTTCAAAACCCCAGCGGCTACCCGATGGAACGGCCACGTCCTGGTGTTATGAAAATCGGTGTTATTTTCACTTGGGGTGCACAGCCACCTGAGGCTTTCGATGACGTGGTTAGAGTCTCTGATAATCTTAGAACGGACGGCGTCACCATGTACGCAGTTGGAAGAAGTCCCATTGGACCGGAGTTTGCTAGACTAGCCACGGATGAATGTAAACTTTTTAGTATGGGAAACTTCCAGGAAGGTCTTCCCAGTGTACTTCCATATCTTGGGAGCAGCATTTGTACACGTGAGTAGCTCGTTTTCTTTTACACGCTCAGACATTTAATTAGCAATTCCAGTTTCATTTCTTGGCAAGGCCATACAGATTTTGAAATAATTTACCATCGTACTGTTCACTTTTCAGACATGGATCCGGTGATTAATGCATCTTCTATTAATTGTTTTCCAAGTAAGTCCATGTACAGTATGCTTCATGCTGTAATGCAATAAATTTCCCCTTTTTTAATTTTTTTACATGTGCATACAACTCCTTTACAAATATCTATTTCTCATTGTAGAGTTTTGGAGGCCTAGTCCAAATCCCCCAATCATTTGCCCCTCCATGAGTGAAATTTTCCAAGACCCTTACAACTGTGCTTACTACTACAAGTGCGACTTAAGCGTAGCCAGGAGAGAACGGTGTCCTTCCAACATGTTGTTTGACAACTTTATCCGCACCTGCAACTACAAGGATGCAGTCACATGCTACTCCAGGATGACTTGTCCGGAACCCAACGGACTTTTCCCTCATCCTGAATCCTGTAATAAGTTTATGAACTGTTTTAATGGAATTCCGTATGTTCAAGAATGCCCACCAAATCTTTATTTCAATGAAAGAACCAAACTTTGTGACGACAGACAAAATGTGCAATGTCGCTTACAATAGACGAAAATGTCTCAGATTTTCACAAGTGAAAGACTTAATCCAGCGTCTACTTATTGTGGTTCCCAGTGCTTATCTACCGCAGAATATACATCACATTACTTAACGAAAATCGAACATTCAAATGCAGATAAAAGGTAACGCAATCACATGTCTATAAAAATAAGAAATGAAAACCAGGATCTAATAGAATTTGTTTCTATTTCATCGGTTAGAAAGTAAGTTAATCCATCTACATTCTAATTTTGTCGTGTATGTATATATCTTTTCGTTCATTTCTGATATCGTTATTTCATTACATTGTTTATATACATTCATTTATTTGAATTTTTATAAATAAAAGTGTAAACATTCTATTGTCTTTGTCATACTTTACTTAATGCCAGAGGAATCAAATATCATTATTAAGGGTATTAAAGCTTTCTTTTTTTGAGACTAGGTCGTCCAGGCGGAAACACCGTGTTGTCGGAACTTGTTCGGATTTTTTCCTCTAAAGTCTGTATCACCTGTTGTAGTCGCCTCATCTCAATATCGTACTCCTGCTTAAGATTTTGGAACTTCATTCGGAATATTTCTTGATTGATAGCACCGCCTGGCTTTGTCTGTTGTTGCAGCCGTTGCCTCAGTTTAGAGATCTTTTCCTCCCATTCCATCGTTAGACGCGTCACTTCCGCCTTGTGGTTTTCTTCATGTTTCTTCGAAGCCTTACTAACTTCTTCCAATTGTTGATCTTTCTTTTGAATAATTTCCTCAAAATGTGTTGTTGTTTTTTCCAATGTCTCAGAAAACTTCTTTGTGGATAGTTCCAGTTCATTTTCGTGATCTTGACGTAGTAATTCTTCTTTCTCGTAATTTGATTTCTTCAGCTGTATTATCTCCTCCAGGGTTTGTAAATGTTCTATGTCCTTCGTTTCAATCTTTTTTCTCAAAGTTGCAACTTGTTCCTCCAAGTCGCAATACACATACATTTTGCAGTTAAGACTGTTCAGAGTTTCCAGCATTTTTTCATTTTCGGTAGTCAGGCTGTTCACTTTTTCTATCAAGCTCTTGTTCACTGTCCTCTGAACTTCCAATTCATCTGTAAGGTCTGTGTTCGTTTTCAGGAAAGTCAAGGATGAGTTGTACCATTTGTCGAAGGAGGTCAAGAAATTTATAAGGTCGCCATTATCTATGAAAACTTGCATTCCCGTTTGTCCAGAATCGTTCTCCTCTATCTTTATCTGATCGTTGGTGTCCATGCTCTAAAAGGGTCGCAATTTTTGTCCTTTAAATCAATATAATGCGTTAAGATTTTGTTTATCCTGCAACACTCAAGGTCAGATCTCGGAGGTTACATTGGACGCTTGATCTGAAATAGGTACCAGTATGCCTTTAAGTCTCATATACTACGAGTAGAATGTAAGGTTTAAGAATATTCTGGTTCAAAAGTGATTTGTTGTTGTTGTTTTACGTTCCATTCATTGATTTTTAACTAATATAAAGAGGTGCACGAGATTGATTGATTGATTATTTATTGCTTTCCGCCACACTCAACAATTTTTCAGTTATCTGGTGGCGTCCAGTTTTTGTTGGTGGAGGAGAGAACCCAGATACAATGTACCTGGGAAGAGACCACCGACCTTCCGCAAGTAAACTGGCAAACTTGCTCACATAACGCCGCGGCCGAGATTCGAACACGCGCCGAGAGGTGAGAGGCTTTGTGATTTTGAGCCCGATGCTCTAACCACTCGGCCACGGAGGTACCCGAGGTGCACGTGAAGTGTCATGAATGTTGACCTATGTATCATGCTCAACCATGTCAACGCGGTAGCAATGAGGGTTCTTCAACGTGATGACCTCTGTTTATTTAAAAATTATATCTGAAAGACCTCAGACTTTCATTTTTAGTACCATGTGTTTGAAAAGAATCAGTCACTGTCAATGCTAAACTTCCTCGGTTTGGTCAAAAACCCGGTACTTTCTGGTAGCGAAGCGAGAGCCCAAACCACGAGGCTAAAGCGACTGTGAACAAAATTTTTAACGACCTTGTCAGTGTCAATATTTGATCAATTCAATGATGACAGTTATTCTCATTAATTGAATTAATGCTCGTATCAATTGAATTGATGAAACCAATAATTAATTTAATGCGCGCATCAGTTCAATTAATGCTCTCATCAATTGATGTGCGCATTACTTCAATTAATAAGAGCAGTAATTCATTTGATGCGCACTTCAATTCAATTATTGCTCTCATCAATTCAATTGATGAAAGCATCAATGTGATGGAAATGTTGCTTGCAAAAATTAATTTAGAACTCGGTATAAATGAGTTGATGATCTCTTTAATTCAACTGAAGATATCTTTAATTAATTTACAATTTCATAAGGAACATCAATTCTTTTAAAGAGAGCAACAACTCAGTTAAATAGATCATTAATTCAATTGTGGATATGTTGAATTGAAGAGATCTCTAATTATAGAGTTGCTCTCTCTAAATCAATTACTGTTCTCATCAATTGAATTGATATCTTTTATTCAATTGGAAAGAGAAATAATTCAGTTATTGTGCGCATTAATTGTTCATTGCTCTCTTCAATTGAATTGTTGTGCGCATCAATTCTATTATTGATATCATCAATTCATTTGAAGAGAGCAATAACTCAATTATATCGCGGATCTGCAAAATTAATTATATCATCAATCCAGTTAATGCACGCAATAATTTAGAATTGAAGATATCATTAACCATTTGAAGAGATCTTTAATTAAACTGTTGTGCGCATCAAATTAATTGACGATATCTTCAAATAATTAATGATATCTTCAATTATTTGAGTGCATGTTAATTTGGTGCTCCATAGTCCTAAGCTTCAGATAAAATGGTATTAACAAATAGGGTACAGTAACACTTTTTAAAAAATGTATATTTTGTCAAACTGAAGGGATGGGGAAGAGGAATGTTACATGTAGCCATATTTGATGTTTAATTTTGTCCAAGTTATGATACAATTCAAAATACCTGGTACCAAGAATTTAAGGAATAATCTGTAAACAAGAAAAAAAAGGGGGGGGGGGGGAGAATAACATACACCTGGAAATAAAAGCACGATGAAAGCATGTGACAATATAAATATAATCAAATATGTACGATCGTTTTCAAAAAAAAAAAAAAGGGGGGGGGGCAGTCGGAAAAGTTGAGTACACAATTGTCTAAAAATTCTTCTCAAGCAAAAAACAAATATAACAAACCTCAAAGCTCTAAATCGTAAAGGAGGGGGGGGGGGGGGGGGGGGGGGGGGGAGGGTTGATACTTCAATTCAATTCATCGGTACCGATACAATGCAATATTACCATTTTTAAAAAAAAGGGGGGGGGGCCTATAGATCAACCTTTGCTCGTAAAATAACCAACTTTGCATGTAATGATAACTGAAATAGTACATTGTCAGAAAAAAGGGGCACTCTCTCTCCCTCTCTCTTGCTACGTGCTTGATAATTACTAATTACTTTTGTGTATATTTGAGTAAGTTGATTTACACACACATTAATTTTCGAAAGATTGAATCACACATGAGTGACAGATCTGAACAGAAAGATTACATTAGAGAAAAGGATTCGATATATTCCGTTCACTGACACCTGATGTACATATCCCCCCCCCCCCCCCCCCATATAATTTCGGGCATATTTATTATGTTTTGGTCTTCGAAAATGTTGTTAAAAAGTAATAATGAAGAACTGCTGATAAGCTAGACATCCTTGTCCTGGTCTAAAGATGCTGATGACTGCGAAAAATCACACAAGGAACACGTAAATATAGTCAATTACTAAAGTTGCTGTGCAGTAATATCATTTGTCAGCAAGTGCAATTATTTTATTTTATTTATTTTACAAAAATTCCTTCATTGGCACTAGTAAATTCTCCATCTATTCCTTCAATCGAATTAGAATATGACGTAATCTTCACTTGGTGACCGCAACTGGTCTGGTCCCCCTTCCCACAATTCCGCTCCCACATATCTACCTTACATGTGCATGCAGTTTACATTTCCATAGATGTTTTCTTTGTGATAACCCTTTAAAGCATCAATGTTGTAGTTCCCCTATATATTACATCACTGATCTATAGTGGCTGATTTTTACCATTTTACAATTTATCGTCTTTTTGAGGCGAAAAGACGATAAAACGATAATAAGCGATTTTCGCCCCGAAATAACGAAAAGACGACAATATATAGACGAAAAGAGGGTGTTAATGAAAGTAACATATATTTCTAATTTGAGCAGAATTTGACAAAAATAACGGGCAATTCGCTGCGGATTTGCACAGCGACAATTTTTCAAACTTTAAAACCTCATATGTAAAGAAATACAAGTTGTAGAAACCTTAAGCCTCTGCACTCATAGTGTTCTAAACAGGTCACGTACAGTAACGTACATTTCACATTAGCAAAACTCGATTTTGATTTCAGTTAAAGTTGGGTAGGTGGGTGTCTTCTACAATAACTACCTCAAAGAATTTTGTCGAAAAGTCGTCTCCACTTTGGGTACTTAAAAAATCCCAGAACTTCATACTCTTAAATCGGGGTGGGTGGGATGAAGTCTTTTTGCTCATAATAATAATAATAATGCACATATGTAGCCCCTTATCTAAATATACCCTTAAGCGCTTTACACTATACTAAAACGAAATTAAAATGATTCAGAATACATAAAATACTTAATAATGCCAGATATCAATATCGAACAATGGACAATTGAAACAATTAATTCAAATTATAAAAATCATAGAATATGAAATATGTGCTAGAAAAAGTTTTTTTTGTTTGTTTTTTTTGTTTTTTTGTTTTTACCGTTCTTTGGCATGTTGCATAAAATACTGATTATAAAATATGTCAAATCAAAAAGATCACACATTAAAAGCGAAACGAAAGAGATGGGTTTTAAAATCTTTTTTAAAACAGTCAAGTTTCTGAATCTTTCTGGTTTTAGATGGAAGACTGTTCAATCGTTTTTATTGATAAGTTTTCATTCACTGTTAGTGTTAAAGAAAGTGGGGGTTAGTTACCAAATATATCTTTTATATGCTCTTCCCAGAGTTTTGCATTGTATTGTTGATTGTACGTTAACGAGCAAATGATATGCACGTTACAAACATAAATATGGAATTCTTCTTTAGGAATTATTTATCATAAATGGAATTTGTAAATGATTTGATAGATCCATGAACATATCATTCTGAGCAACATCATACCGAATTAGAAAACCATCATTTTCAGTTGATATTATATAAAACATTTCACATTCCCTCAATATAGTAATACTATAATAGGTATGACTTAAAACAAATTTGTAATCTAAATCTTTGTTATAATCACTGCGAACAATATATCTTAACGCTTGGAATACTTAAAACTATAATTCTCTGACAGTAGGATATGTATCATGGACAGAATGTAAAGTTCATGAATACAATCGGATAGTTTATGAAAATATAAATGTACGTTACAAAATATCACGTACATTTCCCCGCATAATACTGTATTGATGTAGGTAGAACATCATTTGCAAGTTCAGAAATGGGAAAAATACACATTTATCGTCTAAAATTTATTTGCATGATAAAATATTACATATTATATTTTATTTGTTTACATCATAAGATTTCAAAATTAGTGAGCGCGTCACACATATCTCATATTACTGATTTTTGCGTTGTCTCCATTTTCCTTCGAATCTTAAAATGGAGGTTTTCTAAACTAAGCGATCATAAACTTTATGCAAAGTCAGATACATTTTTAAACACATTTTCGTATGAAAAGGTCAATGCCATGTCATAATTTTTTATATTCGATTACAAATACGGAAGACGTTCGCCTAGTGACAACTAGGACGAACAGACTGGAATAACAACAATATACCCAAACTTCTCTAGAAAATGCGGGTATAATATTAAAATTATTCTAACTAAGAAAAAAGAATGAACTTCAGTGGCGGATCCAGGATTTCTCACATGTGAAAGTCGAGCATCAGCCAAACCACTCAGCCATTTTGGGTACCAAATTTGGAGCTCTACTAACGTTAATTTGTAAATTTGTGACGAATAGGGACTCTTGTACATTTGTGTAAGGCCTACAGTTGTAGTTTACAACAGAAAAGGTCTATGATTATTTAAAAAAAAACCAAACAAGCACACTAAAATGAACATGATGAGTGTGTTACCTGCTTTTAAGCTATTGTAAGTTATTAGCAGAATAACTGTCAACACGATCGCATGACGTCATTTAACAGACGACAAAATCTGATCAACGTTATTTGTGTGCTTTGGTATTGGAAATGTTTTCCCTTCTCTCTAATATCATCAGAAAATTTACATGTGATGAGTTGGACTTTATAATTATTTTGAAGGGGGAAAAAAAAAAAATTGCTTACCATCAACCAAATTTGCCAAACCCCGAAATGTTTTCGTACAACTTGTCTAAGAAAATAAAAACGTGGCGACAAAAACCCGAATGATGCTTTTAAACCCAAGTTAACGGAGAGGGTCTGCAAAGTAATAATCTGACGCGTAGGCAGAAAATTTACAATGATTTGTAAAGAATTCTACGGTTCGTCAACCGTCTGCAAGAAGTACATAAAGGCAGAAAAAGACAGATTGCTAACCGTTGATCTTTCACCGAAGTGGACTTCCTTAACACAGTTTTTCACGGTAGGTACACACATACACACACACACACACACACACACACACACATTATATGATGAAATGTTAGATGTCGCGGAACACTTCAATTTGGAAGCAGATGAGGGACTACATCAATGGGACCTCTTCAAGACAACCATCCTAAACCAGTCTTCTGCAGGTCAATTGGATGGCCAAACTGCAACCACAAAAATCCTGATCACCATGTAAAGGACAGTTGGAGACATTTACAACAATGTATTGAAGTTGGCGGCAACATCAGCTGTACTCCCCCTCAGCACACCAGAAGTGGAAAGGATGTTCTCTCATGTGAAAAGTACAGTAACAATTCTCCGTAACAGAACAAAGGTGGTTAAAATAAACAAGTTACTTATGATCACACAGAATAGCAGATACCTTGACGTTGGTTCTATTGCTAACAGATGGCTTGACAGAGGCAACAGGAGACTGGCAAAAGCAAAGAAATAAATAATAGCTGAAAAAAATATGTCATGTATTTATTTCATATTGCAAAGAAATATGTATCTGTACTCTGAAATAAAAAGAAAATTGATGCATTAAAACTTGAAAGATATTTTCCGATATTTTTCTCTCTAAATTAGGGACTTTTTTCATTTTACCACTGAAGCAATTAATTTATGTATTGCTGGAAAATAATAACGATGTTTTAAAATGAAGGAAAATAACTTTTATTTAGGTGGTGGAATGAAAATTGTCTATTTTTCAATTTTCTTTCAAAACAAAGGAACCAAAAGAAAACTACATGTATCATATGTCATACATAAGAGGAAAGGGATACCAGCAAAAGCAAAGTTTGCTCACTGGTCTTTTATGCCCTGATTTACCTGAGGGTTCCCTTCTGCCCCCGTCAGAGATACCAAATTCCCTAGCCCTTTTGAAGCTGCTGCGGGAATCACTAAATATATATTGTCAACATTTTGAAGTTTCACATTGTCTGTATTTGCTTGTCTTTTTAAACTGAATTCAATTGTATTGTAATCTGCAATTTGATTGACATACTAAGATTTGAGGCAGTTAAACAAGCATTGAAATTTTAAAATGAGAAGGAAAGTTTTTAATTGTGACGTAATAGTACAATAACACAAAAACATAATATCAAGCATAAATATTTCATAAAAAACCCCACAAATCTCAACAAAAGAAGACTTACCAAGCAAATGCGAAATTGCATTAAAATTAAAATAACTGTCTTCTCATTTATTGTTTGGGCAGTGTTAAAGTTGTCTGTACCCATCAGTAAACTATAATTTGGAGTGGTAAAAGAGTGAACAGGTACTTTCAGTGGAGACATGTAACAAATCAGTGCATATTCCTACACCAATCACATGCAAGGTCTGTGTAGTGTAGCCGAAGCTTAACGGAATCATCTGAGGATTGCTGATTGAAACAACTTTAGGTATTTATTTAATGCTGGAAATAAGTGTTGATGTAAACAATGCATTGTGACATCATTGGTCAAGTGCAATATAAAAATATCAACAGGAACAATTTCCAATACTGAAAGAAAGAAGCAACACTCTGCCTCTCCTGTGCCAAAGAGTGATGAAAATGTGCCAAAATATGTAAATGTGCCAAAATAAATGATCATCAGAATGTGGTATACAAGACTAATTGTGTGTGTTTCTCCGTACTAAAAAATGTTTTTAAAGCATATCATCCCAAAAGGTGATAAAAAAATTACAGTCAAAGTTTGAATATTAAAAACATGAATTATAAATAAAACAATCTATTCTTACATTACTGTAATACTGTTTTCTTTGTTTTGTATTAATATTTGTTTCATACATATATCAATGCTTGTTTTGTAAATCAGTAAAGAAATGCCTATATTACTGTTTCTTGTAAAATGAACCAATTAAACACTGGTCAGTAGCTGAAATATAGAATGATTCCTCTTCCCCAAGAAGAATCAATTCTTTGCTAGAATTCGGGTTAATTGATGGCTGACTGCATTATGTTTTAAAATATGAAAAAATATATTATCACACAACAGTACTGTTTCTGGGTTCACAACACAGATTCAGAAAAACTATATGAACTCGTAGCACAGGTTAATAAGAATGCAAATTATGTAGGGTCATGTGAGGTCAACACGTACTCACATAGATACGAAAACTTTGCTATAAACATTCTTTAAGACTATCATATTTATTCCTTTTTCATTTTTTGTTGTTATATAATGACATAGCTAAATTTTAGAATCTTAAGATTGGAATTTTAATTTAGCTATCATGTTGATTTGTTTATCATTAAATCTTATTTCTTCCACTCAAAGACATTTTCAGATGATGCAAAGAGTCTGAAAATCACTCCCTTGTACAGAAACGTGAAATGGAAAGTAACAAAATATGTGTTTATTGATAGATGTGTGATGAATAGAATCTCACACACGTGCTTATGGCATATGAAATATATGAAATTCATTACTAGATTTAAATATTTCCCTCACCAAGGCTCGGGAAATGTTAAATCTGGCAACTCATTTCATGAATTCCATATGCCATAAGCACTCGTTCAAGATCCTCTATTTATGCTACAGTACTCACTACAGTCTATTTTATGTGCCTGAATTATGAAATGGTTTAGAACAACCAGCGAAACAACCTCAAACTTGCTGTGTGGAAAATCATGCTTCAACACTACATGACAACACCCCAAGAATGGTTCACTAGCAATGCGCCATATCAGACTGTGTGTTTACATAAAATTATGGGTAATGCTGACACATTGAAACTAAAAAGATCATTTAGGTAAACTGATATTTGTGACTGTTACACTGATTTAATTGCATTTCAGAAATTGAAATACACTGATATGCTATTCTTGATTGTCTATAACTGTGAACTGAAATACATCGCTGTACCATTCTTAATTGTTAAAAACAGCAAATTGAAATTCATTATGATGCTATTCTTAATTTTCAAAAATAATATTATTATATGAATACAATGATCTTGATAAAATGAGTGGATAAACCGTAAACGATTTCTTCTGAATATGAATCAGATAACGGTGTTGATATTTTGAATTTCACTTTTTGTTTTACAGGTAGTGTTTCTACCTCAGGGTTATCCAGAGAGTGTAAGCTCAGACTATCTTCAGTATCAGATATGGGACACTGTTCAGGTAAGTAGGGAAATATGAAGTTTATGATTGTTTGGAACTGCTGCCCACCTGTTATGAAGGAATCCCAATGACAAATTTATTTCACAGAAAGTCTGAAGCAGTTATTTCTAATCATTTTTCTCAGTATAGATTTTGGTTTGGTCTACACAACTTCATAACAAAAATAAAAGACTGCAAATGCTATTGTTTTGTCAAAAGATATTTTTGACACAATGCTGAATGTGCTCTAAGACTACCAGACTTTGAAATTATTTTGATAATGTGAAGAATAAATATTGTTCTCTATCCAGACTAAGGTGGAAATTCCAAATTACTGTAAATAGGATTATTTTTGTTCCATGTTATTTTTGCCTTTCTAAACTTGCAAATTTTATGGCTTCACCCTGTTTAAAATTTGTACAACCATAGCTGTGATAAAAAAGAGATAAGAGAAAAAACTGCTTTGCTGAGTCTTAAATTGCCTGTTGACAATGAGAGTGAAAGGAGCAAAAATAAAATGGAGGCAAATATTTCCCAGTATACAGTAACAATATTTCATGTGCTGCATTAATGTAACTCTTTTAAAATCAATCCATTCATTAGTATCATCTTGAAGGGACTTTGAGAAAGTATATAGTAATAAAATTAATTGTGACTGTGTGTTTTTGCTACCAAAGGACTAGTTGCAACAACAGCTATTTCTTGCCCATCATCACAAACCAAGCCTATTGTCTCCATTCACTTTACATCATGGCTGTGGTTGTATGATTATTAATTAAGAAAGTCCCCAATTTTATTAATATTTATATTCATATATCAACTAATCAGGGAGCTCATATGATTTTTAGCCCACCTGAGCTGAAAGCTCAAGTGAGCTTTTCTGATCGCACGTTGTCTGTCTGTAAACTTTTCACATTTTTGACTTCTTATCCACAACCAGCAGGCCATTTGGCAGAAAGCTTCATTGGGTGAAGAGGATTCAAGTTTTGTTCAAATGAAGAGCAACATCCTTTTCCAAGGGATGATAATAGCAAAAATGTACTGACAAATTTTAAAAATCTCCAGAACCCACTGGACCAATTTCAATCAAACTTAGTATAAATCATTCTCGAGTGAAGGGGTTTGTTCAAATGTTCATGTCCCCTTCAAAGGGGAGATAATCACAAAAATGCAAAAATAGGGTGGGTTTAAAAAATCTTTTCAAGAACCACAAAGCCAGAAAAGTTCAAATTTACATGAGAGCTTTCTGACATAGAGCAGATTCAAGTTTGTTAAAATCATGGCCCCCAGGGATAGGGTGGGAGCCACATTAGGGATCAAAGTTTTAGATGCAAACATATATTAGGGAAAATCTTTAATATGGGGCCAAGGTGACTCGGGTGAGTGATATGGCCCATGGGCCTCTTGTTTGCTGATGGTGAGATGGTAGGGTATACTAGATCAATTTGAAAAATATTTCAAGTATTTGATCTGATGTTGACGGATTATATCAACTGCTTTGAATACACTGTCCCAAAAAACTACACATATGTTGAAGAAGGTTAACTTGTCTGTGCATCGCCATGTTCGTTTATATGTGTAATGATCTTGGAATGCAAAACATTGATTTATATTGAATGACAAATATTTTTCAGTGATTTATGAGTTTGTTTTGCAACATTATTGATGAATTCTTAAGATTACAAAATTGAAATATCAGTTATTAATTTTACTGTTGTATTACCAAAACATGAAGTGTAAGTGAGATGTGTATCAATTTTCTCAAAATGAGTTATTTATGTATAATGATATATCACAGAATAATGATCATGGTATTCCTTTGATCTTTGCAATAACTATGGTAGGATGTGTTGAAATAGTTAGAAACAAGTTTCCCTTTCTCCATCACACATTGATTATCATAATTGTAGTGCTTTTTGGCTAGCTGAACCTGCTGAAAGAAAAATGACAGGATAAATAGTCATGTGTATGTGTAACCTGATTAAAATCACTGTCTTTACAGTCAGAAGGAGGGGGGCTGGTAGTCCCAGAAATGTTCTACCATTTATCTGTTCACTCACCGTGCATTCACCGTTCATTCAGCATACATTCACTGTTCGCTCACCATGCACTCTCCGTTCACAGTTTTATGTTCACAAATCATTCAGCATGCGTTCACCATCTCCTCACAGTTCATAAAGCATCCACTCTTTGTTCATTGTTCTGTCTTAGCATTGTCATTCGGAACATGAATGCGAAAGGAGCGATATTCAGTGCAAGGAGAAAATGAAAAAGGAATATGTACAGAAGTGACTATTAATCATACATGTAGATGGAATTAATTGCTGATGTAATATGTCACATCACTCAATACTTTCTCAAAACAAAATAATAACATTCGGGATCAGGATGCCATAAATCTTTTATAAATGTTGCTTTCTGGTCAAAATATCGCTGAAAACAAATATTGCAACATTATTTTATGTTTCCTCTAGTGGTATAGCTATAAATAAACGATCAGATTGCATTGAATTATGAAATTTAAACAGGGTATTCTAGGGTACTCTAGTGTATTCTGTTTAGTAGTACCCCTCAAGAATTCTAAATATGATACTAAACATGCATTTCTTTTCTACTGTTACAAGTAGAAAAGAAATGCATGTTTAGTATCATATTTAGAATTCTTGATGGGTACTTTTTTTACTTTTATTGTGGGGATCCGGGTTGTTAGAATAGATTCTCAGTACACCTTGCTTGTCATCAGAGGCGACTAAATGGGGTGGTCCTTCGGATGAGACTACAAAAACTTGAGGTCCCATGTCACAGCAGGTGTGGCACGTAAAAGATCCCTCCCTGCTCAAAGGCCTAGATTTGCAGCCCTTCACCAGCAATGGTGATGTCTCCATATGAGTGAAAAATTCTCGAGCGGGACGTTAAACAATATCTAATCAATCAATTAATCAATCTACTTTTACATGTACACATATATCTCTACATGTAATACTGCATACCAATGTACACATGAAATTGGCTTGTGTTTGTGTATGATTGCTGCGTGCATTGATGTAAAATTTGCAATCATTTCATGAGAAAAATATATTCAGTACTTGTACAGAAATGTAGCATGCTTTGTTTAGATTGAATATATTCAGAACTGCAGAACATGCAGTTTCCCAATTCTATGTTATTCATTGAATAAATATGCATATCATTTTTTTTTTTTTATCTGATTTTGAAATATTCCAAGGGAAAAGTCTGATATATTTCAAATAAATAGATCATCTTGTGTTCATCGTTCACTTTGCATTCATCGTTCACTCACTGTTCAGCATTTGCTCACCATTTGCTCTGCATTTGTTCACCGTTTGTTCACCATGCATTCACCATTTGTTCACCGTGCATTCACCATTTGTTCACCTTGCATTCACCATTTGTTCACCGTTTGTTCACCATGCATTCACCGTTTGTTCACCGTGCATTCACCATTTGTTCACCGTGCATTCACAGTTTGTTCACCGTGCATTCACCATTTGTTCACCGTGCATTCACCATTTGTTCACCGTGCATTCACCGTTTGTTCACCGTGCATTCACCATTTGTTCACCGTGCATTCACCATTTGTTCACCGTGCATTCACCGTTTGTTCACCGTGCACTCACCATTTGTTCACCGTGCATTCACCGTTTGCTCACCTTGCTTTCACCATTTGCTCAACCATTCAAGTGGACTATATTAATCAAACTGATGTGTTTGCAAATTCATGATTATAATGGACATATTCCACCAAATTAGCATAAAATGTCCATAAAGTTTTTCCCCCAGTTTTTAAAAATGGATAAATGTTTGAAAACTACAGAATGGTTTTTTTTAATTACAAACTTGAATAGGCAGGAGTCAATCAAAAAATCAGATATATTTTGCCAAACATGAATTGTTAATATTATTTTGGTATGTGAATGTTCAAAATATTAAAATGTTTGGCAGACATATTGCATTCTTTTTCAACATAATCCCCTTCAGTATCTATACCCTTTTGCCAGCAATGCTTCAAAGGCCTCAATGCCTCTTTTAAAGAAGACTTTTTCTTGACCATACTGAAGGGGGTTATGTTGAAAAATAATGCAATATGTCTGCCAAAATTTCAGAAAAATAATCAAAGCAAATTGGTTTGCAGTACATCTCTAAATTCTCTCTACATTATTGCTAACATCAGTATAATTATTTGACAGATTGAAAGGTAGAAAAACTGTTTACATTTAATTTACTTTGGTATGATTGTTTTTATAAACAATTCTCAATTTTCAAATAAAAAAATGAGGCAAAAGTATGAGGGCTGATTGATATGTTGTGAGCCTCTCATATGTAAGGGTTTGAATTTTAGCAGACATATCCTAGAATCAATAAACAATTTGTGCATCTGTATAGAAAGGTAAATTGTAGCTATAAACATCAGGTCATTAAAACTTTTTAAAATGGTATGTATTTATTAAATACAGTGTTTCAAAGGCCTGTGGACAACTTGCCATAAAACAGTAGTCAACTATCATTCATATGGTGAATGTGGCTGAGAGGACAGTTGTATGGCATGGATGCTCTAACTCTTGGCATGCATGAGGTATCTCAAGTAGAAGGCATCAAGTTGTTTGATGTGCTGGCTGTAGATGGTCTATGTTTCTCAGACATAGAGTAGGAATGGAGGAACTGTTAGTTAACGGTGCTCCAAAACTTTCCTTCAGTTTGCCAAAGGCTATGCTGGCTCTGGGGATTCTGTAAGCCACCTTCTCACTGATGTTTTGTGGCATGACAGAGTACTGCCAAGGTAGGCAAATTTGCCTGCAACTGCTAATCTCTGCCATTCACGTAATGTCAGGTTCAATGTAGGGACCTGTAGGTGCTGGTTGGTGCAGGACATCAGACTGCGTGGTAGAAATGGTGAGACTGAAGTAATCACACACATTCAGGCTTTTGCAAACAGGTCCATGCTTCCCTGCATGTCAGACTGGGCACTGTCATCGAGTGTGCAGTTATCAGCAACAAAAAGTCACTGGTTGTGTTTTCATGCACCTTCAAAATGGCTTGCAGTCTCAGGAGGTTGAACAGGCCACCTGGTGCAATAGTGGAATTTGACACCAATGCATCCATCACAAAAGGCATTTGTCAGCATTGCAGAGAACATGCTAAAGAGAGTGCGAACCAGCACACAGCCCTCCATTACTCTGTTGGTGACTGAAAAAGGTTGGGATTACTCACACTCTAGCATTCATGTCATTGTGGAACTGCTGAACCATTGCGATAAACTTGGGGGAGTGGGGGGTAGGAGGGTCCAAACTTGGTCATGAGATCTTTCACAGGTTCCCCCCCCCCCCCCCCCCCCCCCCCCCCCCCCCCGAGATCTTGTCCATGCTGCTGTGGCATGCACAGAATCCACACTAGCTCTCTAGTATTAGGTTGCATTACAGATGTACATTGAGGCAAACAAGCAGGACATGAGCCAGAATATTCCCACCAATGGAAATCAAGGAGATGCGATGGTGGTTATCACAGAAGTCCCTGTTTCTTTTTTCTTTTTCTTTTTTTTTTTGCTAGTAGAGGTGGATGATTGATGCATCCCCTTGAGTTCCTGAGGCAGTGTTTCCTGAATCCACATGGAAGTAAACAGGCTTGTGAGGCTCTCAGTCAACTTTGGGCCACCATAGATGTCAACAGGAATAGAGAACAAGATCAGCAAGTTGTGGTCAGTCCAGCATTCCACACCACACATGGTCTTCATGATTCTCATGCCCTGACTGTCCCTTTGACAAAATAATAGTTCAGATATTCTGTATTGGAATGCAAGATGTACAATAGAATTATATTGTCCAAAAGTGCATGACAAGTGCTTGAAATATGGCTTAAAGTGTGCTGGAAAAGTGCTTGATACAGCAATGATTCTGGGCTATATGAACCCTATCACAGGTTAAATCTTCAGCAGAAACAAAATACTTTTTCTGTTTCATATGCCATTACATGCTTCTTAATTTCGTCACTGAAAATAACACAGTATCTTCAAAATTCATGTTTTCTTTTCCTCTGTGTTTATTTTAGATGTGTGTCAAATTTTGCAACTTCAGGTTACACTTACTCTTTGGGCACTTAAGATTTAATGATGATAAAAGTGTTACCATCTACTTCTTGTAGGCATTTGCCAGTAGTATAACAGGCACCCTGGCTGCCCAGGCCATGCTGAAGGGGGTCGGGGTTGGTGATGAGAATGCCACAATCATGGCAGCAACATTGACATGGATTCTAAAAGGTGAACAGTCATTTTAGCATCTCATCATATGACCTTGTTAACAATGTGAACAGTCATATCATCATATGACCTTGTTAACAATGTGAAATTAAGTTGATTTTTCTTTGTGTGTAACTTATTTGATTTACTTTTATGAAGTATAATTTTTCTCAATAGATGGGACTGGTATGCTTGGGAGAATAATGTTTGCTTGGATGCAAGGGTAAGTAATAAATTCTACAGATGTATCCTTAAGCTTTAATAGTGTGATTGGCATTGAATATAGATATAATTGAAATGTAATTTTTATGCCACAATGTGCTTTAAGACTGGATATGTTATTCTTAAATAAACTTCTGAAAACTTTAAAGCAGGTGCACCATATCTTCTGCATCTTTATACTGAAAATTTGAAATTTCACTTAGTTGAACTTCAGAATCATTTTTTTTTTATATAGAACCAACTTGGACTGTGATGCTAAAAGATGGAGGTAATAAATCTTTTTAAAAAAATGTCAAACATGGTTCATTGTAATGTATCAATAAAGGTACCTGTAGATACACATGATTTATTCATATGCTATTAACTTTCAGATTATTTGCAGATATACTGAATGATTTAGCTATTTTCATGGAAATCCTAGCACCGAACTTTAAAGATTACTTCATTCCCATTGTCTGTATAGCTGGAGTTTGTAAGGTAGATATCATATTGTATAGACCCTGAAGTGTGTTATTACACCTCTAAAGCATTTTGTTTCATTCTGTGCAAACTGTACATTGTTCTGTGCAAACAGTTCACCATTCCATGCAAACCGTCTACTGTTCCATGCAAATCACTCATTGTTTCACACAAACCATTCAACTGTTCTATGCAAACTGCTCACTATTATGTGCAAACTGTTTCATACATGAATCGTTCTGTGCAAGATCAAGCAGCACCCACAGGAATGTGCAGACTGTTCAAGCCACACCCCTAGAAACTTACAGACAGTACAAATCATTTTATTGTCTGGGAAAGATGAACATTGATGGGGAATTAAAGTAATTATTTTAAAATTGCTCTGAAGATGGACTTTCAGTAGTAAAAATCCTGCAAATATTTTAAACAAAATAATATTAAAATCACCACACCTAGTAAACCCAACACATTCTTAGCTCATGAAGCAATTTGAATATTTCTTTTATTTTTTTCACAATACATATAATATAGAAATGATTTGTCTCGTTAAGACTTGTTTGATCATGTTTCATTTTTCAATACTGTAGACATATTTAATTTCGTGTTGGATTACATTTTATTTTTGTGTTTATGAGAAAACAACAAAATTAAATCCAACACAAATTTCTTGTTTCATATAGAAATATCTGTTAAATATGTTCAGTTCATTTTTAGCAATATGTCCTCATGTAATTATTACTTTAATTGCAAGTACTTTCTTCTTTTATTCAATTAAGGCTTCAAAACTCCAATGTGTGATAATTTTTACTTCCAAATTCACTATGATGAACTTATATCTACGTGTGCATATATGGGTTTATTTCTCGTGGTATATATTTAAATGGCACATGTATCATAATGGTATTTAAGCAAGTCAGGATTGCAGATGAATTTGGTAAGCATAATATTTAATTTTTAAGTGATCACAAACAATGAAACTCATCCACACAGAATCATGTTAACTACAAAAATAACAACATTTTTCCCAAACAAAATTAAATGTGTACAGTAAGGATTTTTTCAAAATTGATTATTGGAACTATCTTGATAATGCAATGGTCTGTGTTGGTGGTCTGTGGATAACTTGTATATTCTATGCAAATTCCAAAGAAATCCCATTGTTTCCTTTAGTAAAACTTGCATCACTTGACCTTGGTCCAAGTTTGTAGGTCCCAATATCATTTTCATCATTTCTGAAGATCCCATGTTTCTATCAATCCTGTTTCTAAAGTTATACTAGTTTTTATGAGTTCAAGGCTACTAGAATCATTTGACCTTGATACTAATTTGTAGGCCCTATCATCTTCTCATCAATACTGAAGATTCCAGTCTCTATCAGACATGTTATGTTCAAGGTAAGAGGTAAAGATCACTGGAGTCACTTGACCTTGACACCAATATGCAGGTCATAACATCATTTCTGAAGATTCCATGCCTCTATCAGTCCTGGTTCTGAAGGAATGAGTTTTTATGATCAAGGTCCAAGGTCAAGATCACTAAAGATACTAGTTTATAGGTCACAACATCCTTTTATCATCTTTGAACATTTCTTTTCTCTATCGGTCCCATCTATAGTAATGCAAGTTTTTATGATTAAAGGTCAAGGAGTCATTTGAACTTGATATTACTTTTAATCCTTTTATCAATTCTGAGATCTCGTGTCTCTATCAATTCTGGTTCTAAAGTTACACAAGTTTTTAAGTTCAAGGTCACTGGAGTCACTTCACCTTGATACTCAGTTGTAAATCCCATCATCTTTTCTGAGGATCTTATGTCTCTATCAGACTGATTCTGAAGTAATTTTAATTCTATGTTCCAAGATCTGAGGTCAAGGTCACTGGAGTCACTTGAATAGTTTGTAGGTCCTATTATCCTCTTATAATTTCTGACAATCACATGCTGCTATTAGTCCCATTTTTAAAGTTATACCAGTTTCAATGTTCATGGTCAGAGTTCAAGGTCACTGGAGTTCCTTGACCTTGACACTAGTTAGTAGGCCCTGTCATTCTCATTCCCAAAGACCCCAGGATTCTATCATATTTGTCAAGTTACATCTGTTAAATTTTGGAATTTATTTTTTTCCATAGAGATCTGTGTTAGACTCCACTGCCATCTAATCCCCAAAATATGTATCCTTATCCCCTTCAATCTGAAGACAAAAACATTTCTGTACAACTAGATACATTGGCCAATCATATCCTTGAATATCTAATACTTACATGTATGGGTTACGGAGAATAGCTGCAGAGAATTTTGTCAACTTCATTTGGGAAACTTAATTATCATGTTTAAAATTGCTCGAAATATGTTCTAATCAAATTGATTTGACTGATATTGCTCCAAGAAATAAAATCACAATCAAAATTTTATTGTTGTTTACGTATAAAATATCAGATTGCAGTTTACGTTGTAATCTCGGATCAGATTACTAAAATATTCTCCATGAATAGAAAAAAAATCGCATCTTATTGACTGTGTCAACTGATGTGAATAGTCAGGTAGTGTCCAGCAAATCAGCATGAAACAGAGACAAATTTCCTCTGCAGTGGAAGGAGACGTTATCAAAAATTGAGAATGTTAAAAGAGCTGTAGAATCCATAAAGAGACACTCTGAAACATTTTAACAAAAGATAATGGAAACATTATAACAAAAGATGACATTGTTAAAAGTGTGGTAGCAGAATGAGAATATATGGGGAAAATCTTTGAAATATTACAGCAGGGCCATGGTTACTCATAATAATATGCAAGTATCCCCAGGTAGTACAGATTGAAGTTTGTACAAATCATGACTCCAGGGAATAGGATGTGGCCACAAAAGGGCATCAATGTTTTACATGGGAATTTAATATATAGGACAAATCTTTAAAAATCTTCTCTAGAACAACAGGGTCATGACTACTCATATTGATATGCAAGTATTCCCAAGTAGTGCAGAAATTGTGGTCCCTGGGAGTAAGGAGGGGCCACAATAGGGATCAAGAGTTTTACATGGAAATATATAGAAAAAATCTTTAAAAATATTACAGCAGGGCCATAAATACTCATATTGATATGCAATCATCCCCTGGTAGTGCAGATTCATATGTGTTCAAATTATGATCCCTGCGGTTGGGTTAGGCCATGATAGACAAAGTTTTACATGGGAATATGTAAGAAAATTCTTTTAAAAATTTTCTCAATAATAGCAAGGTCATAATTAGTTATATTGATATGCAATATTTCCAAGTTATGTAGAATGAAGTTTCTTCAAATTATGACCCCAGGGGGTAGGATGGGGCCACAGTAGGGGGTCAAAGATTTACATGGGAATATATAGGGAAACATCTTTAAAAATCTTCTTCTCAAGAAAAGCAGGGCCATGATTAGTCATGATATGCAAGCATCTTCAGGTAGGGTACATTTAAATTCAGGGGGCCCCAAGAAGTAGGTATATAGGGCAGGTATACAGGAAATTAAAACAAATTCTTTTCAAGATTAGCAGGATCATACTAAATGTATGTTATATCAAAATGCAAATGTTCCTAAGTTTTGTAGATTCAATTTTTTTTTTTTATATTCCATGATTAAAGTCAGAGAAGGAGGGTTGTTGGCATATTGTTTTTGTCCTATCTGTCTGAAACTTGAACCTTTCTCATAACTTTTGAATGGTAAGTGATAGGGCTCTTTTATTCCATATTTGTATTCCTTGTGACAAGACCTTTCTTTTAATATCAAAATTTTTGACTTTGTGACCTCTACCTTTGAGTTTGACCTACTTTTAAGAAAACCTAATGTAGGCAATATCTCATGATCTATTTAAGATAGGGCTTTCATATTTAGTATATAGATTCCTTATGGCAAGAAATTTCATTTGATGCCATGATATATGACCATGTGTCCTTGGCCTTGAAGTTTGACACAAATTTTAAAACTAAAACTTTAACCTTGCTCATAACTTTTGAATGATGAGTGATGCATTTTTCATATTTTAATAATTTTAATGCATGCATTCCTTGTTACAATGCCTTTGCTCTGGTGGTGCCAAAATTTTTACCCTGTAACCTTGACCTTGGAGCTTAACCTACTTTTAAGAAAAGTTAATCTATGTAATTAATTACCTCTGAACTGTTTAAGGTAGGGCTTTCATATTTTGTATATAGATTCCTTTTGGCAAGATCATACATTTCATATCATGACTTTTTATATCTTGTGACAATGTATCATTGTTATATTGTGACCCTATGTGGTTAAGTTGGGGCCACAATATGGGGTCAGAATTTTCACTGGAATAATGAAATAGAAAAATCTTGTAAAAATTACAATAGCTGAATGACAACAGGTACAAGTTAACTCATGTGAGCAATGTGGACTGTGGGCCTCTTGGTTTAGGTTTGATTTTTCTAATCCAAGGTTAGTATTGATTGATTGTTTGTTTTACGTTCCATCAAGAATTTTTCACTCATATTGAGATATCACCAGCTGTAGGTAAGTACCACAAATTTAAAACTCTTCTTAGCAGTGAGGGTTCTTTAATGTGCTAATGCCTGCCATGACACAGAACTTCTGCATTTAAGGTCATATCTAAAATACCCATGATTCTCACTTCTAAATACCGAGTTTGGCAAAGGAGCAATCACTATGTTTACATCTTAACTTTGACACGGCCATGGCACAAGATCTCAAACTCATAACCTCCCAGTTACAAAGTGGACACTCTAACCACTGAGCTACCTTGACCGGTGACAAGGTTACTATGTTGTTTATGCATAACTGTAACACCCTCTCCCCCTAGAATATGTGTTAGTCCAGCCTGATGAGATGGGTTTTTTTTTATTATATCTGTAATATAAAATTGTATCTCTTTATTCAATTTCTGCCTTTGAGCATAGGCTGATTTTTTTCTTTCTTTCTTTAATGTGTATAGGAATATACATATTGTACCTGTATTTAAACAAAACTTGGATTAAATGTGCAAATATAATGAAACAGAAAAATCAGAGCATACAGGCCATGCCTACTGTTTCGTATGGACAGTTCATAAAGCAGGCACATTTCATGCAAAGTGTTCCACGCAAACTGTTCATCATTTAATGCAAACTGTTCAGTGTTCCGAGCAAACCATTCAGTGTTCTGAGCAAGAATCGTTACTTGCCGTTCTGTAAAGTAGTGTAGTAGCACACTTCAGGATTTGTGTTCCGTAATTAAAGGAAATCATTAAAGGTTTGCATGTATGTACTCTAGTAACCTATGTAATATTTGTAGTCCATCGTGGGTGTAGCTGGAGGAGCCACGAGGGCAGCACTGACTCAACATCAGGCTCGCAGGAACAATATGGCTGATGTGTCTGCTAAGGATGGAAGTCAGGTAGGCTTGTTCTACATCTGATAAAATATAGTGTTTGTAGAACATTGCCTTTTTATTAACATGATCATTATTTCTTTTCTGTTTTCATTTTCAGGAGACTCTGGTAAATCTAGCTGCTCTTATCTGTAGCTTGACTTTGGTTCCTTTGGTAACTGGAAAAGAAATGTATGTCAGAGAGATGTAAAATTGTGTTGTTGTTTTAAAGGTGCTCAATCTGACTAAAGTACAAACCTATATTATCAATATATATTTATAATATAGGTTTGTACTTTAGTCAGATTGAAAGGTGTATAGGTTATATGCAGTATTTGAAACTCGCTGTAAAATTAGCTAAACATGCAGGGCTGACTGCTTGTAAAATGTGTAAGCCTTGCTAAAGACCTACTAGACCTGAGAAAATGACTGATTACTGTCCATCTTCTAATTAAAGCAATTATGTGACTAGGACTCGGTTCCCATAACATCAATCCCTCAGGCATTTTATAAAGTGGATGAGGTCTGCCCCATGGCTTGTTACAATTTCATTTCCAGTAAAAAAAGTAGATTAAATACATCTAAATTTCATTTAGTGGAAATTCTAACACATCTACTTTGATGCCTATGAATGAATTTTGTTAACCCACAGCAAAATTTATGTATCTTTGGTGGTTGGAAACGTGGTTATTTCAAACACTGGTTATATGGTTTCAACAACTACATGATGTTATTTTTTTGTTTAAACCATCATTATTTTATGTAATATAAATAATTTTCTGCCATCTTGCTCAGTGGGATTTATCAGGAAAAAGGTGTTTGCAGTCATTCAGTTCCATTATTATACAAAATTGTTTTGAGAACCTTCCTTATTTTCATATCAAGGCATCTTCACAAAATTAACATGAAAATAAAGTGTCCTTGCCAATATAGTCATTCACAGTACTGACAGGTTTTTTTTCATATATTTCAACTTAGATTGATTTGGACCTTATTTGTGCTGTTTACAATGCTACATTTATATGCCAACTACTCAGCTGTAACCAGTGTGATTATGGAAACACTTAACCAGTCCAGACTCCACCTCTTAGTTCAGCACTATATTCAGACGGGCAGAGTTCTCTCCCTTCAAGAAGTGAATTACAGAGAACCTGTTCTTTGGAGTGAGTGACCATGATTCAACCAGTAGATATTCAGACTGACAAGTTCCCTCAGCAGATTGTTGACTACTCTTTTGTTTTACAGAGACTAGAAGAAAACTGTCTGTGTGTCTAGGGACTTCTATAGGCAAAGTGTTCAGCAGGTAAGTCACTGTGTCTGTCTTGGTGACTTAAATCCAGTTGTAATTTGGATGTTTATTCATTCTTGGTTTGCTGTTTCCTATTACAGATGCAGTCAGATAGAAGAGTCACTAGCAGCATATGAAGGCAGCAATTACATACTAGATCTCAACCTCAAGACAGGTGGGTTTGTAATGTTTTATCAACAACTTTGGAATCAGTACACTAATTGGCAGTGATTTCCAAGTGATATACTCTCCAGCATGATTGTTTAAGATGAAAGCAGAGGAATTTCTAGGAGGATAACCTACTTTACACTCAATGAGGATGCTTGTAGTTTTGATTTCGTGAATGTACCCTTATGGTTTTTAAATGGTTTTTTTTGTTTGTTTTTTTTTTCTTCTAAGTTTTGACTAGTCTGGTACACAAGTTCTTGAGAAGAAGATTTTTGAAATGTCCCACCATATTTTCATTAGGAAGAAGTGGAACATTTGTAGAGTTAGAGACAAACAGATGATGCATACACTTCAATCAGAAAAGTTCCCTTTATCTTTCAGCTCAGATGGACAACAAACTTGCAATAATCAACAAAAATGTAATAGGTATCAACAGTATTCTAGATGTACCTGATTTTCAACCTCATTTACAAGGTCGTGGTGCCAGGTGGTGCAATTTTATTGAATTCAATCCTTGAAATGATTTTCTTCTAATGGAAGATGCTTTCACACTTGTGTGTCTTTGAGTGGAGCCCTATGGGGATCTGGGTTGGAATAGATTCTCAGTACCCCATGCTTGTCGTAAGAGACAACTAAATGGGGCGGTCCTTTGGATAAGATCACAAAAACTGAGGCCCCGTGTCACAGCAGGTGTGGCACAATAAAGATCCCTCCCTGCTCAAAGGCCATAAGTGTCTAGCATAGGCCTAAATTTTGCATCCCTTCAACAACAATGAGTGAAAAATTCTCAAGTGGAATATTATACAATATATAATCAATCAGTCTTTGAATGGATGAGAGAATTTTAGTGGATGTAGTGCATTGGTTGTGCATTTTCTAAAATTGCAAATGTATTTTGTAAAATTTTAACATTTCATTTGTGTAGTACATTAAATTTCATTGTGTAGAACAATAAAGGTAATTAAATTTTATGGTAAAAATTAAAAATATGAAATTTTTCATTTGATGATGATAATAATGGTTTCATATCTATCCTAACCTTTTTGTACCACCTTTTTTCACTCATTTATACATGCATACATAAATACATACATACATGTTTGTGTGTGTGTGTGAGAGAGAGAGAGAGAGAGAGAGAGAGGAGTAATTACTAAGATTTTAGAAGCATGTCCTTTAAATGGATTCTTTATGAAGAACAAGCATTCTGAGTGTATTTCAAGCAATAAAAAGTCCCCTACTGGTAGGATAATTCGGTCAAAAGTAGGTCAAGCATAATGAAACTCAAACTTGATCTGTAACTATCCAAGACAAAGCCACATGTCAAATTTCAGTTGAATATCTTCATCCAATGAGGAAAAAAGTTCAGAAAACTGATTCTAGCAAATCATCAAGGGGCATAATGCAGTAAAAAGTAGGTCAAGCATAACAAAACTCAAACTTGATCTGTAACTATCCAAGACAATTTAAAGCAACATATTAAATTTCAATTGAATATCTTCATCCAATGCAGAGAAAAGTCTTGAAAACATCAAACATTCAGCAAGGGACACAATTAAGTCAAAAGTAGGTCAAGCATAACAAAACTCAAAGCTGATCTATAACTATTCAAGACAAAGTCATATTTAAAATTTCAGTTGAATATCTTCATCCAGGGTGGAGAAAATTCCAGAAAACTGATTTGAATGACAGACAAACAGACCCGAGGGTAAACTAATAGTCCCCTTTGGCAAAGCCGTTAGGGGACAAATAATAGATTCATCCCTGAAGAAATGTACAAGCTGTGCAATGCATCATGGTCTGTGAATTTAATGTGCATTGAGATCACTGTCAGTGTTGGTTTCTGTATGACTTGTAGGTCCTGAAGTGTAATAATGTTGTAATGTCTGTTTCCTGTCTTTAATTGAACTGTTTCAATTTTAGGATGTATATCAATAATTCTGTCCTCTAACAGCATGCCAGAGGATCAACTACAGAGTTGTGTTCAGGCAGAAGTCATCAGCTTTGTGTATGAGAACCTGTATAAAAAACTGGTAACATATCACTGTGATCATTTATAAAATCTGTTTACACATAAAGTCAATGCATTTCTTTGCACTAGCATGGTTACTGTGTTGTAGAGTCATGTACACATTCATGTACTGTGATTGGATGGCTCATTTATCTCTGTGTACATTTAAGCTGCAGTTTATGCAGCTGTGAATATTTTATTGAATTTTTAAATCTCTAAAGAACATATTATAAGGTGGTTCACTACACCTGGAAAGAGTTTATCAAATCAGCATAAATGATTTAATCATGAAAGATATGATGATATATGTAATAAGTATACACATCAAAAAGGCAAAAATATGCAATTTTGGAGAGAAATAAATGATTTTAAAAAATTTATTTCAATAAATAACACAAAATACACTGGCAGATTTGAACGCATGATTTGCGGGTTAGTAATCTGATGCCTTATCCATTGAGCTATGTAGAGATACAAACAATCAATCGATACAAGTAATTCCACAAAACATTTTCATCACCATCTTGTGACTTGGCATCATAAAATGTACAGTGTATAAGTCTTGATGTAGTGAGTTACCTAAGGAAAGATTATTAATGGGGTCACCTGTGATGTCAACATTGTCTCTAAATAGCTTGTGTGGATGATTTTATTGTTTTAGGATTTGCCTGATGAACTGAATGACATTGTGGCAGCATTGAAAGAGGGTGGGTACATTGTAATGTCATGTATTGACAAGAAATACTGTATACCATAACATTTTTGCCCCATATTTAATTTTGCTTATTTCACACTTACAGATATTTCAAAACTTGACTAAATTAAATATACCCATTACCTTAAAGTAGTAATGAATGGTTTGGGTTGAATTAACTTGGGGTGATTTGTTTTTCAATGTATTTGAGGGGTAGAATTTTCTGGTATTCTGCATTACTGTCGCATTCCTGGCAAGACAATCAATATTTTGTCAAATCTTTTGATTCTGTATCATTGTTTTAACAAGGACAGTATAACAACTATTTACTATTATAGGTGATGTATCAAAAACCAGTGTTGTCTCCCTTAAATACATACAGACCCACATACAAGGTTTCTGTAGTACCCTAACTGACCAGGGCTGGCTGTGTGAACCTCTCCTGTTGGGTCCAGATGAATGGCGGGCTGATTGGGACAGTACTAGTCTACTGGACAAGAAAGATGTTTGAATAAACAGTTTCTTGAGAAAGTATCACTTTGTTATAATCTACTAGCAATGCTTCATACCATGTGTTGAAATTTGATAACCAATTTCCACATCTAGGTCACTTGAATCAGTCTAACCTACTGCAATCGGGGTGGGGTTTTTCAGACACAGCCACTGATGATAAAGTGCACTGCTAGGGTACACAATAATAAGTTGTGATGCTGTTAATTGCAATTCCAAAATGAGGCAGCAGTAACCTATTTTGGGGTCATGAGGACACTTTCCCGCACAGTGCATCAACTGACCAATTTGATGGTCTTAGACTCCAGTTTGAAATATATGATTCAAACATGATTTGTTTGTATGACCATAAAGCTTCTAAATGAGGCTACAATGACCTGTTTTTTGGTCCACAGCATACCATTGTTTCCCCCACCTCCTATCTCCAATGCATCTTCTAAACAAGTTTGATAGATCTAGGCCTCAAAGTGTACAACATATAATATGGATACAATTTAAGTATGTATAGTAGTAAAAGTTAAAGATCACTCATTTTAAACATTTAAACTTTTTTGCCGGATACTACTGAGGCATTATTTACTAAATTTGTCATCATTGCGGCAAGGTTGTCAAAAACTGAATTTCATAGCCCCATGGAGAGTGAGGGTTTGGGTCAAAACTTTCAATAATAATGCAATTTTTAAAAATCTTCAAAAGATTGTGATATATCTAGGAGACACACGTTTTGCAGACATGATTAGCTGAGCTATCTACTGTGAAATTGGCTCCTGGGGTTGGGTTTCTGATCAAGGTAAAGTCTCTGTGAGTCATACATGAAGTACAAAAAATTGTATATGTCTTTAAAAAAAATATCAGTTTTATATCAAACAAAATTTTTGGTAGTAACTAAGGATAGAAGCCTCTACCAAGAACAAATCTGCATCTAACTGTAACTAAATATTCTCTATAGAGATTTACAGAGATGCCTGTAGTTATCTTACCCCCCCCCCCCCCCCCCCCCCCCCTCTTCCCATCTATTGCGACCAGCGACAATATATTAAAATGGTAAAATGGAAGAAAATATGTTCAATGAGGATAGGTACATATTGTTGCTGATGACAATATGTACCTCAGTGCAAAAATACAATTTGTGCCAATGAATGACGACATGTACCATAAGGGTATAAGGACATTTCATCACCATTGACAATATGTGACTGTCACCAGTTCCACAGATAAGTATTAGCCAGCTAAGTGGTTAACAGCAATGACTACAAGACTGAACCAACATTATTTCAATCCCATAACTTGGTCCCCTTGCTGACAATATCACTGGGAGATACCAGATGAGCAGACTTGTTTTAAGGAGGACTCCATCGCCTAATGGCAGACTTCCTTTAAAACCATAAATGAAAATATAAATATTGCCAATATTTGTCTGTTCATTTCAATCTTCAAATATCAATGTCTAGCTGAGTTGCTCAGTAGGTTAACATGTTGACTGCTGAACTTCAGATTGCCGGTTCGAGTCCAGCAGGGATTTTAAATTTTTTTCCAGATTATTTTCTACTAAAACTGCATTAGTAAATTTGAAAGTTTTTAATTTCAAAACGTTGTACACATCAATTTTCTCTGATGTGGCATTCCCCCTTAAAGTCAGCTAGCTCATAGGTGGCGGCTATCTGGAAGAAGAAATCCAAGTGATGGCAAAAACCACTGCAGTTATGCTTAGCGCTATCAAAGGAATCTTGATTTTGTCAGGGCTATATTTTTGTAGACAGACATACATTACACAAAGGTTGATGAGTAGACAATGTAAATTTGTTTTACCAAGGTAGTCTCTTGAATAAAAAAAAATTGCGAAATACTTGTTTGGGGCACGATGAGGGCTGATTTATATTTTGCAAACCTCACATGTAAGGGTTTGAATTTTGGTGGACATTATTTTTAAACATAATCCCCTTCAGTATCTATACACTTGCTAGCAATGCTTCAAGGGCCTCAATGCCACTTTTAAAGAAGTCCTTTTCTTGACCATTCAGAAAGGTCACCACTGCCTGTGTGATGTCATCATCTGACTGAAAGTTGGTTCCGGAAATAGCCATTCTAAGTTTTGGAAATAGATGAAAGTCTAATGGAGGGAGATCAGGTGAATTTGGCGCATGTTCAATCAATTTAAAACCACAATCTTTAATGGCAGCCATGGCAATGACAGACATGTGAACTTGGGCATTGTCCTTGTGGAACAACACACCTTTACTGAGTTTTCTGTGGCGCTTGAATTTGACTGCCTCAGAAGTGATGAATAGTATGGGCCAGTGATTGTTTGTCCCTTTTGAAGATAATCTACCATCAGCATCCAAGATAATCGAGGCCATAACCTTTCCAGCTGATAGAACAGTCTTTGCCTTCTTTGGAGGGGTGAACCAGGGTGCTACCATTGTTTAGACTGTTGCTTGGCCTTTAGGGTGAAGTGATGGACCCACATTTCACCCATAGTTAAAAATTTCTGAAGAAAGTTAGCAGAATCTACCTCTAAAAGGTATAGATTAGCACACAACAAAGTGTGCCTGTGTGCTTCTGATCAACTGTCAGAAAGTCTTAGTACCCTTTGGGCTGAAAGCTTTCTCAATGCAAGACCTTCTGTCAGTATGGAATATACTCTTTCCAGTGAAATACCAACTTTACTGTCTCTATATCTTTCTGTAACTCACCTGTCAGTCATAACAATATGATCGACTTTATTGACCATTTTATGGGGTTGCAACAGTGACATACCTTCCAGGACAGGGATTAACCTCAAGGCTCTGCCTGCCACATTTAAATTCGCCACCCACCTTTTTACTGTAGCATATGAAAGGGCATCTTTCCTTAATGTAGCTACCACATCAGTATGGATATCCTTAGGTGCTAAACCTTTCTCCCTGCTCTTTCACCAATTTTGTCCATTTTGAAAAAGTCACTAGTCTTGTTTACTTTAGAATGCTACCTTGATAAAAACTGACCAAATGGCCTTATAGTCGGGGAATAGTAGGGCTGAAAAAGGTCATTGATGCTAACCTCCTTTAATACAAGGCTCACATTTTCAATCAGCCCTCATATCAAGAGACACCTGAAGCTCATACTTGACGCAAAGATTTCTCATGACCAAAGCATTTGCATGACCCGAACCAAGGTCATTCAAAGGTTGATTCACTCAACAAAAGTTAAATGTTTATTTCTGTGAGTCATAACTGCATACTGGGAGGGGGGATTCAGGAGATAATTGATTAAGTCAATTTTTTTTTAAGTAGAAGTTCTCAGATCAATAACGATTGTATCACAATATCTTCTCATAAAGAATCTATATACAAAATATAAAAGTCCTACCTTGCATAGTTCTGAAGAAATTTAGAAAGTTGGATTGGATTGTTTGTTTTAAGGCCCGTCGAGAATTTTTCACTCATATCGAGACGTCACCAGCTGTAGGTGAAGTACTACTAGTTAAATTACAATTCAGAAGATATTGGATAGGTCAGAGTTTTAAAAAGTAGGTCCAACTCCAAGTGGTCAACTTCACCAAATGATGAGGTCTTGCCATGAAAAATTTATAAACAAAATATGAAAATCCTACCTAAAATAAATCCAGATATATCTAATAGGTTATTTTTTCATAAAGTAGGTCAAATACTGAGTTCAAGGTCAAAGGCCATTATATGAAATGAAAGGTCTTGCCATAAAAAATCTATATACAAGATATGAAAGATGTACCATAAATAATTCAGGACATATTGAATAGGTCAAAGTCACAAGATCACACATCATTGCATGACACAAAAGGTTTTCCATAAAGAATATATATACAAAATATGAAAGTCCTATCTTATATAGCTCATGAGGTATTTCTAAATTTTTTCCTATTTATCAGCATATAAAACTGTGACAACCCATTGTGGCTCCACCCTATCCCTGAGGACCATGACTTGTACGAACTTGGATCTACTCTGTGTCAAGAAGTTTTCATGTAAATTTTAACTTTTCTTGAGAAGATTTTAAAATTACCCCACCTTATTTTTGTGAATATTTTGAAGTGGGCAAGGTCCTCCATTTGAAAAAACTTCCATCCCCTTCACCCAAAGATGATTTGTACCAAATTTGATTGAAATTGACCCAGTGCCTCTGGAGAAAATGTGAAAAGTTTACAACAATGACAGAGAACAGGAAGTTTTGATCAGAAAGCAGCTTGAGTGAGCTAAAAATCAAAAGGAGTCTTCCTCTTCCTTATATGAGCATTACCTTTAAATTCCATGAAAAGTTCAAGTTATTGTATGCCAAGGAAATGCTAATAACCTTATTATTAAAAAATTCTAAGAATCACAACTCTGTAATGACAAAGCTGTTAAATCTGAAAATCATTAATGGTCTTCCTCCATCTTGTCCAAATATCTAAAAATCTTATGAAAATCTTCCCAAGGAAACTAAAATTATTGTATGTCATGTTGACAGACAATGATTACTATGGCAGGTCCCCAATAACATCACAAAATCCTTTGTCAAACAGATTTTTTTTAATTTTCATCACTTTATGTACACATGGCATATTGCACATAGAAATAAAGAATCAACAATGGTCAATATAGAAAAAAAAACCTTACAATCCTGGCTCACACTAATAGCACGTACAATGTGGGAGGTACATCACACTCACTGCATGAAGTAGATCAGATTTACCATCTCACAGCAAATACTGCATGTAACTTGGTATGTATAGAATACATACACTTAATATGATAATTCAAAATGTAAATGATGCAGTAGTATATTATATTTTTGTATTTAAATTAAGATAAATGGGTATGTACTACTATTCTACTGAAGTAAGAGAAGAATTTGATAATGCATGTCCTAGAGACATCAAAGTCAAAAATATTCTGAACATTACTAAATGTCCATAAGAACACGAACACAACATAAAACTTTGTCAATTTAACTATTTTGCACAGATTTTGTTTGGGTGTGGGTTTTGATCTTGAAGATAATATTAAAATTCTCTTCATAACATGCCAATTTATACTCAAAAGAATGTAATTACACAGCCTACAACAAACATCATACACTGTCTTGGTTAAGTCTGATCATGACTCAGTTTGATGGGTTCTAGTATTTGGATAAACTCACTTTAAGCTCAGAATGATAAAAGTAATAACAGGTGTATTAGAAGATTTATAATTCATCAGTGCCTTTAAGCTGTTGTAGTGGGGACTCCTTCTTTTAAAGTATTCCTGTAGCCCTGTATGAAAGTGGTAAATGATCTAATATTGGCTGTTCTAAGCTGATGATGGTAATGACTTATCACTGACTTGGTGCCATGGTTTTCACTCTACCTTTTACAGATGATTTATCACAGCATGCTTTTAAGTCTGTACTCTTCATTCATAATAAAGATGAGAAAAAAAGCAGCTATTGGAATTGAAATCTATCTCTCTTTCTCTCTCTCACACACACACACACACACATACACAAAACAACATGGAGGTAACTTTCATTTACACACATGCCCAGACATGTCTGGTATTGCATGATGGGTACAAAGTTCATGAATTGCTACACACATAAATAATGTCAATGTAAGACAAAGTAAAGCATTGCATTGCTGTCGCATGAAAACAGTCAATATGGTGAAATAAGGTGGTATATTAACATGTAAAAGCTATCCTATATGTCATTGAAACAAACAGTAAATAAATTAAAATTCCTTGGGTAAAACAGAAACACAAAGTCAAGGTTTTTACCAGGCTGTCAACAAGAGGCAAATATTATACCTGCCAACATAATGCCATTTACTGCCTTAAAACATAATTTGTTCTTCTTTTTGCTGAAAAGATTAAGTCAAATTACAATTATGATGTACAACTTATATTAATTGCTATAATAATCTGTTTTCCAAATGCCATCAGAAATTTTCTGTTGACATAAATCTCTACAGATCATCAAAAAATATATATACCATGCAAACATATAACAAATTCTTACTAAATTTATCTTCATGTTCTGATGTGTGCACAGTATAGCTACACGAAGATGTCTATTAAGATTAGTGCTAATGATGTGAAATACTGGCTCACTGAAATCTGAAAGTCAATAATTTGTACTTGTAAAAAACAGAAATCAAAATACACTTATGATCTGAAGACAAAATTAATGATATGTACAAATCATAAACTATCTAGTAATAAATAGTAACACAGTCATTATGCTTTGCCCAACTTCTATGGACGATTATGTATAACATGTTTATATGGTGATTTCTAAGACTACTGACCATAGTGAAAATAAAGAATTATGAAAGGTAAATCTAATAAAATAATGACCATGCACATACTGAAGTTAAAACACAATGACCTACAGATCCTCAAATACTACATAGTGCTAATCAATGGTCATGGCGCAAAATATATCACATTTGCATAAAGGTTTTGAATGTTTTGTGGACACTCTCTTTGGAAGAGTGGTGTCCAATGAAAACTCAGGAATGTCTGTTGTAAAGCACTTTCATCCTCTCCACTGATCAGTCTAAACACTCTTATCATAAAGAACAAACTGTAAAAAATTCAAAATCTTAATAATGAAAAAAAAATTGTAACTTTAAACATTTCAGCTGTGTCTTATACAAAGTTTAAAGTACCTAAAAGATTGATGGTGTGTAAAAAAAAAAAAAAATTATCTAGTAGATCTTAAGACTAAAACAAATGCTTATATTACAATTGAAATTCTATTGTATAGAATAACCAATCTACATGTTTCCATTTTAAATGAGAAATATTGTATTCTCTTTGAGCATTTTTTTTAACATATAAAATGCACACTTTTCAACATGCTTCTGGAATGGATTAGGATGAGGGAGAAAAGCATGATTTGACTATCAAATAAATAACAATCATTTAAAATACACAAAATAAAAGCACTTAGGAGTCAATCTGACACATTTCAATAAATTGTGCTTCATTCACATGTTCTACCTTAAAGGAACATCAGACATAAATATAGGTCACAATGACAAATTCACGTCACATTTAGTAAGACAATTATTTGTGTGTGCAGTGAGTCAAAGATTGTAGGAATAGTTTTCATTCAGAAGTTTACACAATAAAGAAGTCATGAATCTCTGTAATACAAGTCTGTAAACATTCCTCCTTTAATTGATTAGCACTGTCCAAATTCTATCTCAGAGTGTTTAAGACATGATGTCTAACACTATTTATCAGAGTCAAGTTATGAATTTTCACAGTTCTCCTACAAGAAAGACACGGTTCCAAATGAGCGGTTAAGCTGTGAACACAGAGTCCACACTGCGGGACAGGTGGACCGGGTGAGAGGGACTCCTGACCAGTCGCTTCTTGGGCAGTCTTTCCACTGTTTTCAGAAGCTGTCTGAACTGCGGCCGGTCATCTGGCTGGTATGACCAACATAACATCAGAACATCCTGTGGAAGGGAGTAAATCTGTTAACAATGGGTACTTGAGGAAACTTTTTCATATCACAGTGCATGTACTTGCCACAAAAAAATAGTCAGAATATTACACAAAAATAACTGTGTCATGATAACTACTAATATTTAATATGAAAAATAATCAAAACTAATGTTAGTATTAAATACTAATTACAAAGTAGTCATTAATTGTCATATTCTGTTCTCCAGACCAAAACTACATAATGAGCCACTCACCAAAAAACTTTAAGGCAAAACCATGATAAAAAGGTGTCTCCCATTTAATCTAAGAGCCCACCAAAATGCAAGAGAACAGGTGAGAGCAGATATACATGTAACTAGTTTACTTTTGGAAATTCAAATATACAACAGATATTTATGTCTGATAAAGCATAGTAGTCATGGATGTAATCATTCTCCAAGCCTATTTTAATAAAGAACTAGAGAAGATCTTGGTATCCATTGTGTGTAATTCAAACTCTTATGTTGTGAGCACTGTAATAATTTTAGTGAATGGTTAAAACATCTCATTTATAATTGAAACTGTAAAGCAGAACTTTTTTTTTTCTTCCTGCTGTAATGCCATAAACCTTGTTATGTAGTAGGGAACATCTACAGCACAAAACAAATATGGTAATTTCAGCATGACGACAGAACATTAAATTGTAAGATGTATTTCCTAAGAGTCATCCATGGCCCCACTGTCAATGATTCCTATAATTGTGATGTTGATCTTAGTATATATCAAGCCCTGCTATGAGCTCATTATTGATTAATGATTTCTGTACTTGTAAACTTGATGTTAGATGCAGTTCCTAAAATCTAAAGGTATCTTTTATATAAGGGAAAGGATCTAAAGTTCAATGTCTGACAAAAACTATATTCACATAGTTTTGTAGTTTTCTTGAAGACAACTGCCTCCTCTAAATGTTGATCCAAATTTCAAGTACTAATGACACTCTTTACTTTTTCTACTGTTTATTCACAAATGAAAGTGTACATGTTGTCTTCAAATGTCACTTTAAATGTACATCAAAACAGTTAGCTCATTAAAAAAAAATCAAATCATGTAATTGATATCAGATAACAGAAACTTATGGAAGGTTTTTACTCCCCCTCCCCAACTACTTGAATTTAGATTTTTATCAGATATCAACCTTATGACCTCACCCCTAACTTTGCATTAAATACTTGCATGAAATCTGCTGGATGAACAATACATATTTTTGAGTTTTAGTGTCTTCCTCATGAAATCTCCATAGAAAAGCACTCATTACAGTGTATAATGTAAAATCCCCAAGTAATTTTCTTATTATTACTTTGACCTTTGAATCTTAAAAATTCTAGATCATTGTCCAATTAAGGGTGCTTTCCTATAACCTGGCCAGCAATGATATTGCTATTAATTCAACATATTGCTGACTGAAGATTTTGGCAATATATGAAAGTATTGTTGAGTTTTCTAACAATGATACTAGCAAACCATAAGATTACAGGAGATATGTCAAATAAAAGTTTATTCTGGAAAATGGGTCAACACAATGGATGACTACAGTCATTCCATGTCTTTGATGTAGGCCCCTAATTAGGTCAGTGTTTTAAAACTTTTTTCATTTAAAAAAGGTATCTTTCATATGAAGAGATGTTATGAAATATCAAGCAAATAAAAGACAGAGGCATCATAAACAGACTAACTTTGTTCTCCTTACCTCAAATAGGCTAACTGAAAATACTAGAATGTCCACATTCAGACATAGGGATAAAACATCAAGGGGAACACAGATGAAACAAACTTTTTCATATAACTTTTTCACAACATGAAAGTCCTGTATAAAAGTGTAAAATGTGCTATATTTTGAAAAATTCTACTCTAATAACCACATAAAATGTTTAATAATAAAAGCAAAGTCAGCACTGTAAATCATGGCAATTAGAAAATTATGCTACACAATGCAAAATAACTGAAGAATGGAAAGTTGAAGACTTCAAACATACAGCAGGTGCCCTGTGTAGTTGAATTATTTGTCGTAAATGTAGTGGTATAAAAAAAGGAAATTACTCTAACTCCCTAGTCCCTCTATTTTACTGGGTACACACTCCTTGCAAGTCTGTAGGATTATATGCTAAGTAGTCGGAGATTTAGGGCATGCAGCATGCATTACACCGGATGGGAGAGTACATGACACGTTATTAGTCCCTACCCTAGGGGCCTGGCACCCAGGACCACCGGATCAGAAGAGCGCCTATAATTAATTGACTTGGGTGGGATCCTAGTAGACAGTTTGCGAATGTGTTCAAACAACTGATTAAACTCGGGTCTATCAGAGTGTTTGAATGACCAGCAATAGCGGAAAATATCCTGTAAAGGAGAAAATGTTAAATGCGGAGGTAGCAGGTCCTCAGCTCTATATCTACTTCACAATATAGAAATCTGAATCGGGGTGTATCACCTGTGTATATCCTGTGTATATTTTTTCAATATCAAAACATTTTTCTAAACATATTTAGCATGAATGGAAATGGTAGTTTGGTAAGTGAACGTCACTTATATACTCTGCATTTATACCTCAGGTAAGTTCTAATTCTTTCAAACCTTCTTATCAAAAAGAGTAAAGCAATATGCAGTTTTGAAGATATTTCTGGGTTATTTCAATCTATTAAAAAAAGGAAGAATAAAACACAGAAAGACAGAAAAAATTCTTTAATGTGGGTGAGGCCTACTGTTAAATGTGTAAATTTAGTTTCCTGTACAAAGTCCAATGATCCTTAGTTAGTCTTCAGAAAGTAAAAACACATAAGAAATCCTTATCAAATGATGTTATTTGCTCATTTGTTTTATAACTAGAATTTTACTTGAAAATATGGCTATTTTTTTCCTTTTAGTACATCATTCATTTTGATCATATTTATATTTTCTGCAGTTACATCTTTACAGAAAAATGGCTTTTCATGTATTTTAATGTCTTTCTTAATGGCTTTAAATGAACTTCCAACACAAAAGAGCTCTTGATTTGAAACTTGTGTATTGATAATCAGTCACGCCAACATATTTTTGAATTCCTCTGGAAATTTTAATCTTTTGAAGTTTGACATTCTTCTTTAAGATATCAAGTTCTGAAATGTTTCTTATCATAAACAAGCACAGATACACTACATGTGCAATATTATGGTTGTGGTGTTTCTTAATTTCATGAATAATGAATCCAATACAGTTTTGGGTGAAAACAATTTCAACTGGTATTTTAGGCCTCTACAATAATAAGTGAAAATTATTTTAATTCTGAAGACAGAAGAATAATATTCTATATAATATATGATTATATTGCTACCCCGATACTTTTGCTGTGTTTTATACACTTGTAATAAAGTTTAACAACCATTCCATTACACAGGTGACACATTATTTACTTACAATTCTCTGTTATACAACCTTTTCTTAAATGCAAATCATAAACAGCAGAGAACAAGAAAACAAAAAAAAAGGGCTAAAAATATTGTGAAGTAGATAATAATTTCTATAGCTTTGTGAGTATATAACATTTACCCTTGCATATTATGGAAAATATTAAATATGTTACAATACATGTATAAATATCACAAATCTGACAAAGCCACACAAAAATGCTAAATCACATTTTGTACTTCATAACTTCAAAGCTGCAAAAACAAGGCAATCTGACCTAGAAACATACTGACCTTGACTTCTTTAGAAGCCATCACACTCCCAAGAGATTGCTTGATCCCCCTTCCTACTTGCCATATGATGCACTCAGGTGGTTGGTTCCTGAAGGGCCAATCCCCCACTAGTAGCTCATACCATATTGTTCTGTACAAAAGATACAACATCATTAAAACCCTGTGAAATTTGGATCACCTATAATGCATTTATGTAGTATGTGTGTGTGTGATAATTGAAATGATGAAATTAAATAAGTTGATATTACAGGATGTGCAATGGTCTATTCTGATGTGTACAAGCTGTACATGTGTTTCTGTGGAATTAATGTTTAATGTATTTTTCATGATGTTTTCCAATATAAATGTAATATAACTACTTAATCAGGGATTGAAGCTTCGAGTTTCAAGTTTTATAATCTCTAGATATAAATTTAGCATATTCAAAATCAACTTAAAAATGCAATAAACACTATAGTTGTCAATATACACTGTGTTGGGTTCAATTTATTTCATTTGTATTAAATACAAAAAGGGTGTGCAGTATTTTGTGGATTAAAGACTATTTTAGCAGATTCACACATATATTCAGTTGGTCTTAAAGTGATAAGGAGATTTGAATCAAGACAAGTGCATGAAACTTCTTTTGAAGTCATTATCCATTATTCTACTAACAAATTTTGCTTACTATAGCAATTAAGATAGCTTAATTAAAGTATCCAATGGTCCAATGTAAAAAAAAATAATAATAAAAAATAGAATATAATTTCTTTTGTATCTTTTGTGGACTGATACCTTTGGCGCTTGCATCAAATTGATTTCTTGTTACAAGTGTGTTTTCAAGCACTGAAAAGATCATATGATTTAACACCAGTTTAAGCTGATCTGGCCGACTATATATTTTGACCACCAACCTATACAACTTTTTCTTCAGGTTTTCATTTCATCAATTCAGAATTTGTATGCTTTCCATTCAATACTGTAAATTTTGATTGTACAGCAAGAACATAAATGTGCACCATTAAATAAAACAAATATGATAAAATGTAATGATCAGGCAGATTACGTATAAATTTTTGCATTTTTTTTTTTCACATTCATTACAGAACATATTTTGTTAATGTAAAATGCTTGATATAATTTCACTAGCACCCCTAATCAGAGCTACCATGGCAACAATTTAACCCATCACACAGTATCAATGTTCAAAATTCTTGAAAACTTTTCATCCTGTCAGAAAGACTGATAAAAGTTCATCATATTTATGTAAAATGTCGAAGATCAGCTAAGTATACAAGCTGATCCAGGCTTCATGATTCTTGTTTCCTTATATATAATTATTCAATGTACATTTTCCAGATGAAAATTCCTCCATCACATTGATCTTTCTGTTCTATCAAAGCACAGCTCTGTAATATGTTTAGTGCTACAGAAATGTAGCCATGTACCAGAACATTACCTCAACTACATGCTTTTGTACTCAGCATATTAATTTATCTTTATTTTCTTTTCAGTATTGTAACAAAATTGGCAATGGCAACTGAACCCCCCCCCCCCCCTTTTTTTTTGCCTTAAGTGGAAGTATTGGTGTTTTTAATATATGTTCATTAAGCATACCCAAATGCATAAACATCCGACTTTTCAGAAAATGGTAGGTCTACTTTAGATCGCCCTGAATGCAGACATCGAATGACCTCTGGCGAGAGGTAACACAACCAGCCAGGGGAAATGTGCAGCCAATCACCTTTCCTGTAACAGGACAACAGAGATGATTTAATTGCATTTTGTGATATACATGTAAGCTATGTAAGGTATGTAACCTTCTGTAATATTGGTACAATGTACTGGAATAACAGATTACTACTGCTTGACATCAGGAAAACTTCAAAATAAGTTGTCATTAACAAATAAGTACCCTAGCATACTTGAAATGTTTTGTAATTATGGGTTGTGTTGAAAGGGGATGAAAACTACATAACTAAAAAACATACCTGTTGCCATGGCAAATTTTGGTCACACTAAATAAACCAAAGTCTGTGATCACAACTTTGCCATTTTCTAGGAAAATATTCTTTGTTTTTAAGTCTTTATGGATGATTCCTCTAGCGTGTAGATAGCCCATGCCCTTGAAAAAAAAAATACCAACATATTTATACAATTGTCTTTTTACATGTATATTCAAAACTATGCTTTACTAAGGCATGCTGACCATACTAGTATATAAAAATGTCAGCATAGTTAAACAGGAAAGAACTGGTTCTAAAACCAGAATACTACACCAAGAACTACGCCAGTAATACCAGGATTTGACACTAATTTCATGGAATTGACTAGTCTGAGGACTGCAGTCCCAAAGTCTCTAGAAGGGGATGGGGGAGTGGGAGAAGGAATGCTACCAAGGAGACCAAAGTCTATAGGGACATGCTCTCCAGGTGACCCAAAGTGTCCACAGGGGTCTGAGGACACACTTTCCTACACACCAATCATCTCTCAAGGTGTCTCCCAAGTCTTTAGAGGGGTCTGGGAGTGCATAACACATTCAACATCTAAGGTCACAAGGACTGGTATGTTCACTGCATTTGTCTACAGGTTTTAATAAGGAATTAAACTTCCTCTGAGGACTTAAGTATGTGAAGATTCAATGAAAATACATCATATAAAATTCAAGGATTCACCATAAAAATTCTGTACAAATATTTGAAAAAACACTGGTGTTTATACTACTTTATTTCAGAAACTCACAACCTGAGCAAGATTACCAATTATCTAAATTCAGTTAAAATGTTATACATGTATATGTTGACAATTTTATTTATGAATTCTGTGTGTCAGATGAACATCTACTTACACCAATATTCCATAAATATTGACAAACATGTGCCTTGATGATCACAGGTTTTGCTTACACTCAGATACCCTCAGGTACACATAAAGATGCACTAACTTTGTATGCTTGTATCTAAGCAAACATTACAAAAGCAGCATGTCAGAATCAAAGTCACTTGTTGTAAAATACAATGAAAATCAAAAGAAAATTGTCTCATAATTTCAATTCTTTATTATTATGTGTTAGCATCACACGTTAATAATTCATTTATGAATTTTGTAAAAGAAAAAAAAAATCAATAATTTTTCGACTACTTAAATCTGAACAACAATGCATTTTTACAATTGTATTTTTGAGACAATGCTATTGAAGATTGCATAATATGTTGCACTAATTTTCAAGCAGATGAACTGCATTCGTGGGCTGAGTACTTTGGTGTCTACAGTCAAGACAGCTATAATTGGGGGGGGGGGGGGGGGGGGGATCATTAATCAACTGTTGTGATTTTAAAAGGACTTTTTTTTTTCAATGTTTATTCCCATGAAAATTTTGACCCCATATTGTGGCCCCAACTTAGCCCAAAAAGTCACAGCATAACTGGACATAAACTTACACCACACAACAAGTTTAACAAAGGTCATATGAATATGGGTGCAGAATTTTTTTATATATTGTCCTCCAGACAATAATTTTATCGAGGGCTAAAACATCAGAATGATTTCGATTTCGAAGTGCTGCAGTTTTAGATAACTTATAATTAAATACACACATTTGTTTTTTGGAGTTCTTGCAAAATACTGTGACATAATTTTGAGCTAAAACAATAGATACTATCCAGTCAAATGACCCACCCTATATTTCCTTTTTTTATTATCTACTCTTTGAAGAGGGCAAGACTAATCATTTAAACAAACTTTAATTCCCTTAACCCAATGATGATTTGTGCCAAGTTTGATTAAAACTGGTCTGTTGGTTCTGCAGAAGATGAAAATGTGAAGAGTTTACAGGTAGATGGACAGACAATAGGTGATCAGAAAAGCTCGTAACCTTTCAGGTCAGGTGAGCTAAAAATCCAGCATTCTTTTTTGTCACCATAAAAGAGTGTCAATAGTATGCTTGAAGAACATGTTCTCTAGTAACCAGTGTATTAAAGAAATTTGGAAGATGTCAAAAATATCCAACTGCATTACACAACTTAATCATAATTCAATTCAAAGAAAACATTTGAAATCTGGCAGTATCTACACTTGAATTAACCTCCATTCTAAATTCTGAATATACAATACATTTGTATTTGAGTTACAAAGCAAAGGCTTACCTGTGCTATTTGTTGAGCTATCAGTATTGTTTTGTTCATGTTGAATTTTTCTCGGACATTGGTACGGACATATGTGTAGAGAGTCTGACCACTGCAGTAACTATCAAAGAAACACACAGTGTGCATGTATACGAACAGATTAAAATGGCTGATTGAACTCATATTTATCCTTCAAAATTATCTGAAATACCTGTCTTTTAGATAATCTCTTTCAATTTACCTGGTAACTATGGCAAGTTGAGGAGGTTTCATGCATGCACCCATAAATAGTAACAGGTTTTCATGCCTTGTGTTCTTCAGCATGGCCACCTTAAATCATGTAAATATTGCCAATAAGCAAAGTATTATGCTTAAAAGAATACATTTTATTTGTGTTACAAGTTAACATTGATGTTCTTTATGGGAAAACTCATTGTGAATACAAATCCTGCCTGAGAATGTCATCTGCCTGTATGTTACTTCTAGTTTGAATGCTGGGAGAGAGGCTTGGTAGTTTATTGTTCATACATGTACATGCAACTCTAGATTCTCAAAAAATAATGAAGATCCTATATCAATGTCAGTTTAAATCTTGAGGCTGTTTTCTGTCTGGAACTTCCTTCTAAGTTTGAATAGCGAGACCAGACACTTAGTCTACTATTAGACCATTTTCTTCTTGTGGGTTATCTAGAACTGAATACCAAGACTTGACCTTGGTTTGTTTAAACTTTGTGACTGTTTTCTACCTGTGACTTATCTTCACTTTGGTAATATATCCAAAGGGCATTTCAAGCACCATAACACTACAAAATTAGATCTTTAAAGAACCACAGTCCAAAATTCTGAAAGAAAAACTTATCTATAAGGGATGTGACCTATGCTTTACATCATGTGTAAATTCTTCTTGGGGAAAAACTTCCAAGAGATCTTTAACAAGCGGCCCCAGTCAAGGAAATTTTATGAAAACAATGCACTAACTCATGGATGTCATCAAATATCCTAGACCTGACCACAACAAGAGACAAAGCAACAACACCAGAAATAAGGCCAAAAAGAAGATAATAAATTTTTCTTTGAACTTACATAGAAGAGGATAAAGATAATCTCAAAAATCTTCGGCAACACATGAAGGACAGTAGCCTCAAGAATAAACAAAAACAAGATAGTAATTAAAACTGTTAGTAGCTACATTAAAATTTTTTTTCCACAAGTGTAGCCTCTACCCTGGTCAACTGTCAGTGAAGATTTTATCTAATAGTTATATAGAACTCTTAAATTTCAATTCTATATAGAGTACAGGACTGGATGACATCACAGCAAGATTCATAAAAGATGGGCAGACTTTTTAAATTACCCATTACTTGTGATATAAACCTATCCACTACTTCTAGGACTGTACCCAATGACATGAAAGTGGCATTAATCAAACTATTAAAAAGGCAGTTAATCTGATGTTGGAAATTGTATACTGGTCAGTATTTTAAGTATTGTTTCCAAGGTTTTAGAGGATGTTATTCCCAACTTAAATTTTTTTTTTAAATGAAAACAAAATCTTATTGAATTCAACTTTGGTTTTAGAAGTATATTTTCTACTGAAACATGTTCAATACACTTGTTTGATTTTATGAAAGGAAATGCAGCAAAATGGTCTTTACACACTAAGATGCTTATGCTGCACCTACAAAAGACCTTTGACACTGTTGACCATGAAATCTTATAAACCCCAAAGCTATTGCAGAAAGATATGGAAATGTTTTGAAGCAGTGTTCAAATTGACTCAGACAAGAAGTTATCTTTACATTTGGAAAAGACTGAATGTATCTTGTTTGGATCCAGAAAAAAACTATCTGGTGTTTGAATGTAAGGGACACAATATAAATCCTACAAAAAAGTGAAGTACTTGTGTGTTTTCATTGATCAATTCTTAATGGAGAATAATTCTGAAGAAACATGAGTTTTATATGACATGGACCAATAGCAACAAAATGGAAACAGAACAGACAAAAGTTTGCGACTTCATTCTTAGAATGTCATATAATGAGACTATACGCCAACTTTGTTTGTATGATATAATGTTGATAAAGTCAAATGAACCAATCAAACTGCATGTTACAATTCAATATATAAATAAATAAAGATCTGAAGTTATGAAACTGATAGTTATTCTTTAATTCAAATCCTAATGCTTTAGCTACTTGTGACTTACATGCAGTAGCAATCTGTTAATGTTATATTCTGAGATCGGTCCCAGTCTATGACTTACCTCTAGTTTGAATGCTGAAAGCTGAGCTTGGTTGTTGTCAGAGTCAGGGTCCATATGTAACATTTTAATGGCTACTTGTCCATGCCACGTACCCCTACAAGAGGAATGGTATCCATTACATAATATAGGTTCTCAATTTTCATAAATCTTAAATAATTCAGTACTTGTCGATAATCAACCTTTACATTTAAAACGGGTTATTTAAGGATGGATTCTTATGATTCAGACAGATTAGAAGTTATGAAGCATGCGGATCATTCCTCTTTCTTACTCACATCTGTACATTTAGTACTAAGATGGAGTCATGGGAACTTGAATGATTGGGAACTATATTTCAAATGGAAATCAATTGCATAATGAAGTATCACTTGCAAAATTTTAAAAATAGTGGCTTTTGTCTCCAGTAGAAAAGAATCACAGCAAGAAAAGATTTTCAGAGATATGGGAACAAGTTGTAACTGACAAAGGTATCGGAGTATAGTAAATTTGCATATTTTGAACTTCCTACCTTCCTGGGCATTTAAATGTGCTACCCTTAATCTTTTTGTAAAGAAGAAAATTTAGAAAATCTTCTTCTCTTTCTTACATCATCAAATATCCCTATTGTTAATACATGAAAATATCCAAAATCTCTAAGCAATTCAGTATGATGGAAATAACGGTCAATGTGTGAAAATTCAAAATTATCAGAGGAAATTTGTTCTACCTTATTGAATTTGCTGATGCATGTTTATGCAAAACATTTGGATAAATCTTGAGAATGTACAATTTTGCCAACTTTAATGGAATATCAAGGTCCTTCATTATGAAAAGATTGTGACTTTGAACTAATCTTGAGACAAAACCAAGAACTACAACACCCAGTTTTCTGTGTGTCAAAAGAATGTACATCTATTCTATTGCTGTTGCATACAAAATTTTATATCCTAACACATCCAGTATATTTGGGAAGAATCCATCCGTAACAAAATACTGCCTTACTTATATACTGTTCCAAATCGCCCTGTTCCAATCTTGTCCATGAACTTTAACTGCTCAAATGGAATATCCCACTCTTTGAGTGTTACAGAAAGCTGCAAAAAGAGAAAACAATTTACACTTCGTACATTTAATATAACATACATCTTTATTTTCTAAAACTAGGACTAATACCCTAAAATGGCAAATTAACATATTTAACCATTCCCAGTGATTTAACATTGGCCAAATGATCTTTGTTCAAGGTCAAGGCAGTAGAAGCAAGAACCTTTGTATCAAGCATGAATATTTCATATCCTTCCATTGCAGAAGTATGACTGGTACATCAATCTCGGGCTTTTTTTTAACCACTGACCTTGATTTTGACCAGATAGCATTGGTTCAAGGTTATGAACATACCATCTGGCCTTAAGACAACCTTTGTGTCAAGTATATGCATCTAATGTCTCTCCATAACCAAAGTTCTGCTTTGAATTTTGAACTTTTTAATCAGTGACTTTGACTGGCCAAATGATCATGACACACAACCTTTCCATTAAGTATATATAAGCTAATATCACTCCATTACAAAGTTATGAAACAGACAACATCCTGTTCTATATTGATAATTAACTGTGTTTGATTTTAACACCTGTTCTATATAAGCATTTTTTTTAAGTTCATAGAGCAATGTTTATTTTAATGTTATATACGGATGCCTCTGTCCCAATAGTAAATGTTTATGCAAAAATACCAAATACTACATCATTATTGACTTTTGATATTGGTTGACATTTTACTTCAACAAGCCAAAGGAAGCACTGAGGTCAATGGCCAAGATGTATATCACTTCCACTGAGTATATAAAGCTAGGGTCAACCAATATCAAAAGCAAACAATTGTTTTATCAAATTAACGTAGATTTGAAAGTGTTTTCTCTGAGGAAAAAATTCTCATGAACAAGTCATCCAAAAGACTTTATGTCATAATAATAATTTGAAAAATGCCATAATGACAAAGATATAATTTGAACAACATCACAATCATGGCAATCAACACCATAACACTGAATAAATGCAATGTTCACCTCTCATTCATAATGGAGCAGTGAATATTACATTTTCTATCTTGAAGTGATGTGTTGTTTCAGTCAATCAAGAAAAAGGAAAATTTAAGTTATCTAATAAATACATATAATAGCCCAGTACTAGTTCAATACATATGTTTATCTATGAACATAATATATAATATATATTTCTCCACAAACATTACTGTATATACATGTACACAAGTCCAGTAACACTGACCAGTGTATAAAATGTTTATTTACCGTATACACTTACGTGAAAGTTGATCCATGTATTAAGTCAGTGACCCTATTTTTTCAATTCCTTTTTTAGGAACTTGACAAGTTGACATTTTTTGTGGAAAATATCAACAGTGTCACTAACAAAGCTATGTACACAAAATTTAATTTCACAGTATGTTTGTATTTTTGATAATTTGGAATACTTTTATTGTTTTATAAGCGTGTATTAAAAAATACATAATGGGGCATATAATAAATTTATCATTACTACAGTAACTTGATCTAAAGAGTTGGATCACGTCAAGTTGACATGTGCTGATCATCAGATCAAACGAGACGCAAAACTTGACATGATCCGACTTACTTGATCAAATTACTGTAGTAATAAAATATATTTCTTTACAGACATTATATACAAACTTTATTACTGTCTTATGTATTTATCAAGAAGTTTCTGATAAATCTTTAGATGTGATAGAAAGTTACAAGAGGATCTTTAAACTTCTATAGAATGTATGCAAAAAACAAATTGATAATATAAAACTTAAGGAAAACAAGCATTTTAATAGAAACATTAAAAAATTATTATTGAGATGTAGAAAACTTTGAATAAATATTGGTGAAATTTTTATAGTAAATGTTAAATATTCCCAACTTCTAGGTGTTTACATTGATAAATGTCTTACACAGTCAAATGTCTCGAGTATCACAAAAAATTTCAGTCAGAAACTAATTGTCTTAAGGAAGCTGAATTGATGTCAAAGGCAGCACTACTAAAAATTTACCATACCATAGTTTTTTTTCATTTTAATTATTGTTGTACAGTGTGGCATGATGCCAAGAACAAGACAAATATTGATAGGCTTTTCAAATTACAGAAGAGCGCAGCAAGAATCATTTTACACATTAAAGTACCTCGATTTGTGTCAACTTCTTTTATGCTTTCAAATTTGAGTTGTATGCTTCTGTCTGATTATTCATCTATCAAAAAATTATTCTTGAGTTTAAAGTAACTGTTTACATCACATGACACCAGACTATTTGAATGTTTTTAGATTTGTGAACAAAAGAGATACAAGAGCTCTAATAATTTGATCAAAGTTACAAGCTCTAAAACAGAATATTTTTAAAGATCTTTTATCATTTCAGTATCAACTTTATGTAACCAGACATTATTAGAAATTGCACGACTTTGATATCTTTTATATCAGCCTATCTCCAACATTATTTTGATTCTCAAAGTGTTATGATTTCTTCTGAGGTAGCTCAATATCCATTATGTGATATTTTTATTTTCATGTGTGATGACATATGTTTTTTGATATTGTATATATGTTAATGGCAGGACCACAATATAAACTAGTTTGTATAATAACTAATTGTGTAATCTGGTCCCACTGGTCTATACATTTATATGTACAGATAATATATGCATACACTATTGCCCCGGTCCCAGTGGTGTATAATGCCATCCTGACTGTCCATGGAATCTTCTCTCTCTAATGTCTTCTCTGATGCATTACTCTACAATACACACAAATACACAAAGGTTATGCATGTTTCAGTGCTTTTTTTTTTATTGGTAAATAGCAAAATTTCTTAACATTTGAATACTAATAAGTGCAATACACATTTTCATGACTATTGCAAAGCCTGCTGTGTTTGGAAAACAGATTATATCATGAATAACATGATAATGTAAATTTTACTTACATCAACTAGAGTTTTGTTGCTATCATCTGATGTATTAGTACCAACAACATCTCTGTAAAAATTCAATTATCTTGGTAATTACAGTATCAAAATCATGTACAAAGTGTGTTTTTCAAAGTATATCTGAACCATAACACAAAATCTACAATGTTTTGTTGTAATAATTCAAATACATTATGATAAAAAAAACTGGACGCCACCAGATAACTGAAAAATTGTTGAGTGTGGCAGAAAACAACAAACAAACAAACATTATGATAAAAAAAAATTTAAACCAGTAAAAAAAGTGCCTTTATCTTGTATAAATATACCTAAAATTGCTGACTAGTACTGTTACGACAATATACTTTAATACTAATTTTGTGTAGCCAGGTTTCCAAGACCTGATGCTGAACAAATAGCATGTCTAAAAACTTACCTGCTATTAGACAAGGAAGGATCTTTTCCTAAGACATCACCATCAGCACTAGATTCTACAATCTCTGTAAGAACAAGGCTGGTGGTAACAGTAACAGATATAGAAATATCTAGATGTACAATCTCTGGATCAGGAAGTTGAACAAACCCTTTATCACCTTCAACATCTTTTGTTACTTATATATCACTCTAACACTAAATGTACATAAGCATGTCATGAATGCCTCTGAGGAAGTTGATTGGCAGAATCGTGTTTCTCAGAGAGATATCTCAAGGACGGAGATAGTCCTACTTATTGTTGATGATTACATGTATTTTGTATCAAAACCACATTTTAAACACACCCAAATTCTCCATGTAATTTTTTTCTTTATCTAATATACCTTACATTTACATACTGTGCCTCGGTGTCTTGTCAGTATAGGCTTATTTTAGCTATCAAATTCTCACATTTACTTTTAAAAAATAGAAATGAAACTGGGCACATATTCTTTAATTAAAGACGTAACTGAAATCTATTTCTTAACCCATTTCCATATCAAAAGCTTAAACTAACCTGGAAAAGTGAAAGTTGGAGAGTTCTGTGTATTGGCTGGAGAGGGTGTATACCTCATAGTTGTAGGGGAGGAGGGGGTGGAGGAATTACATGATGAAGGATTGGAACCGGAATCTGTATGGAAAACTGGAACTGAGTTGATCTTGTTTGGTTTTAAATGAATGCCATTTCTTTCCGCACTTGGACTTGGGGAACCTATTAAGAATAACATACAAAAAAAAAAAATACAAAAAACATGATACAGAAGTCTTTCTGTATAATATTAGAAACAAATTCTATAGCAAAAAGTTTATCATCCAAGTAACTGTACATCATGCTCACATTACATTCTATAAAGACATTATTTTTACTGATATTCATTTTTCTGATCTTGATACATGCAGGATATGTGGAGAAGTTCCAATGACCAAAACATAAGAAATTAATTTTCAATCTTAGAAAAGAGAAAGAAATCTGAAAGGGGTCCTTCAGCATGTTATTATTATGATACAATAACTTTTTGGAGTGTTTACTTGATATATCAATTCAATCATCCTTACCATCTCTGTGTCGAAGATCAATAGAGTAATAATCTGGTTGACATTGTGATGGGGCACGACTTGTACAGTCTCGGTGACACTTAAACCTACCAATCAAAATCTATAATTAAGGATATCATCTATATGTCAGTTTTCAGACTGAAGAACATAGATAAAATATATAAAAAAACCTTTTTCTTTCAATTCTTATTACCTTTAAATTTTATGAAAATAATATATCTCTTTTGCAATCAGTAAAAAATTTCTTAACAATTGAATGTAGTCAATTATTACTTCAATGAATTTTCAATGAAATTCAAAGGACTTCACATTATTGCAAACAATGACAATACAGTGTACATAAAATAACTCATTCCCATAAGAAATATTCAATCTCTACAAATTTCACTAACAACCAAATAGCTACTTTGAAAACGAACATGGTACAATCACAACACTTATTAGTTATAAGTTATCTAAAGTTACAACAACAAACAGATTTAATATAAAATCCAATATCCCTGTACCAACTCAAATGATAATAACTTTTACACATCATTTTCAAAAACTACTGTTTTAAAGGGGCATAGCCAAGGTCTATTTGAATTACGAAAGTTAGATAGAAGTGACAGAGTTCACAAACAAAAGAATTGCTACATGTATTTGTTGTTGTTTTTGCAAATTTTACAAAATTGGTTTTTTTTTTCAAAATATTCACCTGAAGACATTCTGGTTCAATTTAAATGAAATGAAAGCCATTAATCTCAGAATACTTTTACAATTTAATCAATACCAATTTCATCTTTGAAAATGACATAAAACTGTATCTATAAATGGAAATGAAGCACTAAAATTAAAGTAGGAGTTTCAATCATTATATCTCTGCAATAGTTGGTCATAGCATTATTCTAAATCATGAAAGATTTTTTTCTTCTTTCAAAATGAACAAGAAATGTCTTCATGAAAACTTTTTGAAGACAGAAAATTTGGCATGAAATATACAAGGAAATTTTGTTTGTGAAATCATTTTTCTCACTACTATAGAAGCAAACTGATACAGAGGGATGGGGCCATTATAAACCCCCTCCCCCCCCCCCCCCCCCCCCCATGAGTCCAAAAGTGATACTCATATTGCAAAGACCCAGTAGGCTGGTGAACTTAATACATTTCCGATAGGTTCTTAGTGTCTAAATATATCTTAATTTCTGTATAGTGCAACATGAATTTCAGTGTTCGTTCAAAATTTCTGGGTGGCTGATAGACAGTAATTGATTTGTATCTGTTATTTGTAATGAAGATTCAAGTTTGTTCAGACATGATCCTTGGGAGAAAGATGAGGCAACAGTAGTGGTTTAATGTTTAGCATACAAATACACTAATGTTTAGCATACAAATACACAGAAATATTCTTTTTACATTAATGTCTTCTTCACAAGGATTACAACAGCGTAGCTCATCAAATTATCAAGCATCTTCAATTAGTGTAGAATTGAGTCTGTACAAACCATAAGCCCCAGGGCAGGGATGGGTCACTGTAGGGGTTTAAAGCATTAGATAGAAAAATTCTTCAAAATCTTTTCGTAAAGAACAGTATGTAGAAATGTAAAATCTAGTACATTTACACCATAATCCACCAAAGATGTATATAGTTTTACAGAAATTCTTCAAAACCTTTCCATGAACACTGGGGTATAATTCATAAAAGATGAGCATCCTCTGATAGTGTAAATTCAAATTTTCATATCATGCTCCCAAGGGCCATGGAAGAGTCACAATTGTAGTTTAGAATAAGAACACATGGGAAAATCATCTCAAGAACCACCAGAGTGCAATTACATGCAAGCATCCTCCGTTAGTGGATTATATGTGTTCAGACTATGCTCCCTGAATCAGTGCAGGGCCACAGTAGGGGTTTAATGTTTTAAATGAGGATATATTTCATTATAACTTTTCTCAAGAAGCTCGATGTTTAAATTTTACTAAAAATATGCAGACAGTAGATGTAAAATTTCATACACAATGACACGTTAAGCAGAACCACAACAGGGTTTTTGATGTTTTACGAACTAACAATATATAGAAATATTCTTAAATAAGTTTCTTTTGAAGTATCATCCAGGGTAAAGTTTGTCAGTTCAGTATAGATTAAAGTTTGCTGAAACTATATGTACACTGGGGAACAAAGTAAACTCTTACACTGAAATATACAGGAAAATTCTTATGACATCTTCTCAATAAGACACAGAAATTTTCTCAAATTAATATGCAACCATTTATACATAGTGTTGTTCGAGATAATTCAAATCATGATCCTCCGTGTTAATATGGAATCACAGTTTTACAAAGAGGAATAAAGAGTCACAAAAATATTTACACTGATCTGATCATGTCGCACGAATCTAGTTAGTTCACACTACAAGTCTATGACCCCTGAAGTCAGGGCAAGGTCAGACCAAGCGTTAGAAGTCATTCCTAAGAATATATAGGAATATTCTGTAAACATCTACCTTTTAGAAACCATCATGGACACTTTTACTAATTTCAAGTACAAATACACAGTACGGTGTAGTATCCATAACCTTTGGGTAAGGATAAGGTCGCCATACAGTTTCACAGGTTTACAATAGATTATATAGGACAATTTAAGAAAATTTTCTTCTGCTGAACTACAAAGATAAATATACTTTTATAGTCACAACACTAATGGTTTCATGCAAATATATATCAAAATCAAGATGAAAAATGCAATGGGCTCATAGGCCTCGAGTGGCACTGATGGGGAAGTTGCATAGCTATGCCCCTACTTTACTGCTCTGCTTACACCTACTGAGGGAACAAATGTGGTAAGTTAAAAACTTTAAATATTTAAAGATTATAGTATTGTAACCCTACTTTGTTTCATGAGTAAAATCATGAGATTTGTGCATACCTCTTGATGAAATATTTGTCAACTATGCCAGTTCCTTAAGATTGTATTCTTCAATTAGATTGGGTTTGTTCACAAATGTTATTTGTCAAGAAGTTTAGCAATGGTAATAAACAAAATAAAGTTGTCACAATCAAAGTCGGTTGATGATAAATTTTAATTATTTTGATGACTCTGTAAAATAATTATAAGATTCTGTTTACAGAATACTTTTGCTATAATAGTGAGGAGATCTGATGTTAGTGCTAGGCTGTTCTAGGTAACACCAAACACGTAGCACCAACTCGCAACTTGTGACTCGACAACTTACTTGCAAATTTTACATGTCTTTCCCCTGAAGTAAATCTGTTTTGAACAGACTTCACATGTACCGCTCATTATGTAGCCTTTCTTAAATCTATGATAGAAATATATTCAAAACAAAACTCAAAACACAACACATAATGCAAGACTGTTGTTCCACGGTATCACTACGTCAGTACACGTCCTAGAAACAAAAAGATCTAAAACCACAACATCTTCTGAGCTAATCGATGTAGAAATTGTTTGTCTCACTCACTGAAAATTCCCCTTTCATCCCCATTTATTACTTTTTGGAGCTCTGGACAAACAGTTTCACATCTGTGATCTTACCCCCTGTGTTCTATTAGTACATGTACACTGTACAGAAGATTATTTTGCTTACTTGCAGACTTTGCACTTGTATCCCAGAAACATTTGTTTGTGACAAAAGTCACATGTTGTGATCTTAAATGTGTTTGATATCCTAAGACAAACCAGAATTCATATATTAATATAAAAATCCACAACAAGTATCCATGTGGGATACTGAAATCTCATCCAAGAGGTTCAATATTTCAGTCTGGGTCAAGGCTTGCAGAGTCCCTGCCTGAAATATTTAGACCAACAGTGCGATTTCCTTTATCCCATATGTATCAACTCATGCTGGATAATTTTTCTCCCATTACTTGAATAATGTAGATTTTAAAATTTTGAAAACTTCAGATTGCACTGGATTATTGCAATCTTCATTCATCATTAAATTTGAAACAAAAACCAGTTAGACAGAGTATACTTGGAATTGGTTTACAATTTACAGGTGAACCAAGGCATTAAAATTTATTCTCACAGAACGTCTGTTGAAAAGTAACATGAAGACATTGACACAGCTATAAAGTATTAAGTGGTAATATTTTTTGGAACGAGTAGACTGATCTCATATGAGCAGTAATGGGAGATACATTTATAAATATACACTGTAAAATGCATTATTTTCTTTTCTTCACATGTATTTTGAATTATATCTTTCCGCATATTTTAATGATTTTATATTGTGATTTACAGCAAATTGGTCTATTAGCCCACATATGTAAACAAAGTAAATTTGAATAAAAAAAAAAGAGACTCAAACCTGTGTACCAACTTTGGAGACCGGGAAGTACTGAGATTATCTGAAATGTAACAATATAACATGACTACTAGACAGAAAATTCCAATGAGATAATTCAATATAATATATATATATATATATATATCTATCACTTTAGGTCAATGAAAAGGCAAAACATCCTGGAGAAGAAAAGGTTTACACAATATGGTTTTTACTATTATCATAACTGTTTAGTTTCCTGTTGACTTTCATCAAGTTTTGGTTATTACTTTTCAAATTTAAAGTAATCATATGATTGCTGTCTGGCCATCAGAGCTAATTGTGAACACCAGGTTTCACACCACCAAGCTAAGTATACCGAGAAATTGAAACTGGAAATTCATCATGAACATTTGCTATTTGAAGTTGTGAAAAAATGGAGATTTCTTTTTCTATTGCACAAAGTGAATTACTATTTCGATCCACTGTTGCTTTAGTTGTACTATGATCAAAACAAGACGCCCACAGGCCTTAAGTCACCTGAGTATTACTTGCCCCAAAGACTATGAAGTCTATAATAATTTTCCTGTTGTACATATCTTAGCTAAATTCTAATATTCAGCAGCAGTATAAAACAAGATGTGTTCTCAAAATTTGAATGACCCTGAAAATTCTCATACTGATGAAAGACTTTACATAATAAATGTTATACTAACACTATTTGATTATTTTGGATCCACCCTAGACATGGAATCCTGGTGTTGCAAAATTCACGCTTTTGGTAAATCCCTTTCTGCTTTTCCTAACTATGCATTTAGTTTTTATACAGCATCAGCAAAATTAAAGAATATCAAATGTCAAGATAATAATCATTATGATAATTTGGGTCTCACTCTAGAACCAAACCCCTACCCCTTGGATCATGAAATTTACAATTTTGGTAAAGCATAAATGGCTACCTGCTTCTTCTAAATATCTATATAGTTTCAATTTAGTATCAAAAGCATTAAATATGTATAATAAATGTTTTACACATAAATATTATATGTCAAGTTTGGCCCTGGAGTCAGAACCTTTATTACATTATCATGAAATTTACAATTTTGAGAACATAAAATTTACAATTTTGGTAGATCCTTCCAGCTCTACATAACTATGCATTTAGTTTTTCTTGCAGATGTTTGGTTGTAGAGAAAATATTTGAAATTCAGTCAATTTTTGGCAGTTTTAGTCACACTACTAAGGCTTTGACATTTTCACCTTCAGGGCTGTGATGTCCACAAAAATTTCTTGTGATAATGACTCTGCATTTCACAACAAATCTGAGACTGTTTAATTTGTCCATGGGCACAACTGCCATCATGCTTTTCGAAGGGAAAGTACTGTCAAAATTGACCACAGAAATGAGAAAACAGTGTTATTTGCCAAGTAGATCATCTAATTAAAAAAAATCTATAACCCTGTTGTCAATGAATTCAGAAACTTCATGATTTGGAGATATTTGAGTGCATATAGACTTCAGATTGATAACCTTTTAATAAGGCTCTGCATTGTTTACAGGAGCACAAATACTAGGATGAAATTGAGATAAAATGAGATGTGAAAGATCATAAAGAACAGTCAACAGGATTATGGGAAGATTTTTTTAATGCTAAAAAGTCATTGGACGTACGTGTAGACTAAAATTTTATGCATCTTTGTATACATAATGAATATTTATGTTTGCATGCTGAAAGTCACACCCAAGAGGTTACTGTATAATTATCAGGCTCTTTCTGCATCATGTTTTCTCTGTGAATCAGATCCTTAACATCTATACTAAATTTATGCGAATTAATTTAATTTTGATTTAAGTGATCATGAGGAAATAATTCTAGCTGTTTTATCTAGAAATTCAGTGTCATACAAAGTAAAGCATATATAAATCTTTTAATGAAATGTGAAATCCATCTGGAACTTAAATTTTACATGACATTGTGTAGTCTTCCCCTGATCAATTAGTTGAAAAGGAAAGAATGATCCATCCAAAGCTCCAATGACTAGAGTTGTAAAGTAATCAGAATATTTTTGTAATGTCTATAATTATTCACGGTGTTATTAAACAGTCAAAAAATCATATACTATTATGTGTATTAAAATTCCAGGCATTATTACGCATTGATTAACATAAGGAAAATTACACATTAAATTAACTTTTATAACGCATTAAGTAGTCAATAGCATTAACATTCCAGTGTACACTGCCAACTGAACACAGTTTATCAAATATTCCACACTTACCTGGATTCTTACATAGAGAGATATCTCTATTTCAAAATCCAAACTTGTATGAAATTTATGCCAGTTTATTTTCCACAATTCAAAAATGCTCATGAACAAAGTAAAAATTGGATACACATGGGAAAAAACGAATTTATTGTAGATAACCCTAGGCCTTACAGTGTACATGATATGATCTGGACACAATTTTAGTATGCATAGCCATAAAATTCCAAAAGGAGGTCACAGTGACCTATATTTGGGTTATAACACAGCTTTCTCCCCACAAGATGTATCAATTGATACTCCTTGTCCCTGAGCATCAACTGACACACCTTTCACTTAAGATGTAACCAGCTGACCAAGCTTGATGGTTCTACACCTCACAGTGTGAAAGATATGATCTGGAAATGATTTGAGAATACATTGTCATAAAATTCCAGAAGGAGCCACACTGACCTATTTTTAGTTCACAAACTACCTTTCTTCCCAAGATGCATCAACTGGCCAAGCTTGATGGTCTTAATACTTAGGGTTGAATAATATGATCCAGTCAACATTTTAAAATGTACCAGGTATAACCATAAATTTTCAGAAGGAGATCACAGTGAATTATTTTTGGTTCACAATACACCTTTTCCCACAAGATGCATCAACTGACCATGTTCAATAGTCCTTGGCCTCACAATGTGAAAGATATGACCTTGACATGTTAAAGATAAGAGAGAGACAGACAGGTAATAATTATACCACTGAAATGGCCCTTTAAAATATGGGCATATACGAACTGTGCATTATTCTGTATTTTAATCACAATTGTGTTACCAGGAAAAATGCACTATAATCATGTGTTAGACATTTGATTATGGCTATAATAAGCTTTTCTACAATATTCTACATCATAAATTCAGTTGTCTTTCCAATTACCCTAAAGTTTCTAGGATAATTTGTACATTATCTTAGCAACTTCAAGGTAATTGGAAAGACAACTGAATTTATGATGTTTAAGAAGTTTGTCAGGGTGGTACACTATAAAAGAGTACTGTATTTACAATCTACATGTTATGAGATATGACATGGCAGGGAACAGATCTGTTTCATAGATATAGAGGTTGAGAGACAGAATCCAAAAAGGTAGATATAGTATGGGAGTGCATGCTGTTTATACTTACTGTCTAATGAGGGAGAGGTCTGTGAAGGAGAGGGGTGGGGGTCCTCATTGGAGGGCCGCCTAACCACATGGTTATTTTCCAGCGTCAGATCAGGCCGTTTCCTTCGCCTGCGGATACATGTCATAGATAATTACATATTAGCATGCAGTTCAATATTTCATTGATACAGAACTTGTCCATGTGTGCCATAGCATACATGCATATAAAATAAATTTGTATCATATTATAGTCTTCGAATTACCCATTAATGATAATTATCACTGAATTATATTCTGCAGAAATAAAACTAAAAACATTGAATGAAATTTTGTTAACCTGTTAAGTACATTTCATAGTTTTAGTGCACAATGCTGTAAACATACACATGTACAGAATAAGACTATATACTAGATCATATTTTTATGAGATCTGCAGTGCAAAAGTCTAAATATTGGTTCCAGTATCAAATCTCTTAGTAGCTATAGAATTCATGATATCCAATACCGTCTACTCCCTTTTCACAAGTTGGATTTTTGGGAAGTTAAATTTTTGTTGCAAACTTACTGTCTGACTTTTAAGCACATCCTAGGAGAATTATATTTTCAGCTACTAGAATGTGGTCAATTTTCAGCTACTAGAATGTGGTCAATATTTGAGAGAAAGAAAACTAAATACAAGTAAAAACAATTTTTCATGACATATATTATGAAGTGAGCTGGGTATTGTTGCTGAAATGATAATAGAGAACAAATATCAGTCTTCAAATGAAAAATGGCTTACAACTGAAAAAAAATGACAGAATTTGACCTGATATTGGCAGCAGATTCTATGAAAACATGATCTGATGTACCAGTAAATGTTGGCCAAATCCTCATTTTAAACATCTCTTGAAAGTAAAAATTTGTGTTGTGTACGTGTACAGTGTACAGTCCCTGAAATGTTCTAATTTCCCACCTGAATGGTGAGTGAATGGTGAAGGAATGCTGAGCTAATTGTGTGTGAATGCAGAATGCAACTTGGTGAACAGTTAATAAATGATGAACAAACACAGAGCACAAGCATAGTGCTAACTGAATGGTGAGCAAATAGTGAACTCTCAGTGGATACATGGTGAACAATTTATTTTGAATCTCTTGGGTGTTTTCCTCGCATTGCATTTTATTCCATAATCAGGTAAGAAAAAAAGACAATAAATCTTCATGAATAAATGATAAAAAAATGAAAAAATTCAAGAAATTGTTCTGCATGTTTAACGACAGTTATTAATTGCATTTATGAAATCCCAAAGTGTGGCATGTAGTCATTCCCTGTTGACTGATCATAATACATACAGATGAACTGTATTAGTTCATATTGCTATTTTTGACCAATATTAAAACTACTTATACACTTTTGATCATTTTCTTTTCCAATCAAGAATACAATTTATTAATTAGTATTGTTTTAGTTTCCCTCATACTGTTTTAGAGTTTTATTTCAATGACTTGTTCAAGAATAGATGTATTAAATGTAATTGTAAAAAGCCGAAACTTTTGAATTTCTTTGCTGTGGACTCAAAAACTAGAATAAACTGGAATTGAGGAAACTGCATCTTTCATAGCTCCCAATATTCCCACCACTGAGGTGTTGATATGGGGTACCTAGCTGTTCCTCGATTGTTTAATGCATATTTTATTTTAATGGAACACAACTATAGTGACCCAAGGCAAAATCCCAGAAGTGTAAATAAATATTAGTACAGTAATTAAATGAATTAAACTAATTTTACAAATATTTCAGATTTCAAGGATCAATATTAGCACTTAGTAAGCTTAAGCTTAAGTTGATCACCAAATAAATAAGTTTGAAAAATATTATCACTATTAAACTATTTAAAGATATATTGAATTCAAACAAGCAATCATCTCCAAGAAAATTATGTTCCTTTATAAAAAATATTTATAAAACGAGCTCACCCACATAATGACTACACAAATCTTAAATTGCAATATGTTGTCAATCTCCATACTCACACATGCCTTAAAACATTTAACAATTTATTACTATCACTTTTATTTAAAATTATACAACTTGTTGATGAGATAAATAAATTCAGTTCAGTATTTATTCTCACCTAGCCAAAACAAAATTTTGAGTGTTAAATTTAATTTTTAAATCGATTACCTGGTCATATGTTTCCATCACCATTAAGAAATAATTAACATACATGTCAACTTACCCGATTTAGGCTGAATTCTCCAGATTTTAAACATGAATCACGCTTTCCTGATCAGAACCCCCCCCCCCCCCCCCCCCCAGAAATCCTGAATTTGTAAAAATGTTCCCTGATTTACGACAACAAAACCTGATTTCAAACTCTAATTTAAAATCCAGCGCTATTTCATTGTGGCTAGCCAATCCGAAATCAGGAAAATAAGAATGCCATTGTTGTTATTTACCTAGTCTACCTGTGGAGGGGTGTTTATTGGATGATGAAGAACAAGTTTTGATAGTAATTTATCAGGAAGATGGATTTCAAATTCATGTATTCTCTACACAAACGTGAAAAACAATGATATTTACACCCCAAAACATTTGGATATTCTCAATTTTCAGGATGGCTGACAGCAACCAAAATATGCAGTGAAGTACATCAAGTTATATTTTTTCAGTTATAAATTATATCCGAATCTATAGCAATGTACTATAAAATTACAAGGGGCCTAGTATTCAAAACACTTTGTGATATGTAATTTGCATAATTCTGTTACTATTATAGTCATCTATAATTTTAATGTTGAATTTGATATTGGCAAATGAATTTACAATAAAAATTTTATATATATATTTCAGATGTCATGCATGGAAGTTTTGTTCATTTTGTGGCTGAGCAAATCACTCCTTTTCTGGTTGTGGATTGTTCACATGTTTACATACAGCAAGATTGCCTCTGTAGTCATACTTTTATGCAGGTGCTTAAATTTAAATTTTGACATCTTGTCCGATCATGTTATGAGGTACAAAGATGCAACTATAAGTATTAATAATATGTAACTTATTGTTGGAGGGATATATTAGTTTATATTTGACTTTTTGCTGAATAGTTAATGATTTTAATAAAATAGATATGTACATATTGTATATCTTTCAAAGTTTTTTTTTTTGGTTAGTTTTGTTTTTCTTTATTTTGTTGAAGTTAATGGAAAATAAAACACACTTTTTGATGTTGTGTTAATAAATGATACATGCACATTTTTTTTTTCTGAGAAGACATTTATTTATTTTCAAGACAAAATTTTACGAATTAAGAGCTTTGAAAAAAAAATGTAGTCACACACAAAATAGACCATGGGGATTTTTAAAAGTACACATGGCAACTCTCCTTCCTCTCCCTACAAATTCACAACAAGTAGACACAATCTTTCGTGAAAACTTGACCTAAAATGTTTATAAATGCATTAAGGTAAATTAAGTCACACATTTCATTGTTGTTTAGCATCATTTATCGCATTTTCAATGAAAGATTACAAATAAAAAAAATTTTCATGCTGACTTAATTATAATTTGAAAAAGAGGGAGATTTCTTGTTATTTTCATAAATTCAAAAAGAATAATTTCTGGTCTAGCTACTTAATCAATTTGATATGTCAATTAAGCTGGCATGTTTAAACTTTTAACTTTGTGTTTAAACTTTATTATTATTTTGAAAATATATATATATATCCTTCCTCTTAAAGTAAACAGTAAGTCACCAGTTGTAAGGAAGTGGGCTTAGTTAATACCTTATACAAAGTGTGACCATGACCTTTCATCTTTTGATTTATCATTAGAAATTTTTCTTATACATTCATCACCTTGAGCGCCACTGCACAAGCTTGGAGAAAACTAAAGTTATCATCTGGAAACCATTTTATTTAATATATATGAATTTCTGGCCAAAGTCTTTAACCTTTCAACTTCAAAATCATTCAGGGATCTTCATGTTATAATGAGTTACTGTATCAAATCTTGAGGACTTTCAAAGATATAGTCTGAAAATGAAAGTGTGACATACAGAATGTCGGACAGACTGACAGAGGGACATACAGATCCATATTAATATTCCCTGCTTTTTGCTAAAAGCAGGGAATAATTAGATCAATAAGGATTTAAGTTTATATAAGTCTAGACTTATTTCTTCTTTGTGGAAATAATTAATGACACAAATTCTTATGTAATCGATATCCCTAAAACTCCTTCTACTCTTATGCATACCTTCCTTTTTTTATTGTCATCATTAGAAAGATCAATCATTTCACTTCAGAGTTCCAAATAACAATGAAGAAACAAAAATGGAATTATGAGTGAACGCTGAACAAATGGTGAGCGCATGGTGAAGGAAGGATGAATGCTTTGTGAACAATGAACGAAAGAACTTTGTGAACGGTGAACCGAAAACTGTGAATGGAGAGCAAATGTTGAGCGAATGGAAAAATGGAACATTTCTGGGATTATACAATAAAGATACAATACAATCATAAGTAATTTATAGGTGCATGTTCATGAATACTAGTATTACAGAAAAGTGTAGACTATTATATTACACATTCAGAGAATGTTATGAAGTGTGGTCTAGTGCATGGGTATGTTCATATAGTTAAGTGTGCTTCCCTTCTTAAACATTCTGCAATCCTACAAAACTGGATCTACGTTTTTTTGTTTTTGTTTTTTTTTTGTTTTGTTTTTTTTTAATATATAGAGTACATAGACATAAGGAAAGCTAGAAAAGAAAACCATTTCATTCCACTTGCAAGAAGCCTTTCTTTCAGAAACTTTTTATATATCTACATTTCTTCAAGCATTAACAAAAGTATGAGCATTATGCACCTCAAGTCTATAAAAACTTCAATGCTTTCTACTTTTAATCATTTTAGCTTTAACAAATATTAAACTAACATATATGAATTAATTCAGTATTGTTAATAGAACATTTAACAAAATGTTAATAAATTCTTACTTCTTCTCTATGTTTATTAAAGTACATTTAAATAGAAGTAATATAGAGATACAGTACTATCAATCTACAAGCTGTATGAATCCATAGAACAATTTGCAAATGTTTAATGAAAGAGAACAGAAGCATTGGTCAAACATTCTGTGTTAATTACGCCTCAATTGGCGGAGCACACCACAATAAACACTCACTCTTCCGAATAGGATTTAATCAAGGGCGGATGGGACGGTCTAGTAATTAAGTGTTTGTTAAATCTAAAAGACAAGAAAACACACCAAAATCAGCACCGTGCAGCTAATCACCAGAAGTCAAATAAAATAACAAGAAAAAAATAAACAGCAACGTGTGTGCAATAATGAAAATGATATAATCAACAGTTTGTATCCAGTGTGCTTTTAATGACATCCTGTCTGACACATTCTTTACTGTGGGTAATTTACAAAGCAATTGTAAACCAACAACATACATTATATAAGGTCTGTAATCCCTTTCCAATTAGGACAGCAGATTTTCTTTTTGCATTGTAAAAATTTCAAAGAATCTTAAGCTCAAGACCAGGTTTAATTAGTGCAGAAAAAACTAGTCAACAGTTTCTTCTTTAAGATTCCTCTCAAATCCTATATAAATTAACGGCCAACACAGTTATATCAATTAATGAAATAAGATTTTAACTACCATTATATATTTCTGAATAATAGGGATGGCAATCAGTTACAGAATTGCTAACCGGTTAATTGCAAAGCATTCCAACTGCTTAACCAGTTAACCAGATAAATATACATATTTTCTGATATAAATATATTACTACAATAACTTAATCTGACTCTTAGGATCACATCAAGTTGACAGGCACAGATCATCAGATCAAAGAGACGCAAAGCACAGCATTTAATCTGATGATCCACACCTATGAACAAGACATAATCCAACCCTTCAGATCAAGTTACTGTAGTAATAATAAATTCATTATTATATGTACCTCATTATGTATTTTTAAATTCATATTTATAAGATAATAAATGTATTCAAAATTAGCAGAAACACATACTGTAAAATTATTTTTTGTGTATGCAGTCTTGTTTGTGATGGAGTCGATATTTTTCACAAAATGCATTGCATTGATGCATTGTGACACCATCAGTTTCAGAAAGCATGAAATGAATTCAGAAAACTAGTGTGGTGACCCAGTAAGTGGGATCACACTGTGAATTTTACAGTATCAAAGCACAGAATTTTGATGGCCTTATAATAAATTCATTTGTCTTGTTACCTCAGTTAAACCTAAGCATGTCAACAAATAAACTTTGTTTCACCAAAACATATTTATTGAATTTATTTTAATTTTCAGAAATAAATGCACAAATAAATAAAGTGTTAAAATTTACCAAGATATCATATACCACAAATGATTCATAGAGTCCATGTAACATTGTTAACACCATCAGTACTGAATTAACAATTTTTGTTTCTACAATAATACTGACCACTGCATGCCTCTGTTCAGTAAGTTTTTGACATCCAATTCCCACTTGAAATATTTACACGAGTGTAATGATGTTGGAGTATGTGGATGTTCAATGGAAAGGGGGAGGGGAGGCAAGACACCCTTTGAAATTAACCACACAATATAATCACACTCTTCCATAGCAATTTTATTACCATTCACAAATGATTAAAGAAATATTCTCAGGACACATTGCTGTTTAAAAAGTAAGTAGCATGTGCCAAATTGACCAGTTCTCCTCGTAATCTACACCTAGTGCATTCATTATCTTCATATTAATCTAATTAGTTAACTGACGACGAAAATTTAATGCCATTCCAAGATTAACAATTTCAGGAAACAGATTTTGAAATAAAACTCCCTTCAAATAAATACACATCCTTAATTATTTTTTTTTTGGTCAATTAACTGATTACAGAATTTGTACCTGATTACCATTGTTTCAACCAATTAATCTGTTAACTGGTTAAAGATTGCCATCCCTACTAAACACTTAAAATCCAGCATGGTCTGATTTATTGTGCCACAAATTCATATCAAAGAGAATTTGCAGGGACTTGTTTTCAGAGTAAGAAACATTTGATTAATTATTCTACAGTGAATGTACTTGGTTTGGAGTACCAAGTATTTGAACATAAGTCAAAAATGTCATCCATGGAAATGTGGGACTGACTAAATTACAAGCAATAATTTCAAGTGATTTACCCCATTTAATGTACTGTACTAGTTTATATAATAGAAATTATTCCTATTAACAAAAGAACTTTGCTCTCACTCTTTTTAAACATTAGCATTCTGATAAGCAATACATCTTGGTGATAATCTGAACAAAAACCAAAAAGTAAAACAGGAGCTTAAGCCAGCATTCTTTCTACAAGGAGCAAAATTTCAAGATCCACCTACTTGCTGATTCCATCATATTTCTGGATTCCATCGACATCCACCACTTTGATGTGGAGGCTGGCATGAAGATTGGTGTGGGACTTGCTTGTTGTCATGGGGACGGTGTTGGGGGGACTCTTGATCCGGGAGTTGGTATTATGTGGCAGCGGTCGCACTGTAGGAGGTGTGGCTGGAGGGGTGATTCTGTTAACAAAAATTCAATCACTATTGAATATCAACATATTAAATGATTTTCAAACAAGATCAGTATTACATGTACTGCAATATGGCTGCAGTGAGCCTAGTAGTTAGGGAGCTGACTTCACAACCCAGAGGTCTCAGACTGAATTCTTGATCATGGCACTGCATCAAATCTGAAGCATTTAACATGGGTAGTGACTGCTCCTTCACCAAGTGCTAAGCATTAGAAGTGAAAGTCGTGGGTCTTATGGCTATGATAAAGAACCCTCACTGTTGCTATCATAGGTCAAAAGTTTGGCACTACAAATATTCCCTCCCTCCCCCCCAAAAAACCAAACAAACAAAAACGTGTACTACAATTATACCAGGAATTTTTCAAAGTATAGGTATGGCATACTGGTATATGCATTTAATTAGAGCTAATTTGAAATGCCGTTTTAGCATACAGTCAGCATTCATAAATTGAAGTAATGCTTTACTGGTCAACTGAGTGTTAGTTAAAAGTATCACTAGCCCCAAGGGCTATGAAATCTATAATAATTTTCCTGTTCTGCATATGTAAGCTAAATTCTACTATTCAGTGCAGTAAGGTTGGTACATCCTTTCAATTTTACATTCCAACAGCAAACCTCCAGTTATTATTAATGTTCTCAGAGTTGGTATATTGTGATAGATCTAAATAACAATACAAAACAAATACAAGCTCTCAGAGATAAAAAGGAAACATTTAGGAAGCCAATGACTTTCAGTCCACTAGAATGACTTGAAAGGGGGAAGAGAGCCTGTGTATTGAAACATACATTCTCTATTATTATACCTCATATAAATAATGTCATGAAAAGCCTAATCTGATTGGTTTAGACGATCACATGACAGTTGGATTAAAACATCGTATTTCCCTGCTGCCTGGGAGAATAAAAACCATATTCCCCCCCTTCGGATGCCTCCCTATTTTTCCCGCAAGAGTTATCATTCTTGATCATAAAAGTACTAGAGGGATTCTGAAGTTAATTTTGCAGACGGTAAATAAACATGGCTCGGCCTGGCCGATTTCACGTCGCTGATGAGGACGAAATTGCTAATCTGTTTAGTAATAAGGACTCGGCGAACACTAAAAAATCTACCAAATTAGCTGTGAAATGTTTCCGGGACTTTTTGAGTGAAATTTCTGACAATATTCAGTTTCAAACGTATTCTAGTGAGGAATTGAATCGTGCGTTGAAGTCGTTTTATGTGGGGGCCAGAAAAATTGTTCAATAAAATGAAAATTCTGAAATATATGGTGTGTTCAACCCATTCTGGCAATAGCAAAAGGAAGCCCTTTATTTTCAACCAGATGAGAGATTTTGGATGACCATTTCATTATTGCATATTGGATGGTAAAGGTTTGATTTATTCGGTATAATAAACAATTTATTGCATGATCGTTCGGGAGTTGCCCTCGGGAAATATGATTTTTCTTGGGTGAATTAATCTTCACATCTCCCTCACTATCATGCAATAAATGTATAATGTCATGTTATGAGTGCATCTGCCTGCACCCTGTTCCATCAAGCTGTGTTGTCACGTGTATCTAGATTGATCATTTTATCAGGATTTTTTGTTTTAATTGCCAAGTTTTGGAAATGACTCGCTTAACAATTCTGCTTCCCCTTCAAATGCAAAATTATTATACCTCAATATGATAATTCTGCACATGTTATCTGATTTGTCACGTGCAAGGGAGGATAAAACTTCATATCTCCCTCAAACATCACATCTCCCCATCAAATTTCACCCCTTGGCAGCCTTGTGCATTTGCCATGAATTTTATGTCAAGGTAAACATGGTTTATTGTGACATCACAATAAGTCCAAGTCTTCACTTTCCTAGTTCATAACGCACAAAAGGAAAAATTTGTTTTTACATGGACTTAAATCACCAGATTTTGGTTGACACAAAAATCATGTAAGTAATCAGCATTCAAAGAGAAAGGAAATACAAGAAATGGTTACCATATGTTTGTACTTTCTAATATGTTGATGGTGCAGTGATACCATTAGGACTATCTCAACTACATACAATGTATAAATGAGCAGACTCCAATTTCAAATGCATTTTTACAGTTTTGCTTTGTTTCAGTAAAATAAACAATTTACTGCATGAATTTTCTGGAAATATGAAGATCTATTCAACCAAGAAAAATCATATTCCCTCTGGCATTGCCCTCAGGAAATATGATTTTCCTTGGGTGAATAGATTTTCATATCTCCCTCACTATCATGCAATAAAAGTATAATATTCCAAATTAGTTCATTCACCTCATTCCCTATAGTAGTAGTAATGAGGAAGATTTGTGGTGTGTGGTTGAGCTCGGTACACTCATGGACAATTTAAAAACAAATTGCATCATACATGCATGAGACAATGTACTATGTACATATTCTTTTAAGGAAGAGCAGCCAGGTGAAAGATGACACGCCAAAAAAATCCTCAACATATTTTAAGAAAAGTTTGAGGGGAGTATCCCCTCCTGCCTGGCCTCTATTAGGACCAAAGATGCAGTTAGTGTCACCACTTTAATTTGTATTTAATTATTCTCCATTGTAACATATATCTGCTTTGTATATTTGTCTGTCTTCAAGATTTCAGGAATGAATTATAAAACCTGATATATCAAGTATAGGAGGGTATACACGTTCAAAAGTTTATAATGCAAAATATCTGTGGACAATGATAAACTTTGTATTTTTGTACTGACTTATTCTGTTGTTCCTAGTGAACTGGTGATGGAGATGAGAGTGTGTTGTGAAGTGGTGTGGGGTGGGGTGGGCTGAGACTTTTGTACTGACCTGTACTGTTGTTTCTGAGTCTTGACTCTTATACCCACCTGTACTGTCGTTCCTGGTGAACTGGTGATGGAGATGAGGGTGTGCTGTGAGGTGGTGTGGGGAGGAGTTGAGAGGTCTCTGATGACGTTGAGGGACGGCCTGATGATGGGTTGTTGGGAGAGCTGTTGTATGGGCTACTAGACGGTGACCGGTACTGTGTCCAGTGAAGCTCAATATCCCTTTCGCCCAGTCCCCCATTTAGTTCACGTCCTAAAAAAAAAACAATTTCAGTACACAATGCCATCATTCCATTTACACAATTTGTTGGCAAATAAAGTGAGCATGTGCTAAATTTTGCCAACTAAATACATGGAAGATTTTTTTTCTGAAACACTGCTACACAAAACCTTTATAAATGCAAAATTGATGTGCCCTGTGAGACCTGTGCATTTTATGTAACATTTTCAGAAGCTGATATATTCAGAATTCTGAGGCTGATATGTTGAGGTTTCTGAGGACAACATTACCAGTCCATATTTTGAGGTTTCGGAGGGCTGTGTTTAGTTTGGTAATGTCCTCCTCTGCTGTATTAAATCCCTGGAGCAAACTCTGAACCTCATCTTCTGTCATGTCCAGCAATCTCCTTAGCTTGATGTCTCTCCTAAGGATCTCCTACAAAGTAATAATACACATCTCATTACAATGTGACAGATGTTAGCAAGCGAAATAGTAACTATAATCAGACTGACAATAAACAAGGGAAGATTTCAGGTCCACCATGCATATGTCACAACGAATGACCTCCTACAGTGTACAAATTCTGTCAAAACCTGTATCGTTAATTAACATTTTTCTAATGAGTGAGAACAAAGTACATCTCATCACTTTTATCAAGTGTGTCAGGTACAATATAAGTATAAAGGATACTTATTGTTATTACAAAATACTTAATACTGTACTACTGTCTGGTTTTACTGCATACTTGTATATTACATCATAATAATCAGCATCAAATTTTAGTAACCAAATCATGTAAATGAGAGAAAGATAAAGAGAAAAAAAGAGACCCAATTTTATTTCTTTGCAAAAGTTATACAATTTATGCTAAAAAAAAAAAAAAAAAAAAAAAAAAAAAGTGGAGAATTTAGGGAAATCCCTTGAATCTATTAGAACTTTAGTCTTAACCAGCTATATTATGGTGTAGCTTTTTTTTTTGTCCTTGTTATTGTATTGTTTCTTTGAAGTTCATAAAACAAAACTTAAACTTAAGTGAAACACTCATCTTAATGATTCTATAAACTGTACTCCTACACCATTCTTGGTAACACATGTACAAACATTTTAGGGTAAAATTTCTAGGTTTCCAACATGCAGATGTTCTTCCTGATCATTTCAAGATATACCCCACTAAAGTACATTAAGATTTCAAACATGCAGTACAATTGTGCCAATATGTTGCCCTATAAAGGGAGTAAAATTCATATCATCTAAGTAATGTATGTGCACTTTTCCCATAAAATGAAAGTACAAGGACTGCTAACTTACAAGATGAATTAATTTCACTACTTATAATTCATGTATACTTTGTGTATTCAGTTGGATTTTACACCAATTTTAAAAAAATACAAGAAAATTAGCAGTACAAGCAACACCAAAAGGAGAAATGTTATATATAATGTTACAATGATGAAATTATCTTTTTGCCAGATGCCTACGAACTATATTTTCTAATGGAAAATCTTTTGTGCAGAGACCACTTTTTCAACAATTCTGATCAAATTACGATAAACAATCAATAATAGTGCATTATTGGATTCTGGAATCAGTTTACTTCTTGGACCAATAGAGAACATATAGACAACTCTCAGGATAGAAAGTGAGATTGTAGTTCTCAAATTACAGTTCTTAAGTTGACACAAAGAGATCCTAGCTACTCTACAGTTCTTAATCTATACAGTTACTGTTTAAGTAAGCTGATCAAATGATTTATGGTTTACACTAAAATATCCTAAATCACAGTTTTTAGTCTACACAGACCAAAATGAACTTTACAATTCTCAGTTTATACAGTCAATGAATCTATCATATAGCTCTCAGTCTATACAGAGTTTCTATTTTACAGTTGAGGCTACAAAAATTAATCTCTGTTACAGCTCTAATCGGTCTAAACAGACAGTTTCTATTTTACGGCTAAGGCTACAAATATTAATTGTTGTTACAGCTCTGCTCAGTCTATTCTTATTTTACAACTGAGGTTACACAAACTAATTTCTACTTTTCTATACAGTTTCTATTTTTACAGCTGAATCTACAAAAATTAATATCTGTTACAGCTCTGATCAGTCCACAGTTTTTATTTTACAGGTGAAACTACACAAACTAATTTCTACTTTACAGCTCTCAGTCTACACAGTTTATATTTTATAACTAAGGCTACACAAACCAAATTCTTTGTTACTGGTCTCAGTTTACACAGAGTTTCTATTTTACAGCTGAGACTACACAAACTAATTTCTACGTTACAGGTCTCAGTCTACACAGAGTTTCTATTTACAACTGGAGCTACATAAACTAATTTCAACTTTAAAGTTCTCAGTCTATAGAGACAATGAATTCTATTATAAGGCTTTCTTTCTACACAGACATAGACTTCCTAAATCTACAGCTCTCAGTCTACACAGACAAAGAGATTCAACATTGCAAGGAACTTTGTTCATACAGACCTGAACAGCATTTTCTGGGAGTCCTACCACAGTCAACCACTGGTCAGTTTTGGGATAGCCGGACAATTTTTCCTGAGCATGCTGGGGGTCAGCCTTGGTTGTCTTGACTAGCTGTTTACTGAAGAGCTTCAGTAACTTACTCTGAAATCATACAACAGCATATTGTATACCTGCAAGTCCTTAGAAATTATATACACAAACAATAACATAGTTATTTTCACACAAATTATAGAGTTAAATAGATCTTTCATTGGAATGAGAGGATCATAATCAGGATAACAAGACTATTCTATATCTGTAGGGCAAAAAATATTGAGGTAATATGATGAAATCACCTGGAAAAGAAATATGGGTTAAAAACCTATAGTGGTAAATAATATGCAGATTATGTACTCTTTCTCGTAAAATATAATTTTAGTAAAAAGTGCATATTATATTCGTCAAAATATGGTATTATTATGTCTGCCATTTCACATTTTATGCCTAGTAACTGTAATGGTAAACTTGTGCACATCATATCAGATATCCAAAATTCCACTGACAAAATCCTCATTTTCTATATGTTTTACAAAATATATGAACACTCACCATTTTCATGACATTAGGTAAAAGTGCCATGGCTATGCTCACCTTTACAAAACAACTTTAATACCTAAAACTGAAATGATAAGACCACTTTGTTTTTCAAGGGTGCAATGTTGGGATCTGGGTCATAATAGGTCCTCAGCACCCCTTGCTTGTTGAAAGAGGCGATTAAATGAGGTAATCCTTCAGATGAGAACACTAAAACTGAGGCCCCGTATCATAGCAGGTGTGGCACGATAAAGATCCCTCCCTGCTCAAAGGCTGTAAGTGCTGAGCATAGGCCTATATTCTGCAGCCCTTCACCAGCAATGGTGACATCTCCATATGTGTGAAAAATTCTTGAGAGGGATGTTAAACAATATACAATCAAGGGTGGAGTATGCTGACCACCACCAACCCAACTTCTCAAAAAAATTTATATCATTTCAATTATTCTACCAAATTTACAGTATTGCCCCAATAAGTGAAATAATGTGAATCAAAGATGCAATATATTTGTATATATGTGGGAGAAATTTGTGGCTAATAAAATTTATCAATTTACATGTACCGTAATTGTCAAATTAGCCTAGAAATCAAAGCCTCATACACAGCCAGTACTTCACTGTGACTAATAATAGAATACAAGTAAACATTCATGTAAAGTTTACCTTATTAATAAACATTATTGTAGGTGCATGAATGATCTATTTCCTCTTTTTAAATAAACAAGACTTTAAATACTTCTTCCTCTCCAATGAGGAACTATTGCTCCTCAATTACTAATTTGGTGACCCCCCCCCCCCCCCCCCCTCTATTAATCATATGCTTTGTGAATTTTCTTCTACCATCAACAGGCTTTTGTACAATGAGCCTTTAGGATATATACTACAACACAGTGTGTTAATTGTGTCAATAAATCTGTACAAACAATGAAAAATCAGTCACGATCATGATGGAGGTTCACAAACATCATTTTTATGGTGACTGAGGCTCTATTGTCATTGTTATCTGTTACAGATCAGCCATTTGTTTTATTTTTACTCCCTTCTAGGAAGCTCAGGGAATAATACTGATGCAATAAAGTCGAGCAATAAAAAAAGTCCTTGACTGTTGCGTGAATTTATACGGTATCAATCATAAAATCCACAAAGGTAACTGAGAAATGTTAAATGCTGCTTGTTGTGTGGTTTGAAATAGAGCTGTCTCTGGTTTGTTTGGAATTCTTGCTTAAAGAATGTCAAGAATGTGTTATTTAAATACCAACTACAAAGTAGCACAACCAGTGAAGGCAATACTACTGAGGTGTCCTAATACCGGTGTCAACACAACAACGACTGCAATGGGAGACCTGATACACATACATTAAAAAAATAGTTCTGATTTCACAGTTATTAGTCATATGGACATTGTGAACCATGACAAAGCCAAAATGAATGTTATAAATTTTCTCTTCTTTTTAAATGTGTACTTCATGATATGGTGGCATACTTTTGCCCCCTCAAACAATTTATTTTCTTATAGATTGTGTAAGATAATTATGTCGATATACAATATAAATATGTAAACATACAACTTTATATGTTGAATGCATAAAATTATGTTAACACACAACATACTTATGTTGATATGCAACTTAATTATGGGATGTTGCACATTGGCGATATTTGATATTTTTGACATTTTTTCTAATTCATATATGATTATATTTTCCTTGCATGTCAACATAATTAAGTTGTATGATGACGTATTTATGGTGTATGTTGCATGTCATCATAACTATCTCACATGTTGACATAACCTACAGACAAATAATGACTTGTTTTTATGAGGCAAAAGTATGCCATCATCTGTACTACAGGTATATATGTATCCACAGGTAAATATTCACAACATAATTCTATACATTACATATAGTTTCATCAACTAAATTGGAAGCAATTGCAATCAAAAATCTGGGAAAAGAGAAGATATTATGCAAAGATAATTTAATAAGTAATTGTATCTTATGTATTGCTTATATATCAAGTATCATCTTTTCCTATTATGCCTCTCAGTTCTCGAAATAATGCATCTGTAAACAAGCAAAAAGTTCTGTTTGTCAAACTGCATTGCACAGAAAAGCACTTGTCTGTATTAGCAAGGACACTGATTGTAATATACATCATTCAAAGATTGCACACCTCCACTAGGACTCCCAATATTCATCAAAAGCTCCACAAGGTAGGATATTTCCTTCAATGTAGGCAATAAATATATATATATATAAAACGTATCTCTAGCTAAATGTAGATTTATTGAAATATCTGACCCCTTAAAAATTTACAAACTTTTTCTATTGGGGACCCCCTTCTATTAATTATATGCTTTGTGAATTTTGCCCTTAGAACATCTGACCTCCAAATCAATAGTATTCTTCCTCTGTTGATAACAAAGCTATATGTGAAGCATAAAAACAACTGAGCAAATAACATGAAACCTGTACAGGGTCTAAAATCTTTTTCTACTGCACACAGTGATGCACTCATACAAACAATTCTGCTAAATTATCCCCTCCTGCAAGGAATGGCAAGGTGATAATAACAGCATTTTCAAAAGTTGTCTCTCTTGGTTCATGTCAATAGAACATATTCTAAATCATCCATCCTGAATCCACCACCCAAAATATTTTTTTACTTGTCTGGATACTTGAAATTTTACCAAGTTAAATTACAGTTCAGGAGGTTATGTAACAGCTATAATCTGCCGTTAGACACTATAGAGAATAGCATGGCAAAGACCACTTGCCAAATGCCAGTAAAAATTTTTGTGAACCTATAAAAATTTAACATGATACACCAGCATTTTGTTGCAATTTCATAGGTTTCATTTTAAAAGATTCAATGTAAATTAAAGTAGATGATTTAACAGAATTTGTGTGTGATTGTAAAGCATTTGAATGACCTAATTACAAAAATTCAAACATGAAAGGAAAAAGGAAGAAATGTCACAGTGATCTAAACTCAGTTATATTTTATGCATTGCAAATCATGTGCTACGTTGACTTACAGTTTGACTATAAAGAGCAATACAACAATGATAAATTTTGAGAAGTTTTTCACCAACAAGTCTTTTTCAACTTTTTAGCAATCCTTGATAATTGTTGTGCAAGTGTCAACTGAAAGAATACATAGCAAACATTTTACTTCCAAAGGTATAGTTTATCAGTGCTGCTAAATAAATATTGTCAATGTCACACATTTGTCACATGTGTAAAATCAGGAAACTGCAGGTGAGACAAAACTGGACATTCATAGCATTGTTGTATAAAATATATGTCATAAATAAAAAAAAAATTTTCAATAAAGAACTGCTGATTATGAAAATTAATACATATTCTATTCTATTAATCTGACTGTGAATATGCTAGTAACTTTGTATGACATTAATATTTCAATGGAATCTAAAAGAATCAGCAAGAAATCTTACAAATTCTGTATTTGACCTGTGAACTAGCTTTATTTGTGGACACCCGATTCTGAAGACAGGAACAGGAGTTCACATGGTAAATCTTAAACTTGGTCAACTTTAAACCCTCTATGTATTCTCCGAGTGAATACACAACAAAGCGAAACAATTCTTGGGCAACTCAAAACTGTGTATTGAAATTAATTTCAGTCTTTCTGGGCAAGAAAATCATGCTCCTCAAAAATTTTGTTTGAGTACTAACACCTGTCCAATATGTAGTGTTACAGTAGCATGCAAATCAAGCCTACAATGCCTGGCTTAACTGAAATTTATAACCCAGGTTCACAGTTGTATCACCAGAGAAGTATGCATACAATGTACATGTACCAAACCAAAATATCAGAAAATATAAATTCCCTTAACCCAGTAAAACAGAAAGTACAGACATTGGAAAAAATCACATTGGCAACTTCTAGATAATATTGATAGTAAACTAAATGTATCAAACATATCTAGCGACTTTGTTTATATGAATGTCATCCCAGTCTTACTTCCTGATACTAATATTTCTTCTGAATTGCATGCTTGGAAGAATCAAATGCCAAAAAGTTAAATGACAAATGATACCTATAATCATTAGAACCAACTGCTGTTTTGACTAACAAATGAGCCATATGACAATCTGTCAAAACATTTTCCATAATGTTTTAATGATCTCTCTCTATATATATCATTTTTATATATATTTACAGTCAAACCTTGTTATATCAAACTCAATAGGACTGTGAAAAAAGCATTGAGATATCCAAAGATTTGAGATATCAAGGTTAAAATACTTGAAGAATAAGTGATTGAGACTTCCAAATCACTTTGATATATCCATGGTATTTGAGATTTCAGACTTTGAGATACTGAAGCTTAACTGTATATAGTTTATATTGATATATAGCACAATTCCTAAGCTGAAATTAACTAAAACTTGTGTCTACAATATACATCAGTTTTTTGGATAATAGATCAAACTTGAAAAACATGTCTGATCAGTCTGACATATCAATTTTAGCTTTAGTAAATTTACTAGATGCTAGATTTAATACCTTAAAAATTGTGCTTTTATTCAGCTTAGAAAATGTGCTGTTTTTGTTTGAACATTTATTTAGTTACCATATACATATATTATAAGAGTTTTATTTCAATGACTTGGAGGGGGCCTCCGTGGCTGAGTGGTTAGAGCATTGCACTCAAAATCACAAGGCCTCTCACCTCTAGTTGGCACGGGTTCGAATCCTACTCGCGCCGATATATGTGAGAAAGTTTGCCAGTTTACTTTCGGAAGGTCAGTGGTCTCTTCCCAGATACATTGTATCTGGGTTCTCTCCTCCACCTACAAAAACTGGACGCCACCAGATAACTGAAAATTTGTTGAGTGTGGCGGAAAACAAACAAACAATCAATATATATATATATATATATATATATACATACATACACACACACATATATAACTTCTTTGTTCTGAGGAAGGGACGCGTTGTCCAAAAATTTTGACAATTTTCATTGTGTTGATAAACCATTTTATTGTTTTATGTGTATGCATGTGTCTTGTTTTGGATATTACATAGTCAATTAAATGCCTAATGAAAACACAACAACAAAACTCCAGCCAACAGCTGAACTTCAGATCTTTACTATTTTGAACAGTAATGGCAATCAGGCAATAACATTACAGAGAAATACTTGCTAAATGCAAGTTAAAATTTTACGTTGCCAGTGACAAAATCACAAGTAGTTGCAATTTTTTTGAGTGAAAAAAAAAAAGATCTTTCCAGATTTTCTTAGTTTATTGGTTGTACTTTGAAGTTTACAATAATTTTGTCTTGTGCATAGAAACACTTTACCGAGAAATTATAAAGGCATTGTAAAAGAAAACATGGATCAAATAAATAACAAATGCCAAAATAATTTCAATGCATTAAATAACAAAGTACTTCAAATGTACTTCGGGCATCTCAGAGATGTCTGATTTAAATAACAATCATGCTGATCTAATCTCAATATCAGGTGTTCGTAGCACTGCTTCAAGATTGGTATAGTAAAACACTCTGAATTATATGTAGCACGTTTTTGAAATGAAATCTCCAAATGTTTTAGATATTTTGAATTCACCCCCAACAAGTGTAGGGGAATGATTACTGTCAATTGAGTAAAAATGAAACTGCGATTACTGCTATGACTTCAGTGAATTGTCACTAACAGTCTTCAAGATTTCAAGCCACGTGATGTTGTAAATAGGTGGTGTATCTCTGGACAGCAAGTATGCTGCACTAGTGTCCCCTGTGACCCTCTCCAATGAATGTTGTCTGATAATTCATTAAATGTTCAATGAAACTCTAAATTTTATTATATATTGCACTTTATTTTTCATATTTTGATATAGATGCATGTTTATTTTCTTAAATTCCTGAAAAAAAAAGCAAATGCTAATGAAAGCTCAATTTTGCTACTTGGAAAAGAATCCATTAGCTAAAATTTGCTAGCAGTGAAAAAAACCCTCACATTTGATCCCTGGACAATTTGTATGATCAAACAAAATCAAGTATTCAAGTACATATTGCTGAAAGGAAAACTTGGTGCAGACAAATAACATTCCACAACTCCCTCTAAGTTCTAACGTATTAGTTCCCTGTTGATTAATGCTGTCCTTAACAATAGATTTGATATTCAATTACTATGGAACCAGAATGTTGAACTAGCTTCAACTAAGTGTACAGAATCTTCATTTTGACATCACACTTGTACAATAGGATGAACTGGCATAACTATATGAGAAAGGTACAAATTTTCCAACCCAGATTTGTACAATCTGCTGCATATGCAAACAACTGAAGCACCGTTGAAATCTTACTGCAAAATAACTGTATCAATGTACAGCATATTGTTACATAGAATGTATTGATGGGAGAGAGAATGGTGTTCTAAGGAGCCATACACTCATCATATTACCAACTGAATGTCTAAGTAATCTGGAGCAAAAGATAGAATTGTCGGAGAAAACACCCGTTCCCAGGGTTTTAGGACATCAATGCCTAGTCTTCAACAAAAACAACTTAAGATGACATGACACAGCAATCCCATCTTGACAAGAATGTGGGCTGAAATGAACTCTGTACTCACTTCTTGCTCTCTAATTTCATTCTGTGTTAAATCATTTGTAGCTGCACATTCATTTCGCAAACCAAGTAACAGTTTGGCAGTGCTATCTATCATAGTTTGTATGAATTCCACATCTTTCAGAGTTTTTTCGATGACTTCGTTTTCTGCGTCTGAAGAATCGGACATTTTGTCGTCTGGTTATCGATATATTCTGTTTCTGTACATACTGTCCGACAGATTGGGGCATTTACATTTCAAGTCATCTTTCAGGAATACAACAAACATTGAAGTCGGATGACAAACGACGGAAAATATCCAATGACTTTCGCCATCTTGAATCTTGTTTAAATCTCGTCTGTCACGTGAACTGAACGAGAGTTTAAAAAAATTGCCGGGAAAAATGTCAACAAAAGGAGACATGGCATTAACAGAGAAAAACAATCCCAATTTACCATGGTAAAATGTGTCTTGTTTTTAATTTGCACGGATCAGAAATTTTATTTGGTTTATAAAGCTGTAAAGTATAAAATTGAATAGGTTTAATTAAATAGTTTTACAGTGCCATTCAGGTTGCTCTGTAAATAATAAAGATAATCTGACTAAGATCAAAAGCTGTAGCTGCAGTTTTCACCAGTCCTGACGGTAATACCGTATTCAAGACCTACAGTCAATTGTACACCTACAACAATGTGGGCACATGCATCAAAACTAATAAATATGTCTTGAACACGAAAAGTTTGATTTAAAAAGTTTAAAAGGGGGTGTATAGAATCACTGCTTAATATTATCGGTATTCACCGAAATTACAAAGAAATTATTAATATTACCAGTAAAAGGAACATGTTCATGTATATATATATATATATATATATATATATATATCGCATATATGGTCACACATAGATTTCAGGAGGTTGGTACAATTTGTGATCATAAAACAGACTATTGTGAAAATGTGTTTACACAGTAAACAAACCCATTTTCCTGCCACTTGAAATTGGTGATGCACATGTATAAAGAGATGAAGATAATTTTATAATTATTGCAATATTTAAAACAAGGCATATGGTGTATATCAGTTGTGAGAAAGAAACAACATTTTAATTTCATTCACGTAACCTGACAATGCTATAAAACTAATAAAGTACATAAAAGTAATAAAGTGCTGTTATTGTCAAATCCATGCTGAAATCAAATATCATTCAGTAGGTCGAAAGATGATATTTGGCCTGTTTGAGTAAATATTCAATTCTGCCAAATTTTTTCCTTTTACCAAAAGCATTCCAGCTTAGAATGTACACTTGGAACATGGACTAAGCATAGATAAATAAATAAAAGGAGAACAAAATCAACTATTTAGATGCTAGCACTATTCATCACAGCATACTAGTTATATAAAAGCAAATAAAGAAGGAGATAGGAAGAAACATAACTAGAGGCCCACAGGTCTTATCAGTCATCTGAGTATTAGTTAAAACTGTCACAAGCCTTAAGGGCTAGGAAATCTATATTAATTTCCCTGCTTTGCATCTCTAGGCTAAATCTGATGTTCAGCAGAAGTGTAAAACAAGATGTGTTTTTAAAACAAAGCATATGTACTAATTAAAGATTTTACATAATATATGTTATATTAACACTATATGACTATTTTGGACCCGCCCAAAAGTTGGTTTACAGTCCACTCCGCTACCCAAGGCCTCAACAGACAAAAAGTTTACATTCATGTAACTATATTTTAATTTTGTTACTTAGTAAGCTAATGAACATGAAATAAAAACAAACTAGATTGATTGATTGATTATATATTGTTTAGCGTCCTGCTCGAGAATTTCTTACTCACATGGAGACGTTAAAACAAACTAGAATGCTCAACAATTATTCATTAGAATTAAATAATACACCTTACCATAAGGCAGTGAACAAACAACCAATGGATAATTATTTCTGAATATAATAGACAAGATTGACGAAATGCACATTTTAATTAATTTATATATAGAATATTACAATACATTATTAATGGTAAATTCAAAGATTTAAAATATATTTTGAAAGCAATACAAGCTGCAACTGACAGTAAATAAATTGAAAAATGAAGTAACAGAATAACATATTTGTAATTGAATATGTATAATCTCATTGAATCGAAGTGGATCTGTAGCAAGAAACCCATCCAATCAGCAGAAAATGTCAATTCATTTACTATGGTCTTCCTGGCGGTACTTCCTGTTCGTAATTTCTGATGTGTATTGACCCAAGAGGTCACAAATTCAGAAAAATGTGGAAGAGAGGCACCATGCAAGTGTCATATTTGTAAACAATATGCCAATTTTATAACAAATTTATTAACAAAATTTCATTTCAGTGGGACATTTGTTTCATTATTATTTTTTTACACTTGGCAATGCATATGTTTCTTTCAAGACACAATGTAACATTTTAAAACAAATGAAATGTATAGTTTCTCACATCAGGCATGACCTCAGTCTCAGCAACATGGTTATGTTTGGCAATCATCACTCCCATGTTCAAGTATATGATGTAATGGCAGTTTATAAGAAACACTCATTGTATGTATGCTCTCAAGCAATGTTCCCTTGTTTATTTTGTTGAATTTTTGCATTAATCAGATCTTTGGGATTATATTAATTATAGCAATAGGTGTCAGTTAGTGTATACTTGGATAGTAGCTTGTATTGCTTTAAAGCTTGGTATGGAGAAAAATATTTTAGCACAAATATACTGAATATTAAAAATAAAATTGAATCATTATTTAATCTTTCATAATTAATGATTCATATCTTAATTTACGATTTTTAATAAAATATAAATCATTCATTTATCGTTTTAGTAATAGCTATTTGAAAGGAATAAGATGATTTGGGGTGAGAAAAACATGAAAATGAGCAATACTTAAACAAGTAAAACGTCTTCTTTGTTGTTTTATTGGGTGATGAAGGTAGCTAGCACTTCCAAAAAAAATTCATAAAACACATTATATTTTTATGGATCTTTATAAAATATATAAACTAGATTTAAGTACTAAAGTATATCTTTGACCATTTTGTTACTGAAACGGAACAGCCAATACACCCTTTTCTCGGCTCCTGGACCATATTTGGTAATGATTATGCAGACATGTGTTACTAGAAAACTGGATTGAACTAGTGTGCAACAAACATGTATTTATTGTTTGTGATGAAAACAGTGCCAATATAAGAGAAATGATTTAGTGAATGTAAATATTATCTCTTGAAGAGCTGATTTGTAGATCTTACAGGACATATTTACATGAGTTGCCATTCTTGCTCTAGGTAGCCTGAGAGAAAAAAAAGTTTTAAAATGTACTACAAAATTTATTTTTATCAAACTGTTTACTGGATATTTGGGTCATGTTTAACATAGTCGGCCTCTGTGGCCGAGTGGTTAGAGCATTGCGCTCAAAATCACAAGGCCTCTCACCTCTAGTCAGCACGGGTTTGATTCTCGCTCGTGCCGGTATATGTGAGAAAGTTTGCCAGTTTACTTTCAGAAGGTCAGTCGTCTCTTCCCGGATACATTGTATCTGGGTTCTCTCCTCCACCTACAAAAACTGGATGCCACCAGATAACTGAAAATTTGTTGAGTGTGACGGAAATAACAAATAAACAAACAAACAATATTAGTTTTGATTTAAATATAGCCCACATTTTTGTAGGTCTTCAATTACCTGTAGGTCTTCAGACAAATGGTTCTGACCAAGGCTCCAGAAACAGTCATGTTTGCCAGACATAACCAAAATTTTGGTCAAAATGTCCAAAATCAGACAAAAAAAATTTTTTGTAGGAAAAAAGATCTAGGTAAAAGTTTGTTTGTTTTTACAGTAATAAAATGTGATTATACAATTATAAAACAATCAACTTTGGCCAAGGATGTCAATTACTCTGATTATGGCTTGTTATTGAATGATTGAACCCATACAGGTGAATGATCAGTGCACACCTGTACCACCTGATGTCTGTTCACTGACCCTCTACTTGTGTGTACACAACAGTATTGATCCTGGACATTCTACATCTATTCCAATGATTATGCACTATGTAAACAAGTGTGATTGAATGAAACAAATAATAGAACAAAATTAAACTCCCAATTTTATTTGAATCCATCTACAGTAAACGTTTTCCTCTCAGTTTATTCAAACGATCTATAAATAACCACATTAATGTTTTTCAGAGTCTGTGCATATAGATAAGGGATCTTGTGGGATAAATGTAACAACTGTATCAATTTGAATATCGGAGAATTGTACGAAAATAATCTCAGTTTCAGGAAAAGTCCATCTTTTTAAATTTATTTAAGTGTACTATAAACATTCTTCTTACTGACAACTTTCCTTACTGCATAGAAAATACGTTCAGTTTAAAAAACGTGGATATCGTCATTGTGTGTGACTAAGAGAGAGATTAAAAAACCCATTATGACTATAAAAAAAAACATATCAACAAAATATTTGTTATGTAATTTAGTTTATATTTATTATTAGTTATTTAACTTTATTCCTGTTATACTTTTTTTGAAGTATTTTGATAATTTGTCAGTTCATTGGAATTGAATAACTTTAAGTTTTTCCGAAGAGGACTTTACCAATTTTTTTTTGTAAATACACAACACATGATAACGATGGTTAGTCTCAACATAATGGTATAGAGACATCAAAAGTAGGGATCAGTGGTCTTATTACTCTTATACGTTATGAAAAATCCTTCTCCATGAATTGGTAGACTTTGTCAGTTTCCTGAATGGTCCAGCTGACATGCATTTTTGAGAGTTCATGAAAATGACCGAAATCAGTCAGAGACTTTTCCGGAGCCTTGGTTCTAACACTGTCAACCAAGTTCTGAATCCTCATTATGAGGTTTTAGTATAGAAATGCATCCTTGATGCTTTCTGATATTACGAGGGATATACTGTTATACTGCCTCACTGATTCATACATGTTAATTTTTAAATATGCCTTTCCAGTGATTTTTAAATTTTTTGTAAACTAACATGAGATTTTTCAAATTAAAATACAGGGACTGTCAAAAAATATTGGTTATTTAACATACTACTGATAGTAGTAACCAAAGTTTTCATGGTGCAGTATTTTCACACCTTTAATTTTCAGAACCCACCAAACTTATTCATATCACTGTAAGATGAATTTCACTGACTATAGGGCAAAGATGGGATAATTACACAAAGGCGTAGGTAATTGGCATCATATTGCTGTACATTGCAATTGATTAGATGTCTGATTGGTAAAAACGTGATAAAATCACTTCTATGCATATTTTCATTTTGAAGTTGAATGATAAAATACTTTTTTTTATAAAGTAAAAAGAATATTGGTGACAATTTAGTGATTGGCAATTTATTTTAAAGGAGCATTATAGTTTTGATATCAATATGGAAGCAGTTAAGATGCAATTTATTTCATTAGTCCTTAATAATTTCTGGGGAAAGTTTCTGATTTACTTCCATGTGTCAAACATAGATTGGCTGAAAGTGCATAGAAGGTAAATACTGTAACTACTTGCATCAAAAAGGTAAAGCTTTTGTCATTGTAGTTCAAGCCCTGTTTTGGGGGCCTGCTACTTTAATATTTGTTATATAACTTTTGACACATGCCTGTAAAATTTAAAGACTGACTGAAGCTTGATAAAATGAAGTATTTTTTCATAACCCCTGTGTTCCCATTAGAAGGATCTCACTGTAAATAACAGAAAATTTAGATGAATATCCCAGTACATTGAAAACTTGTCTGAAACCAGAATATGAAATTTTTCTACATGATGAACTTGCATGTGTGTAACAGTGACTTTAACATTTTGGTTTCCTTTCATTTTAAGATTTTATGTAGACAAAATTGGAAAATAATGATGACAGAAATTATATGTTTGTAAGGTAAAATATACATAAAGTCCAACTTCTTCCTTTTACATTTCACCCATATGATAAAATAGACCCAAGATTCAAGTCATGGGAATAGTTTACTTACATTTTGGGAAGTTTAAATAAAGACAAGTGATATCAGAAGGAAAAATGTATACAAAATTAACCCCTATACAGATTTGGTATTGTTTATATAGAATATTATTGTACATTCAAATTAATCCCCATGAATATGAGTTATTCAGTCTTTAAATACCTTTAAATATGAATATTTCTAGGGTTGAGAAGTATAGACCAAAGCAGTTAGATGAACTTATATCCCATAAAGAGATTATTTCAACTAGTAAGTATTTAGTTATAAAATACAATGATAACAATTATTATGAATTTTTATCCATTTGACTGCGATTTTGTAATATATACTGTACATTAATAAACAACTAGCAGAAATGAAGGCAGGGCTTTAATTAATAGAAACTGTAGGTAATTTGTTTCCCTTCATTGTAGTTGAGAAATTTGTTCAAGAAAACAGACTACCTCACCTGTTGTTTTATGGACCCCCAGGGACAGGAAAAACCAGCACCATCTTGGCAGTTGCCAAACAGATATATTCCCCAAAGGAATTCAACTCCATGGTTCTAGAGGTCTGCAATTCAGTTCAAAATTAGCATTGACTTCACCAGTTTACTTTCCCTTAAGCCAAAAAAAATATATGAGGGCTGTTTGATATGTAATGTGTATTGTACCACATGCATACTTTGCATGATTTCATCCATGGATGATGATAATCTTGAATAGCTCTATTCAATACCTTTCTAATGGTATAAACATGAGACTTCAGCCCCACATAGTTTTAAACTTATAGTCATTTAAGTAGAGCCAGTCATTGAGCACTGTTGTAAAAATGGTTGTGAAACGGGTTGAGAGTATTGAAGAAATTAGAGCTTATATAAAAGTTCGCATAAAACTTGTTCATTCGGTAATGCAGATTTTTACTGAATTGGGGGAAAGTTTATGGGTTTGATAAGGTATCTTATGAGACAGTTTGCAGGTGGAGAAAGAAATTTCTGACTGGCACAGAGTCTGTCAAAGATGCAGCAAAATGTTGCTGGCCTGTGCCTATAACAATCAAGGCAAATGTCTCAAAAGTCAGGGAAATAATTGAAAGCAGGTACATGATACATGATATTGCCAAAGCTGTTGGCATATTGCTATTGTGGGTGCATTTCATTTTGAAGCATATTTTTAAAGTACGAAAGATTTCTGTCAGACGGATACTGCATATATTGACAGATGACCAAAAACGGGTATGAGTACAAACCACGAAGCAATTGCTCAAAATGTTTCCCAAATTCAGTCAAAAGACAATTTGCAAACAATTTTACTGGTGACGAAACTTGTGTTTACTATTTCAAACCAGTAAGAAAAATTGGAAACAAAATATGGCTAACTAAACACAGTAGATGGTCTGTAGTTGCCAAAAGAACCATTAGCACAAAGAAGGTTCTTTATTGTATATTATTCTCTTGTGATGGTATAGCCATACAAATTCCAGTGGTAAAGGGCAAACGTGTTACAGGTCGGTTTTACCAAAATGTTATACTAAAAAAGATTAAGAAATATTATCATTAACGATGCCCTGTGTCAGAATTTAGGCATGTTTGTCTGATTCATGATATTGATCTATCATATATATCTGAGCTTGTAAAGCAAATTTTGAAGTCGGAAAAGGTTACCATCTTGCCACACCCACCATACTCTTCAGATCTAGCCACATGCGACTCTTTCCTTTGTCCAAAACTTAAAAAGTTTGTATCTGGTTGTTTGAGGGGATGTAATTTTCATTTCACTATTTGAGTCGAATGCTTTGAGATATCGTACATTACATATCAAACAACCCTCTTATGTGTGTTTCCTATTTCACTCCCCAAAAAATCAATTAAGGTATGTAGGTAAAACATTTAATTGTATTAAAACATTTTATTTAAATCCAAGTTTTTGATATGCTTTGAATACAGGTCTATATACATTACAAATACTTTTCAAGCATTTTGAAGGTCCATAGTAGACAAAATGTAAATCAGAGAATCTCAAACATGAAAAGAACAAATTCCCTGTTTGAAAATTTTCTGATTTTTATTTTATTTAAATATATTTCATCAATAAAATATTTAGGGTCGGCAGCAAAAATATAGGTAGGGTTGGGAAACCAGAAACACACATATATTTTATTTTGGCCTTATCATGGTCTCAATGATAAGATCAGCAAGTAATGATGTAATGCACTGACTCGTAACATTTCCCACTTGTCCAGTACAGATAAAAAAAAAATTGATCAAGTAATTTTTGTTTTTGACAGGACTAAGTGATTTTTTTTATACAATGTTATCAGACAGGATGTTGACAACAGGACATATTATGTTATGGTGTTTTCCATGAATGCATCCATCCGTGTGTCCATCCAAGGTCATGTTTTACGGATTTTTGTAACAGATGCATGTACAACATCAAAATTTGGTCAAAATTTCTCTCTCAAAATGTGTGAGAGCGAGTTTTTATTTCAGCTGGATTGGTGCACTGTGACTTTAGGGCTATAAGTAAATCAAACAGTTTTTCAGACTTTTTTTCATTATATATACAGATATTGCCCTGAAATTTGGTCACAAACTACCTCATGGAAGAGTATAAGTTTAGTATGCAATTCAGTTGGATTGGTGCACTGTTACATTCTTTAGGGCTAAAAGTAGGTCAAATAGTTTTCCAGACTTTATTCCATTATGGATTCAGGTATTGCTCCAAAACTTACTCGCAGCCATACAGGTTGAATTCCACTGTCTGATGGACGTATGATGTACCATTTGCAGTACTCTTGTTAATAAGAATAATCTAATTCTATGACGGGATATTGTTCAATGAAACGAATAAACTTTCTACATTGTTGCCTGTCCTATTCTGGTATGTATATGTATGGGTTCCAGCTTGCATTATGCTTTGTATTGAAGTTGCCACCATAAAATGGCTGAAATATTGCCAAAACAACATAAAACAGTAAACAATCAATCATGTATTATGGCTGCAATATTTGCTTGTGTCAGTCTATTGAAATGATTTATACATATGTATTCTATATTAATAGTGAAGTCTATGCTTTCATGGTAAAGCATTATTCATATCCTGAAAAATTAAATTAAAAGATGGGTGAAATTTCCAGAAAGGTTTTGAGGAAAAAAATCTTGATGAAAAACAGAAAATATGGAACTTTCATACTAGTTTCAATTATGAGTAATTTTAAAGCAAAGGTAGGATGTGCTGTTGGTCTTGGGTTAGCAGTCTTTTAGAAAAGATAAGTTAATGGCCCATTAGAAACACGAGGAACATCAAGGTCTTTGATATTTAAATAGTGGTGTAGCTTTTGTATAATTAAGAGCAAATTGAAAATTTTTATTTTAATTGTCATAAGAATAAAGACTCAGGAATCTTCAAAATACTTCTTGATAAAGAAGGTAGGGTGACAGATTTATGACCAAACCCCTTGTTTGTGTTTTATTTCCAGTTAAATGCCTCAGATGATCGAGGAATAGGGATAGTTCGTGGACAGATTCTGAGTTTTGCTAGCACAAGAACAATCTTCAAGTATGTATCAGATCTTTGCAAAACTGTAGCTCTCTGACCAAAAGATCTTCCTATTGTAATATCTTCATTTTACAAAACAGTTTTTTTCTTCTCACCATTCAGGTTTTAGATGTCTATATTTTTACAACCCCACCCCAAGATATTATCAAAGAAAAAACCTAGCATATTTCCCCACTTTTGTCAAGATATACTATAACTTCAAACATTTGCATGTTCCACTGAAACCCAAAATTAAAACTTTTAATTAATTCTGCCTGCTTATGTAGCCATTCAGTTTTAACACCATTCATATGTAACAGCTTCCAAATCATAGTTTTGGAAATATGTGGGGGGAAGGGGGGGAACGATCAATATGATTCAAGTGGATGGGCTATCTAACATGGCTAAACACTAAACTGGTGGACTTTATTGAAATAGTGAAGTTCCAATGGTTTTAGATTAAAATATGTTTGAAGATATGTTGGAACTTGTGTATTGGGGGAAAATATGTTAGGAATTCTTTGTATGAAAAAGTAATTGCAGTTTTGAGTAATTGTTAATCACTGGACTAGAGCATAGAAAAAGTTGGGTCATAAATTGAAGGGGTTTTTTTTATATAGAAAGGATGAATAGTTGTCTGGTCTATCCCTATGATTTCCCCAGGGAGCTATAGTTATAGAATCCATTTTGTAATAAAATCTTAAAAGAAATGTGTACTATAGAATTATTATGTCCATGGTAACAATGAAGGGGTGGGGACATGAAGATGCATTTTGTTATAGACTTACTCGTCCTGTTGGGATTCGATCTTTAATGTGTTTCATTCTATCAATTTTCAGATCTGGGTTTAAGATTGTGATATTGGATGAAGCTGATGCCATGACACGAGATGCACAGAATGCATTACGTAGAGGTACGAATATGACAATCTGGATTACAAGAATATTTATCCTTAAATTGTAAAGAGAATGCATGATTTTTGTGGTTCTGTTTTGTGGAAAAATTGTGTCTAATAGCAAATAATTATTAATTACTCCAGCATAATTTTTAAACAGTTTGAGTATGCTGAATCCAAACAATATATACAAATGACAGTAAAGGGGTCAAACTGGTGATTCAAAATGGCAAGAATGATTTCTTTGCTAATTCCCAAGTAATGCTTATTTATTCAAAAAATTAGCATAATCAATCATATTTTAGAAAGAAAAAAGAAAAGAAAAGAAAGAAGCATTAATAGAAATGTAAAAGAAATATGGCATAACTCTTCTAATCAATACATTTGTGTAAAAAGTAGAAAAGATCTCAAGTTTCCTGTTTTTCTTTTATTCTGCATAACCAAGACTGGTCATGGTCTCAGCAATATGTATAGATTTACTGTATATTCTATTTTCCCATATATTAGTTTGTTCACTTGTGGTGGTAAACATTTCCCAGTTTCAACTTCTTCTCTAGAACCACAGGGCTAATTTCAGCCAAACTTGCCACAAAGCATGCTTGGAAGATTCAAGTTTGTTCAATTGTATTGCCACATCGTTTTGATGGTACTTGTAATTGAGAATTAATAAACTTTTGTTTGCAAGGAGAGCATATTCCTAGTCCTAAGACTGTTTGCAATTCTCATTGAAGAAATAAAGCATTAAATTAAAAATGTCTCTTTTAAAAATCTTCTCAAGAACCACAGGATCAGTTTCAATCAAACTTGGTACAAATCATCCTTGTGTAAAGCTTATTCAAGTTTGTTCAAATGAAAGGCCATGATCCCTTCAAAGGGGAGATAATCAATAAAAGGCAAAAATAGGGTGGGGTCATTTAAAACTATTCTTCTTGAGAACCACTGGTTCAGTAAAGTTGTAACTGACATGAAAGCTTCCTGGTATAAACTAGATTCAAGTTTGCTCAAATAATAGCCCTGTTGGGTAGGGTGTGGCCACAACATGGGATCAAAGTAAAACCTGTGGATATATAGGAGAAATCATTAAAAATCTTTTTAAGAGCAATAGGGCCATGCAAGCATTCCCAGATAGTTCAAATTCAAATGTCCCAGGAAGTGGGTGGGGCCACATGAAAATATGTAGGAAAACTAAATGCAAGGGTCTGAAAGTGATTGAGGTGAGCTGAAATATGTTGTATACAAAGTTGATCTGCTCTCATTTATAAAAACTTTAATTACGTTAAACTATTGAATTTGAAATGTGTTATATTCACGTGTGCTGTGGTATAATTTTATAGTGATGGAAATATTTACAAAGAACACTTGTTTCTGTGTTACATTTAACCAAGGCTGTGTTTTTAATTATGTCTCCCCTTGTCCAGTGGGAGCCATATTGTTTTAGTACTTTCTGTCCATCTGTGAACACTTCTACCCCAATATGGCTTATTGGATGGACTTGAAACTTTGTACAATGCTTCATTTCCATTTGTAGATGTACATATTGTCAGGACAAGAGAATCCAAGTTATAGTGGATCAAAGAGGAGTGAAGGATGTAAAACAGCTTGTGAACACTTCTCCTATATGGCTTAATGGATAACTTTGAAATTTTGTACAATAATTCATTATCATTTAATGTTATCATCATCATCATTGGTGTTTTGATTAATGTGCAGGATGTGGGATTGTTTCTACATTAGTAGTATCCCTTCCAGGTGCCTGGCTGGCTGCACTCATGGCAGATTCACTTCCTCTCTCCATTTCTTCCTGTCAAAGATGTTGGAGGTTTACAGTCTCCATTCTCTCACATCTCTCTCTGCCAGATCTTTCCAAGATGTTTTTGGTCTACCAACATCACGCTTTCCTGAAACTTCTAATTCAAATGCGGTTTTGATTGCATTGCTGGATCTTTGTACATGGCCAAACCAGCGGAGTTGTCTCTCACGTAATATGAGGGCAAGGTCTACAAGGCCAAGACGCTCCAGAAGCTCGTTTGTCCTTACAGTGGCTGTGTCTTTCGGTTTTATGCCACAGATTTGTCTGATCATGGCCCTGTCATTGCGTTGTAGACGCTGGAAGTTTTGCTTTGTCAAAGCCTAGGTCTCACTGGCGTGAAGCATTACACTCCTTACATGTGTGCTGTACATATGGCCCCGGGTCTTATATGACAGGTGATGTGACGTGAGGACTGGTGTCAACTCCCTGAATTTCTTCCATGCGATCTTGGTCCGTGTGTTTGTGGCAAGATCGCATCCACCAGCTGCAGAAAGCATATCCCCCAGATAACAAAAGGAAGGCACCAATTCCAGCTTGTCCATTCCAACTTGGAATGCCATCGAGTGGATGGGCAGTTCCCTGGCATCTAGCTCATCTGAAGTCCGGGTTCGCTGTCAAACGTTAGAGTCCACATTTCTTGTGTACCCATTTCTGGCACCTGCAGCAGTGTATGCTGTTTCTGCCGACACCTTTTCGGCAGACAGCACATGGAAAACTGCCAGTCTCGTGAAGTTGGTCGAGATCTGTTCCGCATATCATTACCTTGGTTTTTCTTACATTCACTGTCAGCCCCTTTTAAATGGTAATATTTTCCTATCATTTTACAGTGGATTAAAGAGGAGTGTTTTATAGCTTTTTCATTAAGAGTATGTTCACTTTCCTATGGGTACTTCAGTGCAACGGTCTTTATTTTTGTACCATATACAACAATGAAATTGGTCACATGAATGTTGAATCTTTTTTCTTTCATTTTCCTCAATGCACAAAGTGCAGTTTATAATTTTTATGCTCGTGCTCATGCTTTCTTCTCCATACTGCATACTACATATTAAGGGAGGGGTTGTGATTTGGAAGATTTTCAATTTGGGGAGCTGGGGAGACATTTGTTTTTCACAAAAGTTATGCATTTTCTGTACAACATTTGTTTCTGTGTATTATCTTTCCAATTCAGTGTTTGTAATTTTGCAGTGATTGAGAAGTTCACAGAGAACACTCGTTTCTGTATTATCTGTAATTACCTGTCCAAGATCATCCCAGCTCTTCAGTCACGCTGCACTCGCTTCAGATTTGGTCCTCTGGGGACAGATCAAATGGTGCCACGCCTACAGCATGTCATAGAACAGGAGGGGTAAAGATATCTTGGTTATTTTATAATTACCTGTCTTTAAGACCTATCCAGTATACCTAGCACATGGAAGAATGTTAATAGTTGTAAAGTCACTTTGTTTCAACATTATAGAGGGGTTTTTTATGGTCCCAAAATTGAAGAGTGAATGCTGTCTCTTTGTCAGCATCTATTATTATGGTCATAAGTGATTAAACTAAATGAAATACAGACTTTAAATGGTGATGTGACTGTTTAAAGTAAAGGTCCTTCATCAAGGTCAAATTTGCTACAGTTGAAAGTGGTCACTCATGGTATTGTTTGTCACCAAGACAACCAGTTTACATAGCAGTTGGACTGCCAGCTTACTTACAGATATGATCTGTTATCTTTAGTGTTTTATTTATTTGTGTTTTGGATATTGAAAGACAACTGAATATGTATGCATCTTCCATGTTTTGTAGATGTAGTGTGACAGAAGATGGTATGAAAGCACTAGTTACCTTAGCCAATGGTGATATGAGAAAAGCCCTAAATATTCTTCAAGTAAGGTTTGATTTAAATTTCCATTAACACTGTGTACAGTGAAGAAATTGGACACAATTTCATATGACAAAAAGAATGTTCAATAGGTTTTTATAATTTTTTTTCAGTGTATGTACACTCTGAATTTAATTTTCCATTCATGACATGCATCATATGTAGGATCTGATATTTTTAATGGAATTGTGAGTTAACATTTCCAAAGGAGAAGAGAAAGTTTTTGAAAAAAACTTTCAATTCTGTATGTTGGGTAATTAGGGTGTTAGGGTGCATTGGAAATGGCAACTTTCTATTTGCAAAAAAAAAAAAAAAAAAAAATGGAAATTGTCAACAATATGCCAGTTTCGAGATAAGAGCTCGTCCGTGTAGGAGGTGCATTTAGTGGAACTTTGAAGGTCTAAGTGGGACATAGTGGACTTGCAGTCAGTGAGGAAGATCATAAAATGTATTAAAGTGGCTTCTCTTTGAATATATAAAGTGTAGAAAATACAAAATACCATCGAAATAAATATTTTACTATAGTGGAAATATTTAAAAATGTCATATTTGCAAGTAATACCCTGGATATGATGTGTACAAGTAAACAAGTAACATGATATAATAAGAATTTCATGTATTTAATTACTCGCTGAATACTTATCATTTATCTAGTCTGTGTATCAGTCAAACTAGGGTGATGAAACTGCATACGAGAAACTTACTGAGCACTTATGCAGTGATGAATATTTGTCCCACTCCCGTAAGTAAACAAAAGTGTTTTGCGCCTTACTATGCACGAGAGTTCTCCAAAGGGAAACAACTCTGACAAATCTCGAAACCGGCATATTGCATGGGTTTTTTTTTTATTTATTTACTTTTTATATGTGCATGAATGTAATGGGTAAAAAGGGAACATATTTCATACTTCTTGTGCAAATAAAATCCATAAGATATTCCTGATATCAAAGTTACCCACCATACAATATTCCTTCTTCCTGTATTTGTACAGTGTTTGATTTTGACAGAGTACACAAATGGCACATGAAGTGGTGGATGAGGATAATGTGTACACATGTGTTGGACACCCACTCAGAAGAGAGATAGAAAATATCATCAACTGGGTCCTCAATGAAAGTTTCACCACATCCTACAACAGTATCCTTCACAAAGTTTTAATTTTGTTAGCTCTATGAGAGCTAATGTTGGGGAAAGAAATGTTTCCTCACTTTGATATGATAATGTATGTGGTACTTTTACATTCTGTGCAGTAAAGCAATGTGAGGTGTTTACTGTAATATAGTATATATCAGTTGATCAGGACTCGCTGTGAGGTGTTTGCTGTAATATGGTATATATCAGTTGATCAGGACTCGCTGTGAGCTGTTTACTGTAATATAGTATATATCAGTTGATCAGGGCTCGCTGTGAGCTGTTTGCTGTAATGTGGTGTGTATCAGTTGATCAGAACTCGCTGTAATATGACGTGTATCAGCTGATGTGGACTTGGTGTAATATGGTATATATCAGTTGATCAGGACTCACTGTGAGCTGTTTGCTGTAATATGGTGTGTATCAGCTGATGTGGACTCACTGTAATTTAATGTGCTCAGTTGATCAAGATTCACTGTGAATTGGGGAACCCATAAGTCCTCAGAATTTGTCTGATAAGAATAGATTCCTTATTTTACGTGAATACTTCATATTGCAAAATGCTTCATGGATGTGAAATCGTGCAATCATGAATTTGCAATTGGTTTATTGATCAAGAGTTTTAATATTTATTTCATCAATATAAGAATAAAAGTGAGTAATAATTTGATTTTGCAAGTGATGCTTCTCACAAAATTACGCAATATTAAATTTCTCATATATATATATATATATGAGAAATTTGCAACTTTTGCTTTAGTATACTGGTATATGTCAGGTACATATATACATTTTGTGAAGAAGGATTACTGTGCTAACTACATATATGTTGGTTAAAATGAGTTGGTTTTTTTTGTTTTTTTTGGTCCTCAGAGCATCTCTTGAGAGGTTTTAAAATCAGTGATCAACCCAGCAAAATAACTGTATTGATCAATTTGATCTACATGTACATGTATTCATCTTAGCAGTAACATTTCTTGACATATATCGTGGGAAGAGAAAACACCATTGGAAATCTGTTTCAAAGATGAACTGTTACTCAAAAATTGAGTTGCATTTAATTTGAAATAGATAATTGCAAACCTTCATTTTCATTAAAAAATACTTTATTTTAAATATATCAGATCTTTCAAATGCATGCGCATATGCAAAGCCAGTAGAGCTTTATCTTGTCAATAGTCCTGGTGTGTCCCAGAGTTTACTGTAAGGTATCCAAAACTAAATTCATGTGACGTATGAATGATCAACTGATATATATATATATATATATATATATATATATATAAAATGATCCTTAAATGCTGATAAGATATCCAGGAAATGAAGACAGAAAAAGGCTTGGCTTTACAAGACATACTCACTGAAGTTCATACTTATGTACATAGACGTAAGTTATACATTTTATAATTGTGTGTAGAAAGGCCTTGCTTTACAAGACATACCAGCACAGGGCTGTAAGTAATTATTTTCATTCACTCTGTCACTTGGGCTATCAACTAAAAATTTTACAGATCAGTTGATAATTTTACTGTCCCATCAGACCAGTGGATATGAAAACTGGCCCAAATTCCATAATCATTTTCATGATTGGGCCTGTATCATGTTTATATTCAAACTAGTTTGATAGTGGGTGTAAAAATCATCATAATTTTGCTATTCTTATCCATGTTTTTAACTTTTTCACCAAGACTGGTTTAAACTACATAATAATATTCATAATAATTTCATGATATTGTTTATCAAACTATTCCAAATTTCAGTAAAAAATAAAGAATACCTATCGAATAATGAACTTGATAAAGGATTAAATGAAAACAGAGTTATTGCCCTTGGATTCAATATTTGGATTGATTGATTGTTTCTTGTTTTTCGCCACACTCAACAATTTTTCAGTTATCTGGTGGCATCCAGTTTTTATTGGTGAAGGAGAGAACCCAGGTACAATGTGCTAAGGAAGAGACCACCAACCTTCTGAAAGTAAACTGGCAAACTTCTCACATATATCGGCGCGAGCGAGAATCGAACCCGCTCTTACTAGAGATGAGAGGCACTGTGATTTTGAATGCAATGGTCTAACCACTTAGCCATGGAGGCCCCTCAATGTTTTGATACATATTATGGATTATTTATATATAACGAGATTATTTTTTTTATCAACCATTGGATTCCAACAAAATTTATGGTATTATCATGCATAAATATAAGTACATTATTGATTTTGCAACAACTAATGACCTCACAGGAGGGTGAAACTGCTCTAAAGTATGCAAAGAAGAAACTTGCATCATTTTAATATTCATCAAGGTTTGGGTACCTGTGTGTACAGCTGAATTTTTGGATGCTATAGCTTTACAAGTACATCATCTGATTTTCTTCATTTTTTCCCATTTCAGTTGATTTACCAATAAATGTTAAAATTCATCTTCTTGACAAAATGGCAGAAGTAGAGTGAGTATTCAGTGTATTCTGCATTATATTTATATATTGAAAAAAGTAATGGTTTGGTGCCCCATTCATACTGAAAGTACACTAGTTGGTCATGATGAAAACAAAATTATGCCTTTCTAGCAATATTCGGCTTTATTATACAACCCTTTTTAAAATTCTTTGGTTTCCACTGGACCAATTTCAATTAAAGTTGGCACAAAATTATCCTTGGGTGAAGGGGATTAAAATTTGTTGAAATGGAGGATCATTCCCTCTTCAAAAGGGAAGGTAAACAAGAAAAGGCAAAAAACAGGGTGGGGTCATTTAAAAATCTTCTCAAGAACCACTGGGCTAGAAAAGTTTAAACTTGCATGAAGACTTCTTTACATAACGTAGATTCAAGATTTCTTCATATCATTAGAAAAATCTTAAGAAAAAGGGACACGATGAGTCATATTAATATGCAAAAATTTCCTGCACCCATGAGGCCTTAGGGGTGGGTCAAACATTGACCAAAAATCTTCTGTACAATCGCATATCTTTAAGAAAAACTAAATGCATAGTGATGTAGAGATGGAAGGCCTCCACCAAAATTTTAAATTTCTTGATTCTCGGGATAAAGGTTCTGAGTCCTGGGCAGGGCTAAACTTTGTATATATAGTGCATATGTGTAAAACATTTAAATAGTAATCCTATTGATACTAAATTGAAATTAAATAGCCATTTAGGTAGTCCACTAGCAGTATTGTACATTTCATGATCCCAGGGAGTAAAGGTTATGGTTCCAGGATGGGGCCAAATTTATTATAGTGATTATTGTCTTTATCATTTGAAAAACTAAATGCATATTTAGAACAAGCAGAAATTATAGTAAATAAATATCACTACAATATAAATTTGAGCCTATTTCGAAAATTATACAAGAACTCTTCATACAGAGGAGTTGAAAAAATAATAAAGAAAATGTCAGATATGTCTCGTATGTCTAAGCTTATAACTTTTATACCAGTACATAGACTTTTGGAAAAATACATTCTGTTTTGTTTTTGTTTTTTTATTACCTAGACACAGACTAGCTTCTGGTACCAGTGAAAAGATACAACTGAGTTCTCTGATTGCTGCCTTCCAAGTGGCCCGAGACCTAATCGTGCAAGAAGCCTGACTTGTTACATGTGACTATTGATTGTAAAGCTTTTATGAATTGATTAAGTTACCTGTGTCTTGATTTTCCATTGACAATTCATGGACTAAGAGTTCTTCACTCATATCAAAACATCCGTTGCTTTTGTTGAATTGGCTACCAATGCTCAATCCATACATAGGAAGTGGGAAAATTTTGGCATTTAAACAAAACATTAATTATTGATTTTTGCTATGAGAAAGTCTGTGACATTTACTTCAACAGTCTTTTTTGGAAGTCAGCATTTTGCAAACGATCTAATTTACATTTATTTATTTTTTTCCATTGGTTTATTAAAACTTGGACAATTCTTCATAGAATGTAATTAAACAGGGGGGGGGGGGATTAATCGATAACTTATATTTCTAAACTGTTCTTTATTCATAACAACATGAAAATATAGAAGTTCGAAGACATAATAATGTAGTACGTACCAAAAGATTGTGTATCATGTATTCGTTAAACAACATTGAAGATGTTACTTGGAGTTCTTAAGTTGACTCTTGGTCCCGAAGCTTCGTTAAACCCAATGCGGCAGTGGCTGCTCCTTGGCTAAGAGCCTTGCATTAAAAGTGAAAGTTGCAGGTCTTTTTTATGTGACCTTAGAAATGGTGGTCCCGCGTTACGGTAGCGTTTGCATTAAAACAACAGCCATGCGCAGGATTTGGCATTTCAACTACAAATTGTGATGTTAAATAGCACATATTACATCGTCGGTCATCATCCAAGAACTCATAGTAGACGCTAGGATAGCTGTCAATTATTATTTATGCTCGAACGAGCACGAAATAAATGTCCATAATACCAACGTAATGGAAAGGGAGAAAAAATGCAGTTCACTAGTGGTGAAGTAACAAATGATTTTTTTTTAAAATTGAATTGTAAAGCTTAAGCAATTTTCAACCGCGATCAATCTAGACTTCAGTCGTAATAATGTACTGATTATATGACGTCACAATCGTGAATAAATAGTTAGTGGTCTGGTGTAATATATTTATTAACTGGTTATGACGGAGATTGCAAGTTCATGTTTCCCACTGAGTCGAAACGGACAATCCTAGTTGGAGTTGGAGGAATAATAGACTTCCTTTTCGCTCCAATTACCAGTTATTCTAAGGGATAGTAGATGGCGTTGACTTGCAATCATCATTTCCTGGTATTTCAGCCTCATCCAATTTGTATTTGATTCAGTCCAAGGTTATTACCGAATAGGTCGAAATATGAAAATTCACTTGGGATTTTGAAATCGCGATTAAAGCAGATTGCTAAGAAGGTACGTGCTATCCTTGCAGTCCTGTTTGTACTAGGTTTGGCTGACGTATTATTTATAAACGAAACGCGACGCCAAAGCCAGTCATAATCAGGATTTAAGATCCTTGTGAAAACATCATTCGAAGATTGTAGTTCTGAAATCCATTACCGGATAATTCTCCTTAAAACTATTATTTTATAGGATGGTACTTCAGTACATTATTAGGCAGGTGATAATTCAAATGCAGGGTAAAATTCAGAATAGTTGACTTGCCGACAATTCATTCATGTAGTAAAGAATAATCTACTGATTAGGCTATTAATGATATAGCTGTTGTTATATTGTGACTAAACGTAAATGTCCTTTAATCTGTGTTTTTATTTCTGACTTCTTTCATGCGGCGAAACTCTTAATCGTGACCTGAACTATTCTGCGCATGTGTATGTTCACCATTTTGTGATGGAGTTCGAAGTAGTTACTTTTCTTAAATATAACTAGACTTTATTGACACTTGCGCCCTACACAGAAACATCCATGCATTAAGGATGTTCGTCTGCTCCAACAAGACTTGAGCAGATTTTACAGCAGTGAGAATCTGGCTGACAGATGGAATGCCATCAAAGCAGGTGTCAGCTACTGATGGCAAAAGCCGACCAACAACGGTCATAATTTGTGGAAGATACCATATATAAGAAAATCCCACGTAAACAACAGGATACCGAAGATTTTTGACGCATCAAATGAAGGAGTTTATGTGGTAGTTTCTATTATTTGATCAAGCAAAGGTGTAATTGCTTGCTTGTATGTTGTTTAACGTCCCTCTTGAGAATTTTTCACTTATATGGAGACGTCACCATTACCGGTGAAGGACTGCAAAATTTAGGCCTACGCTCGGCGCTTATGGCCTTTGAACAGGGAGGGATCTTTATCGTGCCACATCTGCTATGACACGGAGCCTCGGTTTATGCGGTCTCATTTTGACTACCGGGCCGAGTGGTTAGAGCATTGTGCTCAAATTCGCAAGGCCTCTCACCTCTAGTCGGCGCGAGTTCGATTCTCGCTTGCGGCGATATTTGTGAGAAAGTTTGCCAATTTACTTTCTGAAGGTCGGTAGTCTCTTCCTGGGTACAGTGTATCTGGGTTCTGTCCTCCGCCTACAAAAAGGGACACCACCAAATTACTGAAAAATTGTTGAGTGTGGCGGAAAACAATAAACAACCAACGAAGGACAAGCAAAAGATACTTAGGATCTATTCTAACCCGGATTCCCACGGGTTGTACTTGTATTATTAACCTGGTATTACCCGGATCACCACGGGAATGCACCAATAAAATTTTGGAAAAATTTCAATTTTTACGTTATGTTTTTCCATTGAATTTTCAAGTAAAGATTTTGTGAATAATGCAACGGTAAAGTTAAATTGTGTGGTAAATTTGATTGTTTTTAACAATATCAAAATATTTGCAAATGTTCCACCACAGATGTGGAGAATTTGACCAAGGCTAAATTACCACTATTTTATAAAGAAATATTATGTTGCTTTAATGAATGTAAAAATGAACTTAACTACGCTAAAAGATCCCCTGATGATATTTTACAACAACCTATATGGAACAACATAAATCTGAAATACAAAGGAAACCCATTTTATTCGAAAATTGGGCAAAATCTGAAATTATATACGTTAGAGACTTATTCAATGATGGAATTTTTAAAACATTAGATGAGTATTCATATATCATCGATAAATCTAATTGGCTATGTGAATACAAAATTATTTTGGCAATCACGAAAAAAATTCGTAGCCTGCACAACTTTTCAAATTCAAAATGTTACTAGTTTTAACTTTCTTCTTGGATATACTGATATATATAAACAACCCAGTAATTTTTTCTATAGAAATTTGATTGAAAAAAAGTTTTGCCAACCAAATTATCAGATAATATTATCTGAAGAATTTGGAATACACAATGAGTCAATCTGGGCAAGTATTTACAAACATAAGATTAAAGATTTGAAAGATAAACAAATAGCAGAATTCAGTTATAAATTACTAAATAATATATTGTGTAATAATGCATACATGAGCAAATGGAAAAAAGATGTAAAAAATAAGTGTACATATTGTAACCAAGTTGAAAATATAAAACATTTGATATACGAGTGTAATAATGTTTCGAATATATGGAATAGAGTCAGCAGTTATCTGTCTTTTGAAGTTCAGTGGAAGCATATTGTGTTGGGGTTTTTTCAGGAGCAAAATGATAAGACAAGATCCTTAAATTTACTCATTACATACATAGCCTATAGAATATACAAACATAAAATGCTATGCAGACTAGAGTCTTTAAATGAAACTGCTTATAATATCTATAATCATGTCAAAAAATCAATCTATATTTACTCATCAGTTCTGAACTATTTGAATGCAAGACCGGAACATATGTATTTTGAAAGCCTTTCTAAACTGATGTAATTTATATTAATTTGTTCTCTCCTATTTTTCTTCATGACGCATATAGTTTGTATAGGTAGTGGTATCTATTTATATATATGTGTGTGTTTTTAAGTTTACATATATATATGTATGTGTATAAGACCCGGTGAGAAGGAAGACAGTTCCTTCTCTCATTGTTTACCCGAGGGCGGTGATGGACTGCGAGATGAGTGTGCCCTGCGGGTAGACAAGGGTATCTTCCTTGATTTATTATGTAAAAATATATTTGTATATCTTCGCTATGAAATTTTCATCTCATAAATTGAACAAGAACCCAATTTCATGAATATTATTCCTTTTCTTCTTCAAATTATATTGTATATATTTAAAAAAAAAAAAAAAAAAAGACAACCAAAATATTATTTTGTCTGATTTGATTGTTATGAATGCATTACATTTGTACATATATTGTATATGATATAACTGATAATGTATCAATTATGTAATAAATGATATAAATTTGAAAAAAAAAAAATTGCAAATGGTTTTTCCAAACGTCTGGACCGGTCGCGGTAGCTCAGTGGTTAGAGCGTTCGCTTCGTAACCGGGAGGTCGTGAGTTCGAGCCCCGCTCGTGCCATGGCCGCGTCAAACCTAAGACGAAAAATAGGTAGTGATTGCTCCTTCGCCAAGCGCTCGGCATTTACAAGTGAGAATCACGGGTCTTTCGGATATTGCCTTAAAAACGGAGGTCCAGTGTCACGGTAGGCATTGGCACGTTAAAGAACCCTCACTGCTACGGCCCTGAGCGCTAAGCATAGGTCTAAATTTGTGGTACTTCACCTACAGCTGGTGACTTCTCAATATGAGTGAAAAATTCTCGACGGGACGTAAAACAAACAAACAATTCAAACGTCTGTATCAAATTTGGGAGGGGGGTATCCTATGACCTTAATCAGAGGTTGGAAAATTAATAGCTGATTCACTATTGACTATATAGTCAATTACAGACCGTCTATTCAAAGCGCTTAGTGTTTGTTTATGTTGCAGTAAGGATGTACTGTTTTAATATGCATGCATATTGCCGTAAGGAATCGACATGTCCATTGTACGAGGGTTGATTGATATTATGTTGTGAGCCTCATATATAACGGTTCAAATTTTGGCGGCCATATTGCATTATTTTCCAACACAATTCTTTTCAGTATCTGTACAATTTTCCAGCGATGTTTAAGGGCCTCGATGCCACTTTTAAAGAAGTCTTTTTTTTTTTTTTACCGTTCGGAAAGTCCTCCACAGCATATATAACGGGTATTTTTTACCGTTCAGAGAGTCCTCCACTGCATGTATAACGTCATCATGTGACTGAAAGTGGGTACCGGAAATGACCATTTTCAGTTTTGGAAATACATGTAGATGAAAATCTGATGGAGCGAGATCAGGCGGATGCTCAATCAATTTAAAGCCACAATCCTTAATGACAGCAATGGCAATGACAGACGTGAACAGGAGCATTGTCCTAGTGGAACAACACACTTTTACGGAGTTTTCTGCGGCGCTTCAGTTTAATATTTTCCTGTAATTGCCTCAGAATTGTTGCAGAGTACATGGCATTGGTTGTTTGTCCTTTTTGGAGATATTCTACCATCAGCATCTCAGAATACAGAGGCCATAAACTTTCCAGCTGACGGAACAACCTTTGCCTTCTTTGGTGGGAGTGAACCGGGTTGTTTCCATTGTTTAGATTGTTATTTGGCCTCTGGGGACAAATGATGGACCCACGTTTCATCCATAGTAACAAATCTTTGAAGACAGCAGGATCTGAAGTTTTAGATTAACATGCGACAAAGTGCGCCTGTTGTGCTTCTGATCAACTGTCAGAAGTCACCCAACGGGTTGAAAGCTTTCTAATGGCAAGGTCCTCCATCAGAATGGAATATACTCATTCCTATGAGATGCCAACTGCACTGGATATATATCTTTCTGTAACTCGAGTGTCAGTTATAACAATATCATGGACATTATTGACCTTTTCTTGGGTTGAAAGAGTGGCAAGCCTTCCAGGACGGGGGTCATCCCTAAGACGCTGCCTGCCGCGTTTAAATTCCCCCACCCACCTTTTTTACTGTAACTTGTGAAGGAGCATCTTTCCTTAGTGTTGCTACCATATTAGTATGGATATCCTTAGGTGCTAAACCTTATGCAAATATTGGACCACTGTTCTTTAACAGATTTTGTCCTTTTTGCCAAAGTCACTTGCCATGTTTCGTTAGAGTGCTACCTCGTCGATATAAACTGACCAAATGACACCAGTCTTCTGTTACACGGCTTTAAATAGTTATGGAATACTACAATCTGATTAAAGTGTTCTACGCTGTTTGATGTATGTATATATATATATATATATATATATATATATATATATATATATATACTGACGGACTTTAAAAACGCATCATGTTTTTGTTTTTTTAATTCATCATTGAAAACATTATATATAAAACTTATTGCAAAAACCCAACATACATTGTATTGATTTTTAAAAACCATCTCACGATTTACGTATGTTCATTGTTTGCGAGTAACATAGCACCAAATTTTCAGGGCTTTTTTTCAAACACGTGGAATGGTAATAGAGGAGTTTTTTTCGCGATAAAACAACTTTGTTGGTGAAAACATAGACACCACTAACAGAAATAATTCAAAACCAAGACTATGCCGCTCTTAAGCAATGAAATGCGCAATCAGCCTCTTGGAATGCTGCAAGCAGGCGTTAGTCAGCGTGAGGTTGCAAGGCGTTTTAATGTCCATCCTTGTACAGTTAGCCGGTTTTTGTCACGAGTCCATCAGACAGGATCCCTAAATAATCGCCCAAGACCTGTTCAACCGTTTGTGATAACAAACGTTCATACGGCAACTTCATCTGCGCAATAGGTTTACGGCGCTGCGACCACGGCGAGAGAAATCGTTGGACGTCGTGGAAGGCCTATTCATCCTAGAACCGTTTCCAGAATTTTAAAGTGCCATGGGATCCGCTGAAGAAGACATTATAAGGGGCTTCAGCTAAAACCGCATCACCGACGGGCAAGGCAGCATCAGACTCAACGTCAAAATTGGTCACATGTTGTGTTCTCAGATGAGTCCAGATTTAACGTTAGCAATGCAGACGGCAGATGTCGAGTTTACTGTCGTTTACATGAACGTTTTGCTGACAACTGTGTCCTCGAGCGCGACAGGTTTGGAGGGGAAGGCGTCATGGTCTGGGGTGAGATTAACCACAATTTTCGGTCACAACTGGTCGTTTTAAATGGAACCTTCATCGCTAGGAGGAAAGTGGACGAAGCTCTGCAGCCTGTTGTAGCACCATTAATGCAACAGCATAGGCAAGGAAATGGGTTAATTTTCCAACAGGACAATTCGAACGTACATACGGCAAGATTGACATAAAACGTTTTTCAAACGAACGCGATTGACGTCCTTGATTGTCCCCAGACTTTAATCCAATCGAGCATTTGTGGGGCGAGCTGGGAAGACGTGTGCTCAGCCTCGGCATTCGCAAGAATTGGGGAGAGCCTTGTTGGAGGAATGGCAGAATATTCCTTAGAGGACCATCCGAAGTGTTTGTCAATCAATGTCACGTCGCCTTCGTCCAGTAAATGTGTTACCAAGCCCTTATCTCCGCTCCTCACGAAAATATTAACTGATGTGAAGGAGATACTTCAAACGTACTAAGCGGCCTCCGTGGCCGAGTGGTTAGAGCATCGGGCTCAAAATCACAAAGCCTCTCACCTCTGTCGGCGTGTTTTCGAATCTCGGCCGCGGCGTTATGTGAGCAAGTTTGCCAGTTTTCTTGCGGAAGGTCGGTGGTCTCTTCCCAGGTATATTGTATCTGGGTTTTCTCCTCCACCAACAAAAACTGGACGCCACCAGATAACAGAAAAATTGTTGAGTGTGGCGGAAAGCACTAAATAATCAATCAATCAAACGTACTGTTCCACTACATATGCCAGATGTGGTGTATATCAAATATGGATTCTTAAAAATTTTAAAGAACTTTTATTGAATTTGAAATGACAAAACTTTTTGAATTTAAAAATATTAAAATGTATCATTTTACAACACATTACACGACGATACCTCATCATAGATTAAAGATGATACTTTTTGACTTCATAGACAGTTGCTTCATCAACAAAAATGGTAAAAGGAAATATTCATGTCTAGTGATAGGTCATTCCAAAATTTATTTTCTTTAACACCTCTCTGACTCCACGCATAAGTAATCTGAAGTTGATATTAAAACAATGCTAGAGTTCCTCATTGACAATAACTTCGTAGTCTTTGGTTATTAGGTCTTCCAGTCTGTTGGAATTTCCATGGGCACGAATTGTGCTCCTTTGTTAGCTGACTTGTTTTTATATTCTTATCAAGCAGAATTCATTCAAAAGCTTCTACACGAGAAGAAAAAATCTGTTGCTGTGACCTTCAATTCGACATTTAGATATATCGACGTTTTATCTATTAATAATAATCATTTTCATTCATATGTCGATTCGATATATCCCAGTGAACTTGATATAAAAGACACCACAGAGTCTTCCACATCTGCATCATACTTATAGATATTACTGAAAATAGATGCTGGCGGCAAACTAAACATGACAAACGGGATGATTTCAGTTTCTCCATCTTCAACTTCCCTTATCTATGTGGTAATATTACATCATTACCTGCATATGGTATTTATATCCTCCAACTCATTCGATACGCAAGAGCTTGTTCTGCATATGATCATATGAGAAAGAAGCTGATGTTACAGAGGTTTATACAGTCTCGTCTAAAGTCAGCAATTCGAAACTTTTGTGGTCGTTATAACGATCTTGTTTGCCAGTACAACTTTCCATTAGGTCAAATGCTGTCTGACGTGTTTCATACCAGTTGTTAGGCCGTTCTTAGCACACTGATTCTGATTACAGATTGCTCCGTTTACCTGCTCGGAACGTAGAGCTCACGGCTGATGTGACCGGTAGACAGGAGATGGTTACTCCTAGGCACCTGATCCCATCTCTGGTATGACCAGAGGTCCGCGTTTGCTTGTCTCTCTGATTTGTGTTTTCTATGGGAATTTCGAGATTGAATACTGTTAGTTTTCTTAGCCTTTTCATCTCCGTGGCAAGGGGGACATCAATTTTAAATTTCAGGACTCTTGCATCTCCGGGGTCTTGGGGCAGGACAGAAACCGCCAAAACTTTAAAAATCGTCTCTGCAACCGCATATCTATATGAAAAACTAAATGCATAATCATTTAGAGTGGGAAGGTCTCTACCAAAATGCAGATTTCGTGATCCCCGGGTTACGGATACTAATTCCAGGGCAGGGTCAAATTTGGTAGGTTGTTTGTATTATAAAACATAAACGGTACCAATTTTGATGTACCAGATGCGCATTTCGACAAATAATGTGATGCTCAGGTCAAAAATATTGGAAATCCGAAATAAGAACAAACTTGGAAGAACTGAAAAAGCCAAAAATGCCAAATAGTGGAGCCAAAACTGGCAGAGGATCAGAGCTATGCATGAGGGAGATAATCCTTACTTTCGAAATGAATTTCATCGTTTTGAAAAGGAGTAGATCATTCATTTATTCACTCAAACCACAATGAAAGAGGCACATAAGGTACAAAACAGAGATTTTATGTATTAATACAAATAACGTCAGAGGAATGTTTATAGGTATGCAAATAAAATTAGTGAAGTACGAACATAGATATGTACAAAAGGAAAATTTTTAGTTAAGGAGAACAGGTTGATTGATTGTTGTTTTCTGCCTTACAACAATTTTGTAGTTATCTGGTCGCATCCAGTTTTTTATTAGAGAAGATAACCCATATACAGTGTACCAGAGAAGAGACCACCGACCTACCGAAAGTAAACTGGCAATCTTTCTCGCATATATCGGCGCGAGCGAGAATCGAACCCGCGCCGACTAGAGGTGAGAGGCCTTGTGATTTTGAGCGCGATACTCTAATTACTAGGCCACGGAGGCTCCTAAAGGAGAACAGACTAATTCTTTATCTTTAAAATAAACAGACAATTTTAAGATTCTTAACATTAGTGATTGACATGATTTAATTTTTTAAAATTTCAGTATATTTGGTCTCGTACAATGTTTTCTGTTTAGGTTTATCATATATGGTTTAACGCCCCGCTCGAGAATTTTTCACTCATATGGAGACGTCACCATTACCGGTGAAAGGCTGCAAAATTTAGGCCTATGCTCGGCGCTTATGGCCTTTGAGCAGGGAGGGATCTTTAACGTGCCACACCTGCTGTGACACGGGGCCTCGGTTTATGCGGTCTCCTCCGAAGGACCGCCTCATTTAGTCGCCTCTTACGACAAGCAAGGGGTACAAAGGATCTATTCTAACAACTCGGATCCCCACGGGGCTTCTGTTTACGTATTATGTTCCTATACTAGATAAAATAAATGCCTACACTCTAACACAAAGTGCTATTCATCTGCAATTTCTGTATCATTACATAAAATACGTAAGCTTACGTTATATGGTATGCTAAAACCACAAGGCCTCTCACTTCTAGTCGGCGCGGTTCGATTCTCGCGCCGATATATGTGAAAAAGTTTCCCAGTTTACTTTCGGAAGATCGGTAATCTTTTCCTGGGTACATTGTATCAGGAACCTCTCTTTCACCAATAAAAAAAACCCCCAATCAATCGTACAGAAAATACAAATCAGAGAAATGGGCAAACACGGACTCCTGGACATACCATAGGTGGAATCAGGTGCCAAGGAGTAAGCATCCCTTGTCGACCGGTCACACCCGCCGTAAACCCTTCAGTGTGCCAAGAACGGTCTAACAATTGGTATACGAGGGCGATTCAATAAGAAACAGCTTACCCATTTCCGATTGACAGAAACGGTCGCGATTTTCATTCCTTGTTTCAATACATGGTTTATACCTGGGTACAAAATTGCACGCTTTTCAACAATCTTGCATGATCGCTTAGGTATACGGAAGCTCCAAATTCCTTAGCGATGAGCAAATGGCAACCTGAGTATCAGTATGCAGCGCCATTTTGAAGTGTATTAGGTCAAAAGATGATTCTCTTTTGCGTCTGGTGACTGTAGATGAGACTTAGGTTCGTTATTACGAGCCAGATAATAAAGCTCAGAGTCGTCAGTGGGTCCCCGAGGCGAAAGAAATTCTGCTGGCAAGGTGATGGTCACAATATATGGGACGCAAAAGGCGTTAATATGTTGGACTTTTTACCCAAGAGAAGTACAATAATTGGAGTGTACTATGCAAACTTGCTACACCAGCTGAGAACCGTGAAAAACGCCGATGTAAACTCTCTAAAGGTGTTTTGCTGCAACAGGACAACGCGAGAGTCCACATTTGCAAAGTTACCATAGATGCTGTAGAGCGAAACGGGTATGAATTAATATCATATCCTGGTTATTCGCCTGATCAAGCTCCTAGCAACTTCTTCCTATTCCAAACTTCAAAAAGTATGTCCGTAGATGTCATTTCCGGTCTGACGAAGATTGATTGATTGGTTGATTATATATTGTTTAACGTCCCGCTCGAGAATTTTTCACTCATATGGAGACATCACCATTACCGGTGAAGGGCTGCAAAATTTAGGCCTATGCTCGGCATTTATGGCCTCCTGCTGTGACACCGGACCTCGGATTTTGTGGTCTCATTCGAAGAACCTCCCCATTTAGTCGCCTCTTACAACAAGCAAGGGGAACTGAGGATATATTCTAAGAGCCCGGATCCCTACGGGGCTGAAGTCGTGACGGCAGTTGTGAAGTAGCTCATTGGAAAGGACCCCCTATTCAGTTCTGGGCTGATGGCACTTGAACACCGTTGGTCTAAGTGCATCACACTACAGGGCAATTATATTGAAAAAGAATAGGTTGGTCTCAACCAGACATATATTAGCATGGTTACTTATTGACTCTTCCTCGTAAAACATGTCAGACAGCAACTGATCAAATCGAACGTTATAACTATCATAGAATTTGCGAAATGCTGACTTTAGACGAGACTGTAGAAACCCTGTAACATTAACTTGTTTGTCAGTAGCCTGCCTCGATTTAGAAATTGATCAAATGCAGAACAAGCTCTTGCGTATCTAATCAGTAGATAGATGTAAACACCATATGCAGGTGATAATGAAATATTACTTCATAAATGAAGGAAGTTGAAAAGAAATTGAAATCATCCCGTCTGCCTGTTTGCTATCAGCATCTATATTGAATATTGCTACTTAGATAAGGGAAGTTGACGATGGAGAAATTGAAATCATCCCGTTTGTCATAAAGTTCAGTTGCCAGTTCGCTGTCAGCATCTATCTTCAATAAAATATCTAAGTACGAAGCAGATGTCGAAGACTCTGTGGTGTCTTTTATTTCAAGTTCACTGGGATGTATCGAATGGACATAAGAATGAAAATGGATAAAATGTCGTCGATAAATTGATCTTTAAAACTTTGTTTTACAGCATATGTTAACCACTTTTCTTTTACAATACCTCGTTCACATCATATATTAGACAGTCCACATTTCTATTACCGTAATACATGCAAACCATGGATTTTGAAATGTTCCATTGCAGTACTGTGTATATAAATATTTGCAAAGAATATTTACAGTTTTGTTTTCGTGACCAGACGTTAATTTGGCAAATTACGAATCATTCTAGTATATACACTTCTATAAATAGGAAAACATCCTGTTTCGCCATATACCACAAATGAGGCAGTGAAGTTTTCTAAGTGAAAAAAAAGGTATTTCAAAAATTTAAATGGAGAACTTTCATTACTTGTAGATTTTCATGTCCTCAAATTTCAGATCCGTAAAATAAAGCTGGTAAAATCACTTTGTCAAACAGGTCAAGTTGGCATGTAACTGGTAAATTAAATTGTCTGACTTTTCTTACAACGCCATACATAGCTTTCTGGGCTTGTTCGCATAGATGTTTTGTAGCTTTACAAAAAAAAACAACAAAAAAACCTGATCTGGAAAATACAATTCCTAGATATTTGAATTCTTTCACTCAATGACACCTCTATTATAGAAAAAAACTTTTCTAAACCAGCTTCTTAATTAAATCAAGTTGTGCAGCGTAAGCTTCAAGACAGTTATTTGAATACTGAATACAAGTCAAAAGTTTGCCCAGACGACTTAACAAAGTAATGGGACGGTAATTTTCTGTTGACGTTGGATCACATTTGCTTTTGTATATAGGTTTGACAATTCCAAGTAACCATTCATCTGGGACAAAACCATTTTCACATATCATGTTAAAAATGTTTTGTACAAAGGTAAAAATACTGACAAAGTTGACGTGATATGTTCATTTACAACATTATCATAACATGGAGCTTTATAATTTTTAAGTTTTCTAACAACACCTTTTATTTTGTCTTCAGTAATCATAGAATGAGGAATCCCATCAGATATATCTACTCCATTTGTGTAGAATTAAAAATCATCGTCAGGTGCAGCGTCACAATCACTAGCATTAATATCGGTCATAAATTGAAACATTTCATTAATATTGGCAGCACAATTATTATCATTTCTAAACGAATTTAAAATCTTCTAATATACTTTAGAATATGTAGGATGTAGTTGACCGAGTTTACATACTATTTCTTACTATGATTTTTATTACAATTATCCTTTACATGCATGTAGTCTTTACTTATAGTTTGGAGATGTTCTTTGTTTTCTCGAGGTTTATGTCTGTTGTTGATTCGTTTCGCCAAATTTTGTCCTTGCAGTCTTACAAACTTTATTAAAGCAGGCTTTACATCTTAATGATTTGTTTATAGATAATTGGATATTTTTTCACTCCAAAAGTTTCTTTGGTTGTATTTATAAATGTTCTACTTATATCACTAACTAATTTATTGATATTTGCTTTGCAGATACACGACTTTGCTGATAAATCGTCCAAGTAACTTTCAATACTATATAATGCTTGTATATCGATACCTTTACGAAACTCGTCTGCTTTTTCGGGCGCCATAATTTCACACTTGGCTTATTTACACCTGTATGATTATTTTAATACTCTCTTGGACAGCTACGAAAAGGAAAAGACAATGGATTATGAACATCTGAAAAAAGATTACAAAAGTCTTGAAATATTTCGAAAAAATACACACTTGTTAAAACTGCTACTTCTACATATTGTAGTACCAACAAATTTATCGCTTCCGTTATGACTATTTACACCGTTTACATTATTCTAACTAAAATCAACAATCATATTCAAAATTGTTTACCACAGGGTCCCTGACGGATCTTTTAAAAGGAATTTGAATTTCTTAAAAATGAGTGAACCGTTTCCAACAGCGTGTTGGAATAAAAATCACCAAAACTGCCTAGCGTGTGATAAATAGTTATCTGGAGTGCAGAAACATTTAAATGACCTGTTCGAGAATTAAAGTCCCCCCCCCAAAAAAACCCCAACAAAACCATGTTTCATTTCACTCGACAGTGTAATAATTTCTTCTGTTTCTAAAAAAAAAACCAATCGTTGGAAGAATATTTACCTCCCCCTGGGATAATGTAAACCATACCAAATAAAGCATCCTCATTAGTATTAAGGACTTCTTATTTTTTATTTTATTTTAAACCAAAAAGCATATTTACAATTAGTATCAATAATATTAATATATTTTACAATTTCATCTTTAAATGCAATCACAATGTCTTCCGACCTAGTGTTGTATAATTCCCTTCGCTTTTCAAAGAACATAGCAACGCCATGTATTTCTAAAGTGTCCGAGTCACCAGTCTTTGTTTCAGTTAGTCCAATTATATCAAACTGTGAATAAGGTCGATGAATTCGGTATAGTTTAGTTTATTTTTCTAGTTTGTCCAGTAACGGGATCCTATCAATCGACGTAGAGCCAAGAGTTTGACATGTTTCCTGTCCTTAAAGAATGTTCTGAGGTCTTTCGGAGTATTCTCTGTATTATCCCATTCTATGTACTCTTTTGAATGATATATCATAATCAACATGGAGTCTCTGAGTACCTCCTCATAATCTTCGTTTCTTTCCTCTGCAATACCACTGAGGAATAAGTTATCTCACATGGATCTGCCTTTCAAGTCATTTACAGACTTCAGCATTTCTTCTTGTTTCTTTATGACGCCATCTACGCTTTTCGTGAATTTCTCTTCCAATTTCAGAGATTCCTCCCTTAAGCTTTTCAAATTTATTTCAACATTTGCCGACACATCCTCAAACATTTCACTTATTGATTTGGCATCGTTTTCAACTTCTGGTACAGTTTGTCGAATTGGTGTATCTCTCTATGAAACCGATTCACTTTGTTTTCTAAGTTTGTCATATTTTCTGAGTTTGTTTGAACCAGACATTCTGTTTTCAGTTATGCCTAATCGTTTTTCAAATGATCCGTTGTTTGATTCTATGTTTCTGAGTTTGATATGAATTCGCACAAGCACTCCATGAATTGTACTCGGCGAAATTTCCTTTACCTGAATACCATCAGAGTTACGTTCAGCATCGCAATAAATAACTAAATGACTTTCATATAAAATCCCTGAAACTGTGGTTAGTTATTTACATGTAGTAAAACAAGTGTTACAGTATTACAACAATAGAAACACTGATGACTCAAAATCGTCAATGGGTAAGCTCCGCCATGAGTATTGGTCACACAACCCCACAGAAGAAACTAGATGAATATCATTTTAAACTGGGTCCTCCGTGACCGAGTGATTAGAGCATCGCACTCAAAATCACAAGGCCTCTCACCTCTAGTTCGAATCTCGCTCGCACCGATATATGTGAGAAAGTTTGCCAGTTTACTTTCGGAAGGTCGGTGGTCTCTTTCTGGGTACATTGTATCAGGATTCTCTCCTCCACCAATAAAAGCTGGAAGCCACCAGGTAACTGAAAAATTGTTGAGTGTGGCGGAAAACAACAATCAATCAATCATTTTAAACTCACCAAGCTTCACTTTACTTGGTTATGAAAGCCAATTTGACGAACTAAAGGAATTTGAGAGTACGAGATAAATTTGTATATTTAAACAACTTTTTCTTCGAAGCTGATCTTGCACAACAATCACCCCTCTAACGTAATCGGAAGCAGTCACTACACATTTTTTCGTCTTACATTTACTTTCTCAAGGGAAGAACTAACATCAAACCCAAGATTTTCCCGGTCATGAAGACAGCACTATAACCACTAAGCCGCCTTGACAGGTTGAAAAAGCTGTACTGGATAGTCTAGGATCTTGTAAAAATACCACTACTGGAAATCATACTGAAAGATTGAATTAAATATATATATATATATATATATATATATATATATATATATATATATATTACTCAAAGTTTGATAAGGATCATATAGTTCTTACATTATAAAATCAATATATGAATTGATAAGACACGCAAATTTCATCATAGTGTTGGACTGACCCCTCTTGAGCCTCAAAACACAGGTTAGGTAGGGAAATGCATGCTGCAGTGATCATGAGTAGCATGTGAAGCATGGTACCCACATTATTCACATTTCTGAGTGCTTGTCGTTGATTTGATTTGGCCATTGTCTTTACATCTGACCTCGTTGAAGTCACTGTTACTCTATGAAAATGCCTCCACAACGTCAAAGACGTCGTTTGACTATTGAAGAATTGGCCAGATGCATAGGAATGCTCGAAAATGGTGCAAGACAACGTCACGTTGCAGAGCTATTGGGTGTCAGTCAGAGCGTTGTTTGCAGAGCTTGGAACCGGTATCAAGCTCATGGTTCAGCTTCTCATCGACATGGAGGCGGCAGAGAAAGGTCCACCACGCAGCAAGATGACCGTTTTCTCTTGATTTCAACACGACGTCATCGGTTTGCAACGGCGACTGCGCTTAGAAATGATCTTCTGAATGCAACTGGAGTTAACATTTCCACGCAAACTGTGCGTAATCGTCTTCATGAAGGTGGTCTTCGTTCCCGGAGAGCCTGTATTCGCATCCCTCTTACTCAGCGACACAGACAAGATCGTTTGAATTGGGCCAGGGCTCATGTGAATTGGAGGGTTGCTGATTGGGCCCCTGTACTTTTCACAGACGAGTCGAGGTTTTGTGTTGACTTCACAGATCGTCGTGCACGAGTGTGGAGAAGGGCGGGAGAACGATATCAAGACGCTAATGTTGCTGAACATGACAGATATGGTGGTGGGTCGTTGATGATTTGGGGAGGAATCAGTCGAGCTGGACAAACTGATCTCCATGTCCTAAGGCGAGGCACGATGACCGGAGTGCGCTACAGGGATGAAGTCCTGGATGTGTACGTAAGACCATATGCTGGTGCTGTTGGTCCTGACTTCATCCTCATGGACGATAATGCACGTCCACATCGTGCTAGGGTGGTGGACGAGTACCTGGAACGTGAGACAATTGTTCGTATGGACTGGCCAGCTCGTTCTCCAGACCTCAACTTTATCGAGCATGTCTGGAATATGCTTCAGGTAGCGATTTCACGTCGTCCTGTACAACCAGCCACCCTCCAGGAACTTGAAAATGTTCTGATCCAAGAATGGAACAATATCTCTCTTGCGTCCATTCAAAACCTCGTTGGAAGCATGAGACGGCGTTGCCAAGCTGTCATTGGAGCTAACGGAGGCCATACCCGCTATTGACACTTGTGTGTGCAGTGTGAAATGGAATGTGCAGAGTTTAAACAATTCCGTGATCATGAAATTACCATGCTTTTCAGGGTACTCTCCCTTTACCTTAGGAGTATGCGATGAAATGTCATGTTTGCCAAATTTTTCTATCACAATTTCTTGAAGTAAACATTTCTGAACATAAATCACTCTGTGTTGGTTGTCATTCACCTTTGTTGAAAGTTTTACAAGTGCTGAAAAATATGATCCTTATCAAACTTTGAGTAGTATATATATATATATATATATATATATATATATATATATATATATATGAGCCGTCCCATGCGAAAAGGGCCCTTAAGTATTTCGACGTCATAATGAAAAAAACGCTGGTAAAGTTAACGTCATCATTTGCAAGTTGCGTCTGTAACATGTGTTTGTAACGTTGCTGATATTTACACGAATTTTGAAACCTGAAACATGTAAAACAACACAGAAAGATATATGAAATTGAGAAGAAGAAAATATGGACTTTTTAGAGGTGAGTTCAATTGTTTTTGTTCTAATTTGAACACTTAAAAACCGAGATTTAGATCTAAGCCTATTGGATAGATTTTGGATCCGCCTAGATGCTATCCACTAGTTATGTGACGTATGCCATAAAAAAGAACTTCATGAAATTTAAGTTATACAATTGAGAGATTTATCATAAGTGAAAGGTTGTATCCGTTATTGATTTTCATGCAAACACGTATTGACAAGTTTGTAGCAATTTCAATATGACATACATGTGTGAACAGCTCGTTTGTTTACATTCGTATCGCTCAGTTCTACGCTCTTCAATCTACAATGTGCATATCCTCTGAGTAATCCTAATAATTTGTTTTAACAAAATTTGAAAAGATAGGTGAATAGTTTTTCCTACAGCAAATAGGGTAATATTGATTGCATTTCTAATCTTCATATAACATTGTCAAAATTTGCTGGTTATTATCGCTGCTATTTATAGGTCGATGCGTGAATATCAGAGTTACGTCCCGCTGTTTTCATGCCTAATGGGCGGATTCATCGGTGGCTGATCAAACAATGCATCTAACTTATAAATATGTATTTAGTTTGAAAATTAAAGAATATGAATTAAGTTTAATATTTACTTTTGTATTATTAAACACACACATCAGAAAGTGAAAAAAAAAAATAAACAGATAAAAATGATTGAATAAAAAATGATAAAATACAAAAGAAGAGTGAAAAAAAATAATAATAAAATAAAGAGATAAAAATGATTGATTAATAAAATGTAAATAATAAATACAAAAAATAAAGAAATCGAAATGGAATTTTAAAAAAAAATCAATTTAGAATTTTATTCCTCAGATATTGCTAACATACAAGTAGAATTTGCGACAGCCCCTATGAATATAAAAAGATTAATGACATCCAATACAAGTTTATATTAACTTTATTGCAAAAATAAAGAATCTTTATTCACAAGTATGCATATTATGTTTTCCACCTGATTCAGTTATGTATTTAAAATGGTGAACAAAATCTACTAATAAATTTAAAAATAAAAAAGCATGTGTGTTCAGGATCTCTATTTATTGAATATCTTACACGGTTAAAGTTACTGGGGAAAAGGGTGGTGGTGGTAATAATCTTGTTTTGGAACAAAAGATAAATATGGTACTACATTGATTTTTTGTTAAATAGAAGTTCATTTATTTGATTTGATATTTAAGCATTCACTTGGTGGATGTATATGCGAGTTAGTATGTAGAATTTAGCAGCGACATTTTGTTACAGATTATTGATGAGTGGCATAGGGAATATTTTCCCCCTTCACAAAATGTCGAATCAGATGATGAATATACAAGCGATAGTGACGTTTCATCTGCATCAGAAAATGAGGAATCAAACGAAAACATTTTAGCCAATAGAATTCAAACATTGCAGTTTGATAATGGACAGAATGAAAACCAAAATACAGAGGAGGAGGATCTTGGAAATAACAAGTTTGACTTAACAATTCGTGAAAAAATCAGCAAAGGTTGTTCCTGTAAGATGGAATGTATCTCTAAGATCACTTTTGAAGAAATCAGTCAGCATATTTATTCCATGAGAGAACTTTCTAAAGACGAAAAGGATATGTATATTATGGGGAAGCTAAAAAGCAAAAGCTCTGGTTATGGGTCTTCAAGACACGATGTAAAGCGACAGCGATACGAATACAACTTTGATGATCGTGAAGTATGTAAAGATGCGTTTTTATTTTTACATGACATTGGTGAAAAACATTTGAAAAATCTTGTTAAACACATGAAGACCAACGGAATCAGGCCACGAACACATGGAAACATGGGGAAGAAACCACACAACGCCCTGTCCTTTGAAGAAATTAAGTTTGTGGTGCAGTTTATCAACCGATATTCTGAAGATTATGGACTTCCTATGTCAGCTGCTCCAAAAGGTCGCGATTCCGAGCCACCCATTTTTCTACCCTGCTCAACACCAAAGAGTGAAATTCATCAGTTATATGTTGAAGATTGTCATGAAATCCAAATCCGTGCTGTCAAGTTGTCGTCCTTCTATTCAATTTGGTCCGCCTGTCTTCCCAACATCCAGATTGCCAATCCCAGATCTGATGTCTGTAATACTTGTGAGCGCCACAGAGAGCACATTTTGAATACAAGGTCTGAAAATGAAAAGCTTACTGCAACAAGGAATTTTACGGATCATATCGAAAAAGCTGAGAGAGAGCACACCTCTACATCCAGTGCATAAAAGAAGCCAGGGAAGAATACCAGTCCATTCAGCTACCTGAACCACCTTTTGAACCTTGTTCCACAGCTTTCCTTAAGACCCATTACACCTTCGACTTCGCACAATGTGTGTCTATCCCTCATCATTCCAGACAAGTTGGGCCTTTATTCTTTGAGACACCACGGAAAATTCAGATCTTTGGAGTTTGTATGGAGGGAACAGGAGTCCAACGAAATTACTTAATTGATGAAGACCAGACCATTGGGAAAGATGGAAAGAATGCCCATGGACCAAACACAGTCATCAGCATACTTCATCACCATTTCCAGAATTATAGCCTGGGAGAGAAATGTGCTGTTCTTCACTGTGATAACTGTCCAGGTGAGCATATTTATCATAAATTATGTTTCATATGCAACGCGTCCGATAAATGCTGTTCTTATGTACAAGTATATATTCTTTTTAGTAATATTCTATTACTCACTTCAGGTCAAAACAAAAACAGGTATCTGATTGGATATTTGCTGTGGCGGGTCATGGTTGGTCTACATCGAGCAATTGAGCTTCATATGCAGATTCCAGGTCATATAAAATGCCAAGTGGATGCAGGATTTGCCCAGATTAAAAAGAAATACAGGAGGTGAAATTGTGTTAATATCCATTGATATTTAAAAAAAATTGACTATTATCTTGTACAGTAGATAATTTCTATAACAACATATTTGTTAAAAGAATTACGATGCATTGTGTCTTCTTTTTTCAGATCGGATTGCGACACCCTTCAGCATATTGGCGACTTAGTTTCTAAGTCCTCCAAAAGTAATGAGGTTGTAATCATCAAGGACGGAAATGTGAAGTACTATGAGTGGAAAGGTTTTATAAGTACCACATTTAAGCCATTTAGAGGAATAAGAAAGTTTCATCATTTCTCTTTTTCTGCGCTGCAGCCTGGACTTGTCTTATGCAGCACAGATGCAGATGGCGACAAGGTCCCTCTCGTTTTAACCAAAGATGACTATATCAATGCGAATCTACCACCAGCGATATTGCCTGGCGGGTTAAGTCAAGAGAGGCAAGAATATCTCTACAGGCACATCAGGCCTCATGTCCGGGAATGTTTTAAAGACACAACATGTCAGGAATTTCCTGAAGAATGATTAAACTGTGTGTGATAACGTCATATTTATAACGTTATTTTTGTAACGTCATTTAAATATGTTCCTTATCTTTGATAGTCTATATTTCAGTAAATATGCTGAATATTTGAACCAAACTTCATATGTTGCTTTTTTATATCATTACCTATCATAATCCATCAAAAAATGATTTTTGAAATTTTTTACCATAAGGGCCCTTTTTGCATGGGACGGCTCATATATATTGTTAATTCAATTTTAAAGTATCCTTTTTTAACTCGGATCTTTTCAACTTTTATCCACGTCGAAATAAAGATCGGTTGTAATAGCCTAGTAGTTAGTTTACTGATGTTGCAACTAGAAGGTCCCGGGTTTCATCCCTGTCAACCATCCAAAATCTCAGAAGTTTAAAATGGGGGGTGAATGTTGATTAATTGTTTGTTGTACGTCCCGTTGAGATTTATTTCCTCATATTAAGACTTCTCCAGCTGTAGGTGAAGTACCAAAAATTTAGACCTATGCTTAGCGCTCAGGGCCGTAGCAGTGAGGGTTCTTTAACGTGCCAACGCCTACCGTGACACGGGACATTCGTGTTTAGGGTCATCCGAAAGATCCGTGATTCTCACTTCTGCATGCCGAGCGTTTAGCAAAGGAGCAATCACCACCTATTTTACGTCTTAAGTTTGACGCGGCCATAGCACAAGCGGGGCTCGAACTCACGACCTCCCGGTTATGAAGCGAACGTTCTACTACTTAGCTACCGCAACCGGTACTCGAATGCATTAAAAATGTGCTTTAGCAAATTATAGCATAACTAACTTGCTAGATGGTTGAGAAATGGAACTGTATTTACGTTTTGATTATTCTTTCACCTCAAACGTGCATCCACACCTCTGTATGCATATACTTTTGAGTAATGTGCATTTACAGATCTGTTGTAGCTGGTAGATGGCAACACACAAAATGGTATATATTCCCATTCCATTCCGATCACATACAAATAACGGTGTTTACATATACTATTTACAATATAGTTGAAAGCTTTATCCTATTATGGTCAAGTCATTTATTGGTATTGTGCTGGGACGCCTGTCGCTTCGTTATGTTCTTAAAGCGTGTGTATCGTGTATCTGAGTAACAGCTATTTTCTAGGAAGTAAAACGTGTAGTGGATCGATACAAGCTATGTGGGGGAGAAACCTTTCAAAAACATTTTGGACTGTAACAATACATTCATGTTTTTCACTTAACGTTTATGAACTGAATATAGTATAGCATGTGCCTTGTCCGTAAGGTGATCGACTTCTCAAAATTTTGATGTGTCGATTCGATTGCTCGGTTAAGGTAAAAAAAAAATCGGCTCACCATTAATTGCCCCTTGAAATGGTGATATTATCCTTGTATAACATGCGAGTATGATATGATTTCAAAGTTTTCCCCATAGCATTATACGAATATTGATACACAAAACATTCCGTACAAACATGATGTAGACACGCTATTATTGATTGATGCAGTAGAGACACACCCTACTGAAAGAGAGAAGTCATTTAACGTTATCGACAGACTGAGAAAAACCCGATACTAATATCCAGTCTGTTTCACATTTGGATGCTTTACATTGACGTTAACGCCACTCTAGCAATTCAACTTTATGACAAAAGGGATGCTTTCAGATTCTCCTTCGTCACCTTTCCATTTTTTTAAAAGCAATATTCCATTATCACCTACAAATGATGTTTATGTCTCCCAACATTCGACACGCGAGAACATGTCCTGCTTATAACCAATCTTTAAACCGAGGCAATCTACTTACAGATATATTGATATCATAGGAGTATCATCAGTTTCGTTTGAAGTCAGCATTTTGCAAATTCTTTTGTCATTATAATGGTCTAATTCACAAATAAAACTATCATTCGATCAAATACAATGTGACGTGTTTCAGAAAAAAATGTTTGACCGCTCGTTACACACCAATTATGACGACGGGTTACCCCTGTTACCTGATCAAGATAAAGGGCTTACGGTGTGCGTGTGACGAATCAACTGGGATGCCTACTCGTGATAGGCACTTGATCCCAACTTCCGTGTTTCCAGGCGCACGTATTTCCCCTGTTACATTCTTTATAGGATTATGAGATTGATCACTGTTATACTCACCCCGTGGGGAATAGGTCCTCGGTACCCCTTGCTTTTCGTATGTGGCGACTAAATGGGCCAATCCTTTGGAGGAGAACACAAAAACCGACGTCCGTTGTCACAGCAGGTGTGGCACGATAAAGATCCCTCCATGCTCAAAGGCCGTAAGCGCCTAGCATACAAAAACAATATACAATCAATCAGTCACTGTTATGCTCACCTTTTTCATCTATCTTCTGCACAAACACGTCTGTCTTCAGCAAATGAAATCTAACCTTACCGAAAGACTACGAATATTTCATTATTTCACGAACACAACTAGTGGCATTTGTCAATTCTCTTACTTAGGGGCCTCCGTGGCCGAGTGGTTAGAGCATCGCGCTCAAAACCATAAGGCCTCTCACCTCTAGTCGGCGCGGGTTCCAATTTCGCTCGCGCCGATATATGTGAGAAAGTTTGCCAGTTTACTTTCGGAAGGTCGGTGGTCTCTTCCCGGGTACATTGTATCTGGGTTCTCTCTTCCACCAATAAAAACTAGACGCCACTAGATAACTGAAAAATTGTTGACTGTGGCAGAAAACAACAATCAATCAATTCTCTTACATACGAGGACTGTCGAAAAAGTTCGTGGATAGTGGCGTTTTTCTCACTTTAAATTGTATACCAAAAATATATGTTTGCTATGAAATTCAAAGTCATAATAAGCTAGTTTTCAATGTTTTATCTTGGATTAAATGGAAAACATTGTAGTCTTAAAAGGTTGCAGAGACTCCACATGGTCTAAAATAAAAGAAAAAGTTCCAGACTCCGTTAAATTAAATCAAATTTTTGAATTCAAATGTTTATATTTTTCATAAAACAGGTAGAAAGATATACAATTTAATTGTGATGAACCAAAATAACAAAGTTATTTTCTGATGTCGTCAGTATTTGTTATTTGACAAAGGAAGTATGAAGAAAACACCGCAAGATATGTTTCTGAAAACTCTGGAAAAAGTAATGTCAGTCATCCAAATGGAAATGCCTGCAATAATGAAATTCTGTGTCAACCCGGGGAATACGTCAATAGAGACGAAAAAAATCATGGAAGCAACAGGGAATAGTTGGAATATATTCAACTTTTTAATTTACAAGTGGCATAAATGGTTTTCCGGTGGAGAGTTCGATTTGAGAGATGTTGCGAGATGTGGACCTCTGGTATGTAATGAAAATCCCGTATCCTTGACGTTATTACGGAAGTCCAGACGTCTTAAGGTGAGACAAGTCTATCTGTGAATCTAGAAAATCTTTGGTTCTCAATACCATCACAGAGGACAGTATAAGGTATTCTATTGTATTTGACTCGTGGTTAAGGAGATGCGAGAAGTTTGTGCATGTGACTACGTCAAGAGATATATGGTACTCATGACCACGACGTTACGGTCAGTATGGTTTGGCCGGACCGTGCGGCTTGTATATGTAAAATACTGATGCTGATAACTTACTACTTTTGTGCAATGCTCTGATTTTTGCATATATTTACATTATCATGGTCTACATTAAAATACGTATTTCACACAATTATCACAGTCATTATACAAAAGAGAAAAATAAGATTAACACATGTCCACAAACTCTTTGGCCAGCCCTCGTAATTTGAATTTTCCCGACTTCCCCTTTTTAAAAGTACCTACTGTTCCTTCACCAAACGCTTGTTATCTGATGTTAGTTCGATTTTCGACGTCCCAATACAGTAATTTTTCACTGATTACAGACGTCACCAGCTTAGGTGAGGTGATACAAATCTTGCCTTGTGCGAGGCGCTTACGGACGTACCAGTGAGTTTTTTTTTATCGTGGCAACACCTACCATGACATGGAACACCTCTATTTTTAAAGGTCATACATAAAAAAATATCGTAATTTTCACTTCTACTTTCCATCTATTGGCGAAAGAACAATCACTACTCATGTTGAAGGTCTCAGAATCGAACCCAGGTCTCTGTTGCAGAGCGAGCGTTCTAACATCTAACTCTGCAGCGACCGGTGCCATCAGATGTGAAATTCGCGGGACTTTCCGATAAGATCGTATACAAAGGTAGGTGTTGGTACGATAAAGAGATTGTCACTGTTAAATGCCGGAGAGAGTCCTACACACACCAACATCTGTGACACTTCAATTTGAACTGAAGTACACGTAGACGTAGCAGTAACATAAAAATATGAGTCTAATATTACTCTCCGGGGCCAGTGAAATCCCAAGATGAACACTATGGCATTATTCTGACTGCTTGATAGTACTAGCAATTGATTTTACGAGATCGGCGGCATCATAAGATATGTTATGTGATCCAGTCACATCTTCCTTTTTTTGTTGGTCGTATTATATTAAAATTACTTTTTCAGAGCAATCAGAATTCCTATATGGTCTCCGTAACTTAACTGAGACAAAATATACGACTGGGAATATACGACTTCCCAGAGAAGCTGGAGTGCACGATGTTAATTTAATCGGCGCAGATCAATTTCCCCGTTCTGAAAACAGTTAACACACAAGGCCATAGCTGAGATACAATTGATTTTGTCTAGTACATGCATCAAGAATGACTAGTCACTTTTCTTGGCAAATGTTTCTGTAGGTATTTCTTTCTTGAAATGTCACAAGTTAACTATTGTTCATTTCTTCTGAAGACATTCTGCGATTTTTCATGTAGCGTTGATACCTTATAGATATACTAAAAGTCTGAAAAGTTTACAACTTATTTGATCATTCCCTATTTTGAAATCCTTCAAAATAATGCATAGTAGTATTTTTTATAATATAATTTTTCATTGACATGCATAACTAAATCGTCGGTGCAGATTAAACGTTTTGTAATATGAAAATATGATTGATTGATTGTTTGTTTTACGTCCCGTCGAAAATCTTTCACTCATATTGAGACGTCATCAGCTGTAGGCAAAGTACCACAAATTTAGACCTATGCTTACTGCCCAGGGCCGTAGCAGTGAGGGTTTTTAATGTGCCAACGTCTGTCGTTACTCGGCACCTCCGTTTTTAAAGTCATATTCGAAAGAACCGTGATTCTCACTTGTAAATGCCGAGCGTTTGGCGAAGGAGCAATCACTACCTATTTTTCGTCTTAGGTTTGACGCGACCATGGCACGAGCGGGGCTCGAACTCACGACCTCCCGGTTACGAAGCGAACGCTCTAACCACTGAGCTACCGCGACCGATGCAGGGGTTTCAAGTCTTGTTTAATGGTAGCATTTCGCAAATGTTATGGTCGTTATAACGATCTAATTTACTAATACAACCTGCCATTGGGTAATGTGTCTGACCTGTTTCATACCAAATGAGGCCATTCTTTGCACACTGATACTGACTACGGATTACTCCGTTTACCCGGTATAAGGCTCATGGCGGGTGTGACCGGTCGACAGGAAATACTTACTCCTCCTAAGCACTTAATCCCTAATATGTCCAGGGGTCTTTGTTTATCCTAATCTCTATTTTATATTCTTTAGAAAGTTGGTTTGTTGTTTGTATATTGTTTAACATCCACCTCGAAAATCTTTCACTCATATAGAGACGTCACCATTGTCGGTGAACGGTTGCAAACTTTAGGCCTATACTCGGCGCTTACGGAAAAATGAATAATTCAAGAAGATGGGTCAAATGCTGTCTGATGTGTTTATATGAATTGTTAGGCTATTCTTGGCACACTGATTCTGACAACGGATTGCTCCGTTTGCCTGATCGGAATATTGGGATCACGGCTGGTGTGACCGATCGACAGTGAATTCTTACTCATTTTAGGCACCAGATCCCTATATCCATGGGTCTGTGTTTACTCAGCTCTCTATTTTGTATTCTTTATACGAATTATGTTTTGTTTGTTTGTTTGTTTATAGCCGCCTGAGCAATTTTTCAGCTATCCGGCGGCTGTCACCATTACCGGTGACAGGGCTGCAAATTTAGGCCTATGCTCGGCACCCAGGGCCTTTGAGCAGGGAGGGATCTTTATCGTACCACACCTACTGCGACACGGGACCTCGGTTTATACGGTCTCATCCGAAAGACCGGCACCCACGTCCCACAGTGGGATTCGAACCCCGACTCAAGGATCATCAGATCTTTGAGCCCGACGCTCTAACCACTGCGCCACGCGGGCGGCTATACGAATTATGAGATTGATCACTGTTTGTTAGCTTCACCTTTACATGTTTCACAATCACGGATCTAATGGGCATGACTTTAAAAACGTGGCTCTGCAGGTGTTGGTACGTTAGAGCACATTCACTGATACAGCCCTGAGCGCTAAGCATAAGTTTAAATATGTGGTACTTCACGTACAACTTGTGACATCTCAATACGAGTGAAAAATTCTTGACAGGACGTAAAACAAACAACCTTTACGACGTCGAAGATTCTGTAAGAAATATTCCAAATAACTTTCTTGTTGAATTACACTTTATAATGCATCGAATAAATGTTCTTTTACAAAGAAGGATATCAAAAATTCGATTCCCACTGGACTACAAATAAAACTTGAAAATTGCATAACTAGCCATCTGCAAAATGCTTGACATCAGAAATCGCTAAAAGTTTTGGTATTTTCGGGCTAGACTTACAAACCGTCTGATATCACCGTAGGCTAATAAAATAAACACTTCAAAGTACTAAATTCATGGCGTCTCTATACGAGTGTAAAATTCAATAAATTGTAAGATAAACAGTCAAAAAATCCACAAGTCCACAGTGTTGGTACATCATACTGTACAACCTATGAAGCAAAGAATATAGGGAAAAAATCACCACATGTCGTTCCAGAGGCGGGTATATTTCTCCATATTCAATAACCTCTTTACTACATATTTTATGACAGGTCGCTGTAGCTCAGTGATAGATCATTTTCCTTGGGAGCCCGAGCCTCGCTAAGTCATGGCCACGTCAAACCTAAGACGTAAATATAGGCAGTGATTACTCCTTCGACAAACGCTCGACATTCATAGCGTCTTAAAAACGGAGGTCCCGTGTCGCGGCAGGCGTTGGAACAGTAAAGAACCCTCAATACGACGGCCGTAACCTAAATATGTGGTACTTCATATACAACTAGTGATGTCTCAGTATTAGTGGAAAATTCTCAGCAGGTCGTAAAACAAACAAGCAACTATACATTTATCAAATTACACTCACTTCTAGTTGCATGATCACAAATTCGTTTACATTTATGATAACAAAAAAGTGTTTACTTCCAGTTTTTTTTAAAACAAGTGATGTCACAATAATCGAATTATGGCAGCAGATGTAAAGTCACGCATGAATTAAAGTTTTCTCCATGCATGTGCACTGTGGGCTTCGACGACTCAGTAAAAGTCCGGGTACTCTTCATAGATTGATTGATTAAATATTGTTTAATATCCCGATCGAGAATCTTTCACTCATATGGAGACGTCACCATTGCCGGTGAAGGGCTGCAAATTTAGGCATATGCTAAGCGCTTATGGCCTTTGAGCAGGGAGGGATCTTTTAAGTGACACACCTGCTGTGACACGGGACCTCAGTTTTTGCGGTCTCAACCGAAGGACAGCCCCATTTAATCGCCTCTTACGACAAGCAAGGGGTACTCTTCATAGAATCTCTTGGATTTTATTTTGTTATGTTTATTGTAGGTCCCTTGAGGAATTTTTCACCCATATTGAGACGTCATTAGCTGTAAGGTAAGTACCACTCATTTATATGTATGCTAAGCACTCAGAGCCATAGCAGTGAGGGGTTTTTATCGTGCCAACACCTGTTCCCGACGCGAGATCTCCGTTTTATTGTCATATCGACAACGTTTTATATATCAACTACATTTTATCTATTAACAATGATAATTTTCATTTATATGTCAATTCGATATATCCCAGTGAACTTGAAATAAAAGTCACCACAGCGTCTCCCACATCTGCTTCGTACTTATATATTTTACTGAAAATAGACTGGCGGCAAACTAACAACTCAACCTTATGACAAACAGCAAGATTTCAATTTGTCCATCGTCAACTTCCCTTACCTACATGGCAATATCCCATCATCACCTGCATATGGGGTTCGTATCTACCAACTGATTCTATACGCAAGAGCTTATTCTGCATATGATTAGTTTTGTCCAGGGGACCGTGTTTGTCCATCTCTCTGATTTGTATTTTCTATAGGAATACGAGATTGAATACCGTTAGTTATCTTGGCCTTTTCATCTGAAAGACCCTCGTCTTTCACTACTAAATTCCGAGCGCTTAGCGGATGCGTCTTAAATTTGTTGCTACCATGGCGCGAGCAGGGCTCGAACTCACAACCTCACATTCAGGAAGTGAATGCTTTAACTGATGAGCTCCCACGACAGAATTGATGGAATGAATATTAAAATACCAATAAGGAGGAATAATGCACCAATGAAAAGTAACGGGGATAAATTGGTTGTAAGTCCCACTCGAGAATTTTTCATTCAGATAGAGACGTCACCATTGCCGGTGAAGGGTTGCAAAATTTAGTCCTATGCTCAGCCTTTACGGTCTTTAAACAGGGATGAATCTTTATTGTACTACACCTGCTGTGACACGGGACATCGGTTTTGGAGTCTCATCCGAAGGACCACTCCATTTAGTCGCGTCTTATCACAGGCAAGGGATACTGAGAACCTATTCTAACGTGGATCCTCACGGAATGACGGGGAAAGGAAGTGTGGGATAGGACGTAAAGACATATAGATAACACTTTGAAATAGAAAAGTTTCATATTCACCAAATTAAGTGAAAAAAATATAATTTTAGTAAAAGGTAACCTCAATTTTTTTTAAATGCTAAACTCAAACCCACGATCCATATATTTGCAGTTGGACACGTTAATGCTCCAAGTTAAACGATTTAAAAATATCAAAGAATATATTTGCTCACACTTATTTACCCATTTTTGTTTTGAAAGAAAATTCACCTTTATGACGCAACGGCATGTTCTGTGCATGATGAATTTGAATTTTACTCCCCCCCCCCCCAAAAAAAAACCAGGCTTCTGACAATAAGGTGATCATGTAGGGGTTTCAACACTCTCGTTAAAAATCATTAAAAATCAACAGTAAATTATATGGGCATTAAAGTGATCTACTTTGCAAATCCAATCTATCTTTACCTGATAAGTCGAATTGCTGACCGATGTTTCAAACCAATTGTTAGGCCCAAGACGTAAACATAGGTAGTGATTTTTCCTTCGCCAAACGGTCGGCATTTAGAATTGAGAATCACGGGTCTTTCGGATATGAATTTAAAAACGGAATTCCCGTGTCGCGGCAGACGTTAGTGTGCTAAATAACCCTCACTGCTAGTGCCGTAAGCGCTACGCATAGGCCTAAATTTGTGGCAATTCACCTACAACTGGTGACGACTCAATCTGAGTGAAAAATTCTCGTCGGGATATAAAACAAACAAACATTCAACCAACCATACTGAATTTGAGTACTGACAACGGATTACTCCGTTTACCTGATCAAGGTAGAGAGTTGACATCAGGTGTGACCAGACGACAGGGAATACTTACTCTTCATAATCACCTCATTCCATCTTTGGGGATTCCAGGGATTCATATTTGCCCTGCTTTCAATTTTGTATTCCTCTTGGGATTTGTGAGTTTGGCCACTGATCGCTGTCTTCACCTTTTTTTATTCACCACCTCTATGAAGTTTTGAGGTGTATGTTTACTTTGATATTGCATATTTCCGTGTTTAGGGCGTTGTCTTCATATCTCGATGAAAGCGAAATATTAGACTTTAGAAGCTGAGGTAGTGAATCTTCACCAAAAAAATTGGAAGTCATCATAGTGACCCCTCACTGCCTCAGCGCCATGCACAGGTCAAAATTTGTGGTATTTTACTGAAAGCTGGTGACTTCTCTATATGAGTGGAAAATTCTCGAACTGGCGTAAAACAACAAACCTACAAATGCCACTTTAACCCCCCCCCCCCCCCCACACGTAGCTTTAGCTAGACCGATCTGAATTAATCTACAGTATAGGATTTAAATATGATACCACATCTGCGATGTTGTCAATGGAACAGAAACTGCCGTTCGTGTTTAAACGATAGGAATACATACGCAAGACAGGGCATTCCGACATCCGGGCATCTAAAGATGTCTATATTTTTCCATCCATTTTTTCTCATCAAATAGCAGTATTTTGTTTAAATCTCGCAGTTATATCAGGACTACTGTATGCATTCATCCGAGATAGAGTAAAAGCGGTTTTTATTTTCTTATAAAGTACAGTTGCACTTCTGACTCGAAATTTATCATTTCAATCCTTGTAATTTTCATTTCAAAAGTCCAAATACTGTTTTAAACAACAGTTTGCTGTAATGAATTCATTATGCCTATATTTGTAACACATTGTGCTGTCTGCATTGCGACAAGCCGACTATCGATAGACGGTGGTTATATAGTGCTCTAAAAATAAATCAACGATTCGGTAAACACACCGAGGTGGTGTGTGCCAATGGTAGAGAGCGGGATAGCGTCGTCTGCACTGATCGATGAGACGACCCTTGTACACACGTAGCATGTGTAGCGTGTATACTAAACACGGCGTTGATGTACTTGGAGGATGTGGTTGAACTGCTTTGTGAGACGCTACTAAATGCAAATGATTAAAACTGGATTGACAAATTATGTACATATAATATACTTATCCTCTACATGTTACATAAAACCCTAGTACGATACGGTCAAGCTGAAATAAAGAAACGATTGCAGTGCATTGCAATATGATATACAAATGTGTATACAGCTAAATTAATAGCGAATTCGGGAAAATCCATCGAAACGATTTCTAAGGTAATATGAAACCAGGATTGTTATAATTTTCTAATCTCAATTAATATTTTTAAAATATGATAGCACATTATTTTGATGATTATGCATCCATTCTCCTCACCATCTTGCACGATGACTCCAAGTTCAGACTTGCTGCGCAGATAGACAATGACGAAAGACATCACGTGGCTTTGTTTCTCCAAACGATTTATCAAAACGAGGCAGTGTTCATCATAATATTCGCTGACTCCACAATGGCAGCGAGACGCACATGGGAGTGGTGTTGGTAAAGATCGGTGTTTCATTCTGTGCGGTGAGTATTTAACGTTAAAACAAGGGTAATTTGATGCACAGTTGTTTTATTTGATGGAAAATTTATGCTTTTATTCGAAAGAAAATGTAAGAAATAATTGTTTTTATATGTAAACACAGGGCTTAGTTCACAAAATGGCGACGACAGTGCTGTAATTTTATCAACTGACCATTTCATCTCAATTAAACAACTGATTATTACATATATGCATATTGCATAGTATTTATCGTGAATGTACTTGAAAACACCTGTCTCGTTTTCGTTTTTAATCACATGACCATTGCGAAAGATCCGGAACCTCGTTGTGGCTTTGTAGTGTATTAATATTGTTCTTATGGATCATCAGCATATCTTCATCATATGAATTCTACAATTTGTATGCGTAATGCTGAGTATTCAGTTAAACTGAGGTAGCTACACCATTAAATGTGTACACGCATCTGAAGAAGTGGATTTGGAGCCAGTCTAATGAACAAAACTCAGAGGGAGTGGTGAACTCTGATTATTTCAGTGTAAAATGGCATAATTTCTGAGTTTTTGAAAGGCAGTTCAATTGATGCCGAATATTTTTTGTTGTTGCACAAATTAAACAACACATGAAGAACAAACGGCTTGTGCTAATGAACCTTGGAAAAAGAAAAAAAATGTTCAACATATTCAAGAAAATATAGGCAAGCAGGGTTTGACACACGTTTGAATTTGGACTCTCCATTCAGGCAACCGAGGTACTTATCTTAGGTTGCCTGGATGTGTTTCAGGTTGCCAAAACAAAAATATCAAACAAAAAGGACTTGAAATGTATTTATTTCTAAATCTATTCATTTCAAATTTTTAACAGAACCTCATTCTCTCCTCGTACACATGGTTTTCAATCTCGGTCATCCATGTTCTTATAATCACTCTCGTGCTTTCTGAAACTTTCTGTGCTTTCTACTACTGTATTCTTTTAACTTGCCCCGTTGGGATCCAGGTTCTTAGAATAGATCCTCAGTACCCCTTGCTTGTCATAAGAGGCGAAAAAGTGGGGCAGTCCTTCAGATGAGACCGTAAAAACCGAGGCCCTGTGTCGGAGCAGGTGTGGCATGATAAAGATCCCTCCCTGCTCAAAGGCTGTAAGTGCCAAGCATAGGCCTAAATTTTGCAGCCCTTCACCGGCAATGGTGTCATCTCCAAATGAGTGAAAAATTCTCAAGCTGGACATCAAACAATACATAATCAATCTTTTAATTCCACTCTAACATTCCTCTTTTTCTCAACTTCATGATCATTCACACTATATTTCAAATAGACATTTTATGTATAATGTTTATCATTCAGATTTCTTCCCCTCTCTACATACAGTTTACTTTATATATCTCACAACTTTCAGGATTTTGACTCTAGGACAGGTCAAAATTAATCATTTTGTATTAATGTGGCATGTAATATGTTATGTAAATCTTTTATCACTTTATAAGCACTTTCAAGGGCATTTAAATTTTAAGAAAACATCTTGTTTTACAATTGTATTTTTGCTGAATATTAGAATTTAATTTTGATTTTCAGGACACTATTTTTTTATTCTTGTATATTTTATAGCCCTTAAGTCTAGTGATACTTTTAACTTATACTCTGGTGACCAATAAATCCTGTGGGCCTCTTGTTTCTCTATTTCTGCAGCATAAATGTCCTTGAAGCTTATGTTTTGTAACAATAGTCTATTTTCGAGTTACCATATTCCGGCATGATTCTAACATTTACTTTGTAATGATTGCGGGCACATCAACATCTGGTTTTCAACATGAATTTCTAAAGTTTTAAAGTACCAGGACCAAAGTGGTTTTTACTGGATCGAGGAGTTACCTCTCATTTTTATAGGAAAGATAACATGTTAAGATTATGCCAACTTGCAGAAGAATTGAATTTAAGTGTATCAAGGAACAGTGCATCTCCAATTTCGATGGTGTCATCATTCCGTTGATTAATCTTTTCTAGATAGATGATGTTCCCCGGGTTCCTTGCAAAAAAATTGTAGTTTTTATACTGAAAAGGCTTGGGGTAAATCTACAAAATGTCTGTAGCATAATCTGTCATGACATTAGCGGTTGTAGTTGTGGTGCCTTAACACTTCAAGCCATTTTCTGCAGAGTTTGGGCTGTTTAGATGTGAAAAAAGGAAAGAATGTTTTATCAGCCATGAATCCACATCTTCCCTTCCTCGTATGCACATCCTTCCACAACATGACAGAACTTGGGCATTTCGCGGCCTCCATGGCTGAGTGGTTGGAGCATCGTGCTCAAAATCACAAAGCCTCTCACCTCTAGTTGACGCAGGTTCGATTCTCGCTCACGACAATATATGTGAGAAAGTTTGCCAGTTTACTTTCGGAAGGTTGGTGGTCTCTTTCCAGGTACAGTCTATCTGGGTCTCTCCACCAATAAAAACTGGACGCCAACAGATAACTGAAAAATTGTTGAGTGTGGCAGAAAACTACAATCAATCAATCGCAGCAGATGAACTCGTTTCTAATCAAAACAATATTACTGGAAGTGATATGCCCCTCAGTTTTACAAAAATGACATGACTCAAGTACAAAATAAACGTTAGAATACTGCCGGAATGTGGTAACTCGAAAATGGGCGATTATTTTTGTGCTTAATAATTATGACAATATTCATGGCCTTCATGGTCATAAAGTTTATAATGCGTAAATGCTTAAGAAATGTTTTGTTCTTCTGATGTTCAATGAAACATGAATATACCTTTAGAGGAGGAGATGCAGTTGTCTACTAAATTTATAGATATTCATTTGGGGGGGGGGGGTTAAATGCTTTAAAATTTTTCCTTCCTTCCATTGTAATTAAATTGGAAATGGTATGTATATTTAGAAAGATCATAAACCTGTGCACAAAAGACTCCAGAATGAAATTTAAATACAAATTTCTGACTCCCTGACAGATCTTTGTTTGGGTTATGGTACTCAGGTGGCTTGTTCAAGCACTAGTCTGTATAAACTTGAGACTGTTGATGTTCACTAGTCCACAAAACATTTCATTATTCTGTTCACTATATAATACAAAGTGATAACATCAAGTAAATTCTTTTTTCATTGGTATTTAATCAAACCAAATAATTCAGTTGCTAACAATGCAGTTTCAGATATCTATGGACTAAGTAGAAAGAGACAGCCATTCTTTATTTTGTTTTCTTCAGAAGCATACAATAACCTCTGAGAAATTCGCTTAACCCCTTATTTAATCTCCACATGTTTGGAAGGTCAGTATGTCACTGTCATATAGACACAAATCCTTAACCATGCAGGTAATGGCTAAAAGTTCAGACATCAAAGAGACTCTTACAAATTTTCTAAAATCTTGACCAATTCAAGACTGATGACTGGATTGATTGATTGATTTTATATTGTTTAACGTCCCTCTCGAGAATCTTTCACTCGTATGGTCACCATTGTCAGTTAAGGGCTGCAAAATTTAGGACTATGCTCGGGGCTTATGGCCTTTGAGCAGGGAGGGATTTTGCCACACCTGCTCAGTGCTTGACATTAATGTCTTTCTGTACCAGTGGGGAAAAAATTGGATAAGTGAATATTATTGGGCACTTGTCTGATTGGACAAGTGCTTTTTTTTATGTAAAGAATGCTCAAAATAATAAAAAGAACAATTGGTGAAAAGTTTCAAAGTCGGAAGCAATGCATGAAAAATTAACTTCAATCTAGATCGAGATCAGTATTCACTCATTGCGTACTGCTTTCAATTTTGTAAAGAGGCATGGATCTTGTGAACTTTGGATTCTCTAGATCATCATTGAGAAACATGATCATTGATTCAAGACAGGATGTTTCGAAAATTTTGTTTTATGTGTTTGTTGTTTTTTATCAATTGAATAATATAAAAAAAATCAAGCAAGCATAAAATGGACTATATATTAAGTAATACAGTTTTGTCCAATCAAACAAGGTACAATGATATTTACTTGTCCGAACTTCAACTTCAATTATCCGAAACATTTTCAGGAAGATCCATTAATGGTGATATTGTCAACTTGTAAACTGTATTGCTTAAAATATAGTCCTTTTATGCTTGCTTGATTTTTTTTTTATTCAATAGAATAAAAACAACACATAAAACAAAATTTTATCTAGACTTCCTGTCTTGAATCAATCATCGTGTTTGCTCGATGATGATCTAGAGAATCCAAAATTCGTAAGATCCATGCCTCTTTACAAAATTGAAAGTAGTAAGCAATAAGTGCATAGCAATCCTGATCGAATGTGACTCAGTTAGTATACATAATGATTGATATCGGGATCAGAGTTAATTTTTCATGCATTGCCTTTAACTTTAAATTACCAATAAACTTTTCACTAATTGTTCTTTTTTATTATTTGGAGACTTCTTTACATAAAAAAGCACTTGTCCAATCGGAAAAGTGCCCAGTAATACTCACTTGTCTGAATTTTTTTTCCACTGGTACTGGACAAGCGTTAATGTCAAGCCCTGAGTGATTGTTCCTTTGCCAAACATTCGGCATTTTGAAGTGAGAATCACAAGTCTTTTGGGTATGACCTAAAAATGCATTGGGACATTAAAGCACCTTCACTGCTATGGCCTGAGCGCTATGCATAGATCTAAATTCATGGTACTTCATCTAGAGTTGGTGATGTCTCACTATGAATACAAAATACTCGACAGGACATAAAACAAACAAACTATGCTGATTGGAATTTTGTGTATTTGTGTGCTGACGTCATGCACAAAGAAATCGAATGCGAGGAAGTGAATTAAAGTCAAAGTGGTGTTTCCTTTGTTGATGTTAGAGCTCTTTACATGGTGATAGCATCGTATTGTCATGATTAATTGATAGATTAATCATCTGATAACTGAATCCCCACATCTTGGATGATAGGTTGAGATGAAGTTGTGAAACGTAGGCAAAGTAGCAATGTCAACAGACAACTGATGTCGTTGAATTCCCACTTTTCAATATGCAGTTCACTCTGACTTTCTCCTGTATATGTCATGATATAAAAGCTCGAGTAAGAGTGAGAGGAATGTTGGATTAGTTGATAACTTGATAAATACCTCTATCCAGGAAAAGCCAAATCAGATGTATTGAATTTATTTGTGTTTCTTAAAACTAAAGGCTATCTGGATGTCATGGCTAGAAAAAAAGCCCATTTAATTCCTTGTTAATAGATTAATAGATGTGTGTATATTGCATGTACCCATAAAACTGATTTTGAGATCACATGGTCAAGGGTCAATCCACTTTGGACATAGGAAGATACTGTCTGCTCAATATCTTGACAATCCTTTTCTTGATAGACGTCAAACTTAGTTCATTAATACATCATAATGAGTAGATGACCCCTATTAATTTTGGGTTCACATGGTCAAGGGATTGATTGGGATTTTACACTGAGTTGGCAATATTTCAGCCAATTTACGGTGGAGGTCAAGGGAAAAATTGGATATACATGTAGTAATATATTATGATCTATATTTTAAGAATCATTTACTAGATTGACACCAAACTTGGTACAATGGTACATCCTAAGAAGTAGATGACCCCTATTGATTTTGAGATCACATGGTCAATCCACTCTGGATACAGGAAGGTAGTCCACTCAATATCTTGAATTGTTTTGGCAGTAATATCAGTTAATTGATGCATGTGTATAACCTTATTCAATTTTGCACTGGGGTGGGGGGGGGGGGGAGCATATTTCTGAAATATTTCTTGTTTAAACTTGCTATTGATGATATTTTGAATAAACAAGATATTAGGCCAATCATCATGAAAGTGTTTCACTAAATTATAATATCGTGAAAAATGGTATTTGGACCAGTTGTTTCAATTATCTACTTGACCAAAGCCCCTTTAAGGGACAGTAAAGTTATCAATTGACCAGTAAAAATTAAATTGATAACTCGTAACCAGTGAATTCAAATAATCATTCATAGCTTTGACCTCTCCTTGCCCTGTCCTTCATCAATTACTGCATGGTTCTCTTTCCTTTCATTAAGAATTCAAACGAATTAGTTTTAGTTAACTTGTTTATATGTTACATTGGGTCCATTTCACACCATGTGCATCACAGATTTTTGTTGGTGCACCAAGATGAAAAAAAAAAACTGTTGAGGTAGCTAAAGCTGTCATGTTTAAGAAATTTCTTAAACATTTAAACAAAGCATTATAAACGAAAGTTTATCATTTAAAAATTTTTTTATTAATATTCTTAGTATCTTATGATGAGACATTCTTTCAATGAAATAAAACATACAAAAACATAAATAGTTGTTCTGTGGACAGTTTTCCTACTGTTGATGGTGCTGGGATAATGACCAGATATGTCAAGCTAAATATAAAATACAGAGAGAAACATACAGATATAGAAAATATATAATACAGAGAGAAACATACAGATATAGAGAATCCAGATAATGTGTAAAATTTTATTCAGATTGTATAACATGTATATTTTATAAAAACACTATAATACTGAACAAAGACTTTAAATTTGAAACTTGATTTTTGTGAAGGTCAGGATTGTCCATTGATGGCAAATCTCACTAAATGCAACTTTGTCTGCCAGCTCAAATTTCACTCAAACATGCATTTCTTGATGAATGTCTGAGCAATATCAGTTGGTTAAAAATACTCATTAATATTGATAATGCACTTAGAAAGTTGGAGTTAGATTTTTATTTTATTTTATTTTTAATCCCATAAACTACAAATTAGAATCAATCAACCTGAATACGGAAAAAATAATTTGGTATATCTGTAACACTGATGAACAAATTCAAACTTTATGCATGTTTTATCTATATATAATGAAGTTGTGTACCTGCTATTTTGAATGAGATTTTTTTTCCATTTTGAGGGGGTTGTCATTGTCCAGAGTATATCTTAAAAACCAGTGAACAGATTTTATTCAAATGATGTGTACTTATTATATATATAACAAAGTTGTGCACCTGATATTTTTATTGAGATTCTTCAACATTTAAAGAAGTTATGGATTATTTTCATTTTACAGGTGTTTTTCAACTTTTTGGATGTAGTACATTTTTATTTTGAGTTTATAACAACAAAGTCATTTTCTTTTAAAGTTTGAAATGATCTGTTCTCTCCCAGAGACTACTGCACAAGTTTAGGAGAGGATCTAATAATGCAATCAGACCACACTGAAAAATATTTCAGTTTACACTAACCCTATCATGACTGGCAGAAGTGGGTACATAGGTAGACATTTTTTATTATTATTTTTCTGTGTGTGTCATATTTTTGTATTAACTGTTGATATGCATTGTATGACTTGTTGGATTTTTTTGTATGTCCATGAGTATTATAGAGGAAGATGTTGCTGCTTACTAGTACTAGATTTATGGAAAATGATTAATCTAGAGATCCCCATACAATCTTAGCACCCCATACAATCGTAGCAAGAGTGAAACACCTGGAACTCTGTAAGTTGTGCTCTGTATGCCCAAAACTATAGCAAGTGCACATGCCATGTGCCTGACATTATAAATAGTTGAATGCCTAATTTAAAGAAGAAGAAAGAAATATAACATGTCTGAATCTGGCAAATGTTTTATTCACACACACACACACCCACACACATATATATATATTATATGCACATATATATATATCTATACCAACACATTTATGCACGCATATATGTCAGATTAAGTATTTTTAAAATAAAAATCCACCTGATTGAATTCTAAATCAAGATTTTATTTTCATCAGCACATTTGGATAAGTATTGGGTGTCTGAGTAGATAAAGAACTTGAGGACTAGACTCCATGTCAAATATCAAATGTCTAAAAGCATTCACAGTTTCTGGAAAAAAAGCCATTTTTTAACATATCCTTCCCTGGAGTTGTTTGCTTTTCAACACTATAAAAGAACTTGAAGACTAGAATCTAAACATTGTCATTTCTGAACAAAGTCATTTCTGTACATTCTATTCTGAACCAATGGCTTAGTCTTGTTATTTTAAGTGAATTTCAGTTTCATTGATGATGACAGCATGAACCTGTCATCTGTCTTTTCGGGATGTTTGTAAAGTCCCAATGGTTTCGAAAATACCGCAACAGTGACATTTGGATTTATGGAAATTTCTTACATTAAAAAAAATTTATTTTTCTTAATACTATAAAAACTTCCGAGTCGGCCACCATTTTTTGGGTTGGTTGCATTAGTGCAAACAAACATATTTTTAATTTTGATCTCATCAGTCCATTTGTCTGTCTGCCCATCTGTCTGTGGATATTATTTTGTTGAAAGGTAAAGATTTGCTGTTCACTGGCTTATGTATGTTGAGTAGGAATCTTTGAAAAAATATCCAAGAGTTACTGCAGAATATATAGTCTTGCATTTACGGTAATTGCTCTCGGGGAAACATTGTTCCTCTTCATTTCAAAAGGTCCCATATCACAGCAGGTGTGGCACGCTAAAGATCCCTTGCTGCTCAAAAGCCATAAGCGCCGAGCATTGGCCTAAATTTTGCAGCCCTTTACTGACAATGGTGACGTATCCATATGAGTGAAAGATTCTTGAGCGGGACAATAAACAATATACAAGCAAACAAAACAAAAGGATGTGTTTATTCTTCAGTGAGCACAAATTCACTATTTCCCACCATCCAATGTGCCCTGTAGGGGTATTAGTCCTGTTAGGACAGTTCTAGTTGAGGTTTTGTAGCATCTTCTTTGATTAAACTTTAAGTTAGTTGAATAGCCAATATTATAGAAATAAATCAAATGTTAGGTATCAACACACCACCAAAGCTGCAAAAAATGGCCTAAATTTTTGCAGTTACTCCCCTTAGACCGGAAGTTGGGGGCGCGCTTACCATTGCGGTCCTAAGCTTCACATAAATAGTATTAACAAACAGTGTATAGTAAAGTTTACGTAAGCAAACTCTTTATAGTGCTGAATTTTAATAGGCTGTATTGCATCTATGGCAAAAACAAGGCTTGGTTTCTTCGATTACATGGAGAAAACTTTTGAAAATGTGTACTTTGTAGGGTTGGAGAAAGGGGGGGGGGGCAATGTTATAGTCGTTTTTGTCGTTTATTTCTGTCCAAGTCATAATGCAATTAATACCAAGAATTTCAGAAGTAATCTGTTTTAAAAAAAGACACATGGAATTAAAAGCAAAATGAAAGCCTGTGATATAATCAGGTACGTAACATCGTTAAAGGGAGGGGGGGGGGGGGGGGGGCAGAAGAATTGATTTCACAGTATTGCTTAAAATCGTTAACAAGTGAAATAATAATTATGGATAAAATTCCAAAGTTCTGAATCCTAAATTGTAGGTAATGAGGGCAAGGGTTGATTTTTCAGTTCAGTTCATCAGTTAAAATTTACATTTCTACTACAATTATTCACGACAATGTTACTTTAAAAAGTGGGGGAGGGGGGCGCCACCCTATCTTCTGTATGTAAATATAACCAACTTTGCATGTTATGATAAAAGGGGGTAGACTCATTGTTGCTACGTGCCTGATAATTAATTTTGTGCATAATTTGGTAATTTCAGTGCAAGAGGAGCGTACAATAAATTTAATTTTCAAAAGATTGAATCATACGCGAAAAAACATATTTCAACAGAAAAATTTCACTAGAAATATCAATGTTTGAGATAATTAACATGTTCTGTTTCTCGGCATCCGATGTGCATTTAGCAACAAGTAGTTTGTCCAGTGTGAAATGATGTTTTAAAATAATGTACATGCGTTGGTTTGCTCTTGTAATCTCGGGCATAACTAATTGTGTTTTGGTTGTCGAAAATATTGATAAAAATCAATGATGACGAATTGTTGATATACTAAAAACATCCTGATCTGAAGATGTCGAGGACGAATTAATATTAATACTTTGTTCAGTATATCGTGACCCTACATTGCATGCGAAAAAATCGCACAAGGGACACATTGAATGTAATCATTGACTAAGTTATTATTATTCAGTCATGCTATGTTTTAGTCTTTACTCTTAATTCTTATAAAGATTCATTAACTGGCAAATAATTACAATCAGAAATTGTAAATTTTCTATATATTCCTTACATGACGCCATCAGTTTAGGACCGCAATGAGCTGCGCGCCCTCTGTATTCAGGGGGAAATAACTCGCGCAGCATTGTGAACAATGTATCCCATTATGTACAAAGGTACAACATATCAACCCTTTCAGTAATTAATCAGAGCCAATAATTTGATTGGTGCCTTAAATAATGTAAAAACAATGCTTGGAGACGGTAGTGAAATGAAGCATTCAAACATTGCACTGCATGGGATGGGTAAAATATGTCAGTTGTTTACTGCAATAGGAAAGTTAAAAGTCATAGCATAATTCCAGACCCATGGAAATTGTGCAACATGCAGAAAACCGCAGACAGAAAGATTACAACAGCTACTCTGAGGGCTTGTCCAACAAAACCAAGTGACAAAAACGTTTTCACAACAATCAATGGCTTTTTAAAGCATGTGCTGATCATGATCATATATACCATTTAGGACATATGTGATGTTTCTCATTAATATGTAATTTTTGTGATATTTCACGTACAGTTCACTTGCATTCTATCTCGTATCTACAAAAAAATCTTGTTGTATATTACCATGTCTATTTTAGGGTTAGCATATTTCAATAGTTCCTGGTTGTTACAAGTAAAAATGTTGTATAACTGTAGCAAAGAAGTAGAGAAAAATCTTTGGAACAATTGGAGACCATTGTACTACTAGATAGGTGATCAAACCACTGAGCTACCCAGCTGGGTCTACTGAGTATGGTAATTTTACTATAAGATTTAGCCCTATTTCAGTAATCATACAGAACTCTTCATATTTATGTTCTGCTTATAATCAGTTTTTAAATCAAGGCAGGCTACTGACAAACAAGTTGATGTTACAGGGGTTTGTACTGTGCCTATATGGTCATTATAACGGTCTAGTTTGCCAGTACAACCTTCCATTAGGTCAAATGCTGTCTGACGTGTTTCGTACCAATTGTTACGCGTTCTTGGCATGCTGATTCTGACTTTGGATTACTCCATTTCGCTGATTATAATATATGATGCTCACGGTGTGTGTGACCAGTCAACAGGGGATGTTTACTCCTCCTAGGCACCTGGTCCCTTCTCTTGTATGTCCAGAAATCCATGTTTGCGGTGCCTCTATGACCGAGTGGTTAGAGCATCATGCTCAAAACCACAAGGCCTCTCACCTCTAGTCGGCACGGGTTCGATTTTCACTCAAGTCGATATATGTGAGAAAGTTTACAAGTTCACTTTTGGAAGGTCAGTGGTCTCTTCTCAGGTACATTGTAGCTAGACTCTCTCCTCCACCAACAAAAACTGGACACCACCAGATAACTGAAATATTTTTGAGTGTGGTGAAAAGCAACAAACAATCCAATCCATGTTTGCTCATCTCTCTGGTTTGTATTTTCTATAGGACTTGTGAGTTTGAGTACTGTTCAGTACTTTAGCCTTTTCATTTTGGAGATGGAAAAAATGTTTTTAGAGGAAATGTCATAAATGTTGCATCTGTCCTTAAGAAAGATTTAAAATGTTAAAGATTGCATTGTTAAATACATTTTGTGAAAATAGTCATCTGACATCATTGACATGGTTAAGAACTCACACTGGGTAAAAAAAACCAAAAAACTGACAACTTGTGAATTGTGTACAAGGAAAATGTCACACATGACAAGTTCTTATCGAGTTGACATCAAGTTTATGGAGTTGTGGTGCTTAAATTTGTAATTTTATTGTCCAGTTCATTGCATTAGCTGTGTATTGCAGATTTGAATACTTATTATGTTTCTAATATTAATGATGTAAATATATGCAATATTGTACTAAAAAAATTGCAAAGACTTAACATGCACATTGCAAAACAGGAAATCTGTTGCAATGGAATGATAATGTTTCTAGCACTCTTATCTGTCTCTCCAACTAAGATTCCATTAGCTCATTGGGAGTAAGCCATGGTGTTTCAAAATTCAGCTGACGATTCAAACATTCGTTTGATAAGAGCTAAATTACATCTGTAAATAACACCTCAAAGTAGCAAGTAAAATACTACTAGTTTGCACCTGTTACATGACTTCCACCACAACTGTGTATCTGAGTCTGCACACATTATCTTTTTACAATGTGGAATCCCAGAATGCAGTTTATATATTGGCAGGATCAAAGTTTTAGATGTGGAAATATAGGGAAAAATCTGTTAAAGTCTTCTTTTACAAAACCACTTGGCTAATTTCAATCAAAATTGGTACAAGTCATCCTCAGGTGAAGAGGATTCCAGTTTCTTAAAATGAAAGCTCATGCTCCCTTCAAAGTTTACCTGACAACTTTCTGACATAGAGCTGATTCAATTTTGTTAAAATTATGGCCTGGGGGATGATGGTAGTGGTGGGGTAAGGTGGGGCCTCAATAAGAGGTCAAAGTTTTACATGCATATATATGGGGAAAATCTTTAAATATGGGCCAAGGTGACTCAGGTGAGCGATGTGGCTCATTGGCCTCTTGTGTACTACATGATGATTTTCACTAAAGAACCATATTGTCATTTTGCATTCTAAGTATGGGAAATGAAAACAGGAGGATTCTTCAGCAAATTTTAAGTGAAAAACAATGATGCTGTGTTATGTAATTAGCCTTCATTGACTTTGTCATCAGTGACTTCTTGTGTATTGATTTATAGACTGTTAATGTTTTGATGAATATTGTTCTTATGCATGAGTTATTAACACTATTACATGATAAAGAAACATATAGAAACTAATTTCTTGTTTTTATTGTAGTTAGTTATAGGCTATGAAATACTCATAGACTTCTCTGGGCATGAAATAAAACTGAGTCAACTTAGCCAACAATGTAAAAAAAAAAAAACAAAAAAACAAAAAAAACCCACTGTAGTTCAATGTCACTTACTGACTGAAAAACAATCCAAAATACAATTTTCATAATGAGAGTGATTTATGATAAAAGCAAAATAAAGGTATGTTATATACATGATGTAAGAATAATCAGAGGCATAATATGATATGAACTGTCTCTGGAATAATATACCAAATATACAACAAACATGAATGAGTTGATATGCCAGGTTGGTCCAGTGCGAGTCCTGAAATGAGAAGATTGAATTAAGGTCCCATGCCAAAATCGGAATCCCATGGCACACAAAACATTTGTGTCTCTATGTTAATATAGATGGCAATATGAAATTTTATTTCTCATTTCAGGATTGAAAATGGATGAAACGCAGGATGAAGTGGATGGTGCTCGCTTAAGTAGCACTGATAGGGAGGACAATGTTAGCTCAACTTCAGCTGCTCTTGTGGAAAATGCTGAAGAAGATATACTTCCAGACAAAGAGCAGTCTGAAATTAAAGCATTTAATTCAACATCACCTGAGAGTCTGAACAAAGAAAGATTTGAGAAAAAAAGTGCAAGAAATATATTTGATGACTTACTAGCAAAGGATGATGAAAGCAGGTGTCTGTCTTTAAATGTAAATGAAATGTCTAAGGAGGGTAATAAAGATCATAATCCTGTGATTCCCATCATCAAACCATCCCAAGAAAATAACCAAGAAACAATACAAAAAGCTCAAAACCAAGACAAAGAATTATTAGACACCACTATAGAAAATGTCTGCCAAGAAACAGAAAAAGATAATTGTAGGTCACAAGAAAATGACTCGGAACCATGCTCCACAGTTGATAAAAAGTGCTCATTACAGAAAATGGTAGAAGACTTGGAAACAATTCATGATCTTAACACATGTGATAGCAGTAGTGATAATACAAAGTCTACTGATCAGGATGTGGATTCAGACTTAAGCAAAAATAGTGATACTATTAGTGAAGACAGTAAAGGTCAAACAGTTATTAGTCAAGATGGGAAAGCAGTAGAAGAGAACATGGAGAAGGAACACCATACCAGTAAATGTGACATAGATAATGTTCCTGAAACTCAAAATGATTTAAATGAGGGGTCCAAGGAGGTGTCAAAGAAAAAAGAAAACCAGGACTGCATTAGTGAAAAATCAGAAAAAGAAGAGATCTCAATAGTAGAAGGAAAATCTGATGAATCTGTAGATGTTGTCAAAGACACTGGTTATAAGGAAAACGTAGTGGAAGTAGACCTAGAGGATAATGATGCTGCACAGGAAGGAAATAGAGGTAAGCAAAGTTATTAACTATCTACGTAAGTTCTATATCTGCCCACCACAGATGACAGTCATGCTTTTATCCTAAAATTGTGCATGTTTTATTCAAGAATCCCATGGCAACTTAGTTATTATACATGTGATAATATTGCTAAAATATAACTGAAATCTCACCACATTGGTCTAAAATAATATGAAATCATGAGATTTAAAATCAGGTGTGTCAAAAGCTGTGCTCTGTTTTCTGAAACATTTGCCAAAAAAAAAAGCACTGGAGTAAAACGGAGAAATTGTGGAACTTGAAATTGCTTACCCCAATTGACTGTGGATAATAAAACAGTTACAGCAAACACTTTTACTATGAATTTACACTTACAGCAAAGTTATTGTAGATTCAGTGGATATAACATTACATTTATAACAAATCAAAATTGTTCATCCCCAGCACGTCACTGTAGATGGTAGATGTGTTTTACTGTACAGTAAAGACAATTTGTATTAAACTATATTGGAAATGCAATTTTACAGCAGGTAGATCCTGAAAACAATGATTTATTTTGAGAAGTATTTATGGATGATAATTCTGATGTGGGATTTTTAGTTTGATGTAAATGACTTTGAAAATAATGAAGGAACAGCTGATTTCAAAGACACTTGGGTGCAAGAAAACATGGACATTCATAACTTTCATTTCTTAATGATTTTCTTGATTATGTCACTGTTTTATCTAACGTAGCATGAGGACAGGATGGTTATGATTCAAATTTTAAGGCGTCGAGGTTGCTCAAAAGCCTTCCAGCATTCATACAGGATTTTGCTGCTACACCGCCTTTCAGATAATCTCAATGGGCGAAATCAAAATAGTACATACTGTTTTTGAAAGACTTTGAAACATTAGACTTAATTGATATTCTAAAGGCAGAATGCAAAATGGATCAATAAGTAGTCTGGTTCCCTTTCCAACAATTCCGTTTGCTAATTTAAAGAGTGTGTGAATGGGATATTGTGGGAAGGGGGGCCAGAATAATCAATAAGAAATTTTCCCACAAAATATGTGGCTCATGAATATCATTAAAAACTTCCATAATAACTTGTGCAAATTTCATTTACATCTTAAGTCCCTTAGTTTCATGAAGAATCTATATTTCAGATTAGCAGAACAGATGAATACTAAAGTGGTGAAATAAATTCTGCACATCATGGTTCAGTTGCCATTCTTACAAAAACACTATAACAGAGAGTATTTCCGGGTTTGTTTCCGATAATCCCAATCCCGATATTAAGCAAAATGAAATTAGCATGTGTATCACAAATAAAATAACAGATTATTGCAAGAAGAAACCAAGGTTAGGTAGCATTCATTGGGAGTTGAATCTTGTTCAGATTTCCAATAACTTTTCTACATATTACATTGAACTTTTGAATTGTTAGACATTATTGAAAACAGAGAGTCAGAACCATATAATTATTACATCATGCATGAACAGAAGATACAACTATTATAAACTAGTAGTCTCGCTCTTAAGCATGATGTTCTTTTCAGCATTGTTGCTCTGCATTTTGAAGTTACTGATTATAGCCTTTGTAAGGTAACTAGCATTGAGGGATACTATCAAGCAAGAGGATGGTATTGACTAATTATTAGGATAAGCAACTTCAGCATATGCTCTTTATTTTTAAATCTTTTCATGTAAATAAACATATTTTGATGACATTTTACAATGATTTTAATGCAATATTTAACTGCCTAAATACAAGGAAATGCCTCCAGTGGATCAAATATTTTCACTCCTACTTTCTTTAATTTCACTTTCTACTCTCTAAATTTATGGAGAACTCTGGTGAATATGATATTGCACTCAACAGTTTTGCGGCCCTTCAGGCCTTTGATCAAAATAAGAACGTATGACCTTTTCAAGACCAAGTTGAATGACTTGTGTTACCTTTGGAAAATTTAGCAAATGATGAAAGCATGATAGGTTGGAAAGAAATCTTTCATTCTGCATATGCATGCCCAACAAACCCAAAAATTTTGGTGTGAAGCTCTTCATGCTGTGGACTCGAGCAGTGGCTATTGTTCCCAGTTTGAACTCTACCACGAAGTGTCAGAAAATCTCTCCCTCCTTGGTGCGGTTGATTGATGTGACCAGAAGATCATGTACTTGTCTTCATGCAACTCTGAAGTGGTAGAAAAAGTTATTTTTTCACCTCATGATGGCCATCCTGAATGCCTACCTGTTGCACAAAGAAGATTGAGCAAAAGGAGAAAGAAATCTGTGCTGCTCAGAGTGTTTTACAGCCAATTATTGGAAGGGGCAGTAAATCCTAGAGGTATGGAGTGACTCACTGAACACCACTTCCTTTCCAAAATTAAACAAAAGGAAACCTTTAAGAATGTGCCCTGTATATTCCACCTCAACTTGGAGAAGAAAACCTGCAGGAGATGGATGCAAAAGTGATTGTTCCTCATATTAGTGCAAAAAATGCAATTTTTATTGGACTGTGTGTAAACCCATGTTTTGAGTGACATCACTTGAAAATGCACCATAAACAAGCATTTCAAAGATGTTGAGTGATGACTTGGACTAAGTATAAGAACATTAATGTATATTTAATTTCAGTTTGTAAGTAAATTTTATTGTTTTCATTGAAAGTATTACTTACATGATGTGGACATAGTATGAGCAAGGCACGAATGTGAGACCTCCCAGTTACGAAGAGAAAGATCTATCAGCAACATGTACTCTAACTGGTCTCTGTATTTACTAACCATGCACATATTTTTGTCCATTTCAAAGAAAAAAATTGTGATTGTTTTCTTTAATATTCAGAGAAAGTCTTTCCAATATTTACAAGAATGCGACTTTTACAGAAAAATTTTATCCTTTAATATATAACCTATTCATATACACAATATGATACGTAGTTTTACCTGTTTACGATTTTTAACATTTAAGTCCGTCGGATGGGACTTTAAAGGGTGCCCCGTATCAAGGATTACAACCCCCTTGGCACGTAAAAGATCGTTTCCTTGATTTTCGAAAAAGAGTAGGTTCACTGAGGGCCGTTTAATCGCCGTAAAATGGCTGAAATATTGCCAACACAGCGTAAAACTCCAATCAATCAATCCAATCTTTGCATTTTTTAGCAGGGTTTGAACAAGAGTTCCTCAATGAATTTTCCTATAATGTTGACTTCCTTCAAGGTTTATAAGTATTTTATCGATCATGAAACAGTGTAAATGGAAATGCATATAAAAGTTGAGTCAAATCGGAAGTGGGTTCTGGAAAAGTTCCGGTAAACTTCTACTCACCATGTGGACGATGGGATTTTCATAATTTGGTCGCCCACAAGTAAAATCACCAGCATAAATTTGTGAGTGGGCGAATGGATATTGGCAACCCTGGTTATCACTGGATTATAATTATTTTTACCTGATTTTTCTACTTTTTAATAAAAGAAAGTAACAGATTTTTCTTCACTATGTTTTTTATGTGTATTTCTGAAAAAAGTTTGCAAACAATGCTATCAGCAAAGATCACTAGAAATGGATGTAAATTACAATTAACTGCAACAAGTGTAATTTGATTCAGCCTGGCACAGCCAGCATTGGATCACCTTATAAATGAGGCAGTCACAGATGCTATTATCTATAGCAAGCCAATCCCCAAGTAGTGCAGGTTAAAGTTTGTTCAAATCATGACCCCCAGGGGTAGTATGGAGCCACAATAGGGAATGAAAGATATACAAGGTTGCCAATATCCATGTGCCCACTCGCAATGCAAGAATCACTTTGCCAATTTCAATCAAACTTGGCAAAAAGTATCCTTGGATGAAGGGGAAGATTGTTCAAATGAAGGGCAACACCCTTCTCCAGGGGGAGATAATAGCAAAATAGTGATAAAACACTGACAAATTCTGAAAATCTTCTCGAGAACCAGCAGGTCAATGCCATTCAATTGGTAGAAATCATACTTGGGTGAAGGGAGTTCAAGTTTGTTCAAATGAAGGGCCATGCCCACTCTAAAGGGGAGATAATCACAAAAATGCAAAAATAGGGTGGGGTCATTTAAAAAATTTTCTCCTCAAGAACCACTGGGCCAGTAAAGTTCAAATTTACATGCAAGCTTTCTGATATAGTGCAAATTCAAGATTGTTAAAATCATGGCCCCTGGGGGGTGGGGGGTGGGACACAATACAGGATCAAAGTTTTGTATGCAATGTATGCAACAATGTTATTTCAAGTTTGGTCTTGTCAATATACTGGTAGTGTTTAATTGCATCACATGTATGCTTTGGCATGTAACCCGAGCAGCATCTAAATGGATGCAGATGGGGGATTGGAGGAGGTATTAAGATTGCTACATAAATATTTGCATCATAATTTCCTTGAAAACTCTTTGGAATGTCTCTGTAAAAGTTGTTTAGTTTTGTATGATTTTAGGACTTGGTATGAACTTAAGTCCTTTGGACAAAACAGAGTTTTCAGTATATTAAAAGTATATTATAAGTTTGAAGTTGGACATACCAGAAATCTTAAGCTGCAAGTTGTGAGCAGAGATAGACTGTACTCATAAAAGAGCTTTTCTAAATTTCCACTGTATTAAAAAATGCCTGGCTATGTATACTGATATATTGTAATTGTAATTCAGAAGATTTATATAGCGTTCTATTGACCTGCGTCTTCTAAAGCGCTTTACAGATAATATAATAAAATATATGTGAACATACGTTATACATGTCAATAGAATATAATTCAGCACCTTATAATGAAATAATTACCATGCATAATAACATCACATAAAACAATTTAAAACAACCCTTAGAAATAATTAAATACATATAAAGGATATACAATAATCGTAAAAATAATACTACACTACAGGTGGGGGATTTTTGGGTTCTTTTTTTGTTGTTTTTTGTTTGTTTGTTTTTTTTTTGTGTAGTAAAGTAATTCATTTGAGTAAAACAATCACAAATTAAAAGCTAATCTAAAAAGATACATTTTGAGATCAACTTGAAAACTTGACAGTGAAGTACAATGTCTGATTTTAAAAGGCAAAGAGTTCCACAGACTCGATGCAGCCTTATCCAAGCGTCGATCCCTATATGTTTTTTTTACATGTCCGAGGTACCTGGATAAGATGCAGAGATTCGGATCTTGGTGATTGTGTGAGATGATAAACTTTAAGGATGTCCTTTATGTGAACTGGAGAGAGGTTGAGAGATCTTAAGGTATGAAGAAGGACCTTGTATTGAATTCTGTATTCAACTGGGAGTCAGTGAAGACCCTTTAAAATAGGAGTAATATGGTCAGATTATTAATCTTGCAGCTGTGTTTTGTGCTCACTGGAGTTTGCTTTTGTATTGAGAATGAACACCACAAAGCAATGCATTTCTGTAATTTAATCTGGATGTAACTAACGAGTTTACAAGAGTTTTACATGCATCATCATTGATAAATGGACGGATACAGCCAATTCTGCAAATGTTCATATATGCTGAGTGGGAAATAGTGAGATAGTGTTTTTCCATGGTAAGGGATTTGTCAAAGAATACACCTAAATTTCTTATAAAAGATGAATCACTTACAATACAGTCACCATTTCAAGATCAAAACTGTTCATATCTTTAAGTCTTTGTTTTGGTGCAAAGACTATAAATTCAGTTTTATCTTCATCGAGTTTTAGGAGGTTGATACTCATCCACATATGTATGCCCGATAAACAACTTGTGAGTCTTTGAGACATATCAGTCCAATTGTCAACAGGTTCAACGATGATATAGATCCGAGTGTCATCAGCTTATATATGATATGTCATAGTATGATGTCTGCATACTTCCCATAGGGGTTTTGAGAATAGACATTAGAATCTCGGACCCAGGACTGAGCCTTGTGGTACACCACTTTTGAGGCGACAAGCATTGGACAACGTTGAACTGATGGCAACACATTGATATCTATCACTAAGATAAGATTTAATCCATTTGATGGGCTTCAAGTTACAGTTGAAGCATAATGGAAATTTGAAACTGTATGTTATGAGCAGAGATAGATCACACTCACAACAGAGCTATATCAGATTGAAAATGTCAATGCAAGGATATGTATAGTCCGTACAGGAATTGGACAACGCCTTCTCAGGAGATAGATTTCCAGGGGTCCATGTTTACCCACATATTTTCCATGGGAATTATGAGATTGATCATTGTTCATTATTTTAGCCTTTTCAGTGTAATGATTAGTGATACTGTTGATGAGGTTTAATGTTGATAGGTTTAATGTTGATAACTAACAAATTGTTAGATTTATGGTAATAATACAAACAGGAGTACAATATAAAAAGTTGCACAATCAATTCAAATCTTTACATAATTTATTTCGAAATTAAGTGTCTGAAAGATGACATTTGTCTGAAGTTAATACTGACATGGAATCAATTCCACTTTCAATATGGTCAGTAGTTTTTTTGTGGTTTGATCCATGATGAATCTTGAAATTTTCACCAAACTTTTTATATTCCATTTTTATATTGCCATGATTAGTTGCACTGTGGGTTAAGGAGTCTGATAAGATTATCTCCACTTTGCTATTTTTCTCGTTTCTTTTTATGATATGTAGTGTTGGAAAAGGGAATAAAAATGATAATTGATTAGTCAGAATAATCAGGAAAGCCTTTCGATGCGATTATTGATTACAATCAATTTCTTAATATATATCTATTAGAAGCAAATAAATCCACTTTCTTAAATTCAAATTTACTTGTTTATATTTGTTTATATATTTTGTCTGATAAGAAAGTACTTGTCACTATGCTTTATTAGGTGTAACCTACCATGAAAAATCATATCAAAGACTCATAACTAAAACAAAAGAAATCTTACGACTTGTGTAAGTTTGTCTCTTTGGGGTAATATTTATGCAAGTTTAATAACACAAATATGAATAAAAACAAAAAATCATAAATTAACAAATAATTCAGACTTCCTGTCATTGACTAAATTTGATACTGTTGTCATACATTCATACCTCGTGCTTATTTTTGTTTTAGTAAGATTTCCTGCATAGTTTTCCTTGTCAAGATTGTTTTCATGGTGCCCCATCTCTTACTTTTTGAACCCAGAATATTTACAAACTATAGATTTTTTGCTTACTGATTGACCAAAGAGTTGAAAACCTCCAGAATATACATGTTAACACATTTTGAAAAATTGTTTATTGAAAAATATAATTGGATTATCACTTAGAATAAAATAATTGATCAATTTTCAATTATAATCGATCATCGGAACAACACTAATGGTATATCTGTTCAACTCGCCCTTTGCGTCAGCTTTGGCTTTGCATTTTCATAGGAATTATATATATCTTACTTGTCGAAATGCTTTAACTGAACATTTAAAGGTTGGAATTTGAAATATAAAACTAATTTTTACTGTGTCTTATATGAAATGATCTCTATTAAATTTCCAGTCTAGAGATTTTTATAGGAAAAACAACAGATTTCCCCAAATTTCCCATTTTCTCATGAGATACAAAAGCTGATTTTAAGTATGTTGTTTGTATGTGGTTTCTAGCATGAATAATCTATATTCATTTCTGTTGGAATTCGTGTGAGATTTGCCAAATATGGCTATATTGACTAGACTATGTAGGATGGGTTCAAATTAGTCATATTGTGTTACATATATTATATTTGTAAGTTTTCATTAGTGTAGATACTTTTGGGGGCATTTAAGTTTTAAGAACACATCTTGTTTTATAATGTTGCTAAATTTTGAAGAATTTAGCTGAGATATTCAGAGCAGGTTTCATACCTCACGAGAATAGTATTACTTTTAACTCGGGTGACCAATAAGACCTGTAAGCCACTTGTTTTTTGAAGATTATATAGAATAATATGTTAAGTTAGCATAAATACAAGTTTTATAAATCATATTTTGCATAATAAACTTCTGAACAAGCACATGTGTACCCACATATATGTGATGTCACCTTGAAAACAGTTGTATATTAGCAGATATGTATTTCAATGAAGAATGATTAAATACAACATAACATTTGTGACACAAATTGCAACTCTGGTCCTAAGGGGTGGGGGTAGCATCCCCCACCCCAAACCTTTTTAAAATATGTTGAAGTTTTTGTGGCTTAATGCTACCTTTTACCCGATTACTTATCTTTAAAACGAAAAAGACAGGTGATTCAACCAAAGTTTAAATTGTCCACAAGTACAAAAAGCACCTCCCCATATTCTCTTACTATGGAGAATAACTTTTAAATGATGATGTTTACATTGGTACTATTTTATTTCAAAAGCAGGATTCCATTGTAATCATGGTAATAGTTGTAAATTTTACACAAGCAAGTTTTCTCTTGGTGTGCAAATATATATGACTCAGAAGTGTGATGGTCACACCAAAGTGTGATGGTCTGCCAAAGTGCAATGTTTTGTTGACATGGTCTGTTGCAGTGGTCTGACATGTCAAAGTCCCATGGTGCGGATAAAGTAACATTTGTGATGTTACGTTATTATGATGTCATTCATAACATCTTTCAAAATTAAACTGAAGAAATGGAAACGACAGTCAGGCATTCGGGATAAAAGAGGAAGGGACAGGTGATCAAGATTGACATGAACATTAGCAAAGGCAAGGTTTACACTGTTGAGGACTGTGAGAACAACAAGTACTTTCTTATTGAAATGCTCCAATTCATGATCATTTATTACTTGGTATGCACATATAATAAAAATTTTAGGCCGGGAGGGGGGGGGGGGATGCAATAAAGCAAAATGTTATATATGATTTCACATTTGAAAATTTTGTGTTTAATAATAGGACAATTAATTGGTAAAAGTTCACCTTTCCATCTGTAGTTTTGGTTCATTTTTCTTGGGTTTTTGTTTTGTTTTGGGGTTTTTTTTGTTAAATTTACTTGTATAGTTTTGTTGCATTTATTACGTTAGTACACTCTGTGCCTGAATGCTGTATTCAATTTGATTTTACAATTCAACAGACCTCAATGTGTCGTACCATTGCACTTACACATATTGGTGTGGGCCATCAGACTTTGGGATGTCACACAATCAGACTTCGGTGCATTCATCTCGCACCATCACACTTTGGTGCATGAGTGTGGACTTGCACACTTTGGCATGTCACACCATTGGGGTTTGGCATAGACCATCACACTTTGGCATGACCATCATACTTTGGAATCCCATCACACTAGCAAACTGTGTAAATCAGTATTAAGGTGGTTTCTTCCTAGCAATATTGATGCATTTTGAATTTGAAGGAGACGAATATTTCTTAATGATGTAATCATAATTTTGTCATTTTTTATTCAATGCTATTTAAAATAATATTTCAAGTTACTGACACAGCAGGTCACTCATTCAAAGATAGGACATGATGCAATGTCAAAGAAAATAATGTTATGTTTTATAGGTATTTCAATAATTTGCACATGACATAATTGATCCTTGTTTTGATATGGAATATTTACATGTCAATTACAAATTTTTTGCTTGATAGATCATTTTCAGACATTTTTTTTTAGAATAATGAAGCCTTAATCATCATGGAAATAGGAGTTTGTTAAGTTGTACATGTAAACAAGATGTGTGTCCCTATCATGGATAAGTTTTGAGATAAGTTTTAACACAAGATTACAATCTTCAGAACTAGTATCTTTTGACAGAATTTGCGATAAATGGAATTTTATAATATACTAAGACAGTTTGGTTTTTTATTTTACAGGAAAGCAGATTGATGATGAACAAGAAGAACCATCACATAATGGAAAGGAAGAGACAATGGAGCAAGTATGTCATTAGTTATGTTTTATAGCAGGGAACATGTTGAAATGGAATTTATTGATAAACACAATGTTAATTTTATTTCCTTCATACTGTATTTGAACTAGAATCACTACAGCCGTCTCTTGCAAAGAAGCACTAAGTGTCAACACTTCACTTGAAGGTTGCATATAACTTGAAGATATATCATGATATTTTGAGAAGTTCTAGTTCACTTGGTGAAAATTAGATTCAATGAATAAACACAAATATTCCTTGATAACAAAGTTTGGGTGAGGTGAGTTATACCTTTCTGCCTTGCAAAGAAACATATTTTAAACAAAAGTTGCATATGACTTGAAAAGTGTCATGATTTTTACTCCAGGTCATTTTTATTTTTAAGGCCAAGTTTATTGGAGAGAAAATGTTGAAATTGTTTTTCATACCATGCCTATAAAACAAATTAGAAATGTTTACATAAGGCTTGAAGGTTGCTGATAACTTGATTCTGCGAAGATCATTTGCTTAATGTCATTTGAATATAATACACCAAATTCTAGTTTGAACTTGTTTACTCTCAAGGAACCCTTGGGAATCTATGCAAATTAAATTTTAGAGAAGTAGATGATGGAGAAATCACCCTGTCCATCTGGTGTCTGTATGTGTTGTTTCAACATGTTACTATTTGATTGTATCAAGAATATTAGGCACTCGTACTGCTTACAAAGCTTCTTTATGATATGAGGGCATGCAATGCCCTATTCCAAAGGTCGCTTAAACAAGGTCATTGAGAAAATTTGTGAATCTTGTCTTTTGTAAGGATTTACTAAGAAACATAAGATGCTTACACAGCTGTTTGTAACTTGAGGATTTGTTGATTCTGGACCAAGGTCATTTGGTTAAGGCAAGAACAAAGATATTTTGAGGGTACCTGTAATCATACCGATAAACTTCAAGGCAAACTAAAGATAAGTTACTGACCAGGAATTACACATTTAACTTGGTGAATGTTAATGCAAAATTTGCACACATTTACATATTTCTGTTATTGTTAACTATCAGACATAACAGGTGTTGTTAGCTCAAGTGAACTTTTCTGATTGAGACTTAACTGTCTAAAAGCTTTTCATATTTTCATCTTGTGAAATCTGATGTTGAAGTCTAAATAAAACTTTGCACAAAGTGTCCTTTGGTTTTATTTTCATGTTGTTTAATATCCCATTTTTTTACTGACTTAGATACATCACCATCTTAAGGTGAAGTGCCACAATATTCACCAATGCATTGTACTTGCAGCTGTAGCTGTGAAGGTTCTGTATCTAGAAAATTCCTACCATGACACAGAATTGTTTTTGAGGTGATATCTGAAAGACCCATAACTTCTAATGTAGGGTACTTTGCGATGGAACATATCCATAATCTTTCATTTGATGTGGCGTTAGGATCAAGTATCAGACTTGAACTGCCCAGTTGCAAAGCAAGGACCCTAACCACTTGGCAGCTACAACCAGTGTATCCTTTGGTAAATGGAATTTAATTTCACTAGCAGAAATGATTAAAAGATAGTGAAAATAGGATGGAATGATTTTAAATATCTTGGCAAGGACCACTGAACCAGGAAAACTTCATTATATAGTGGAAAAAGTTAAGGGACCGTTACAGATGTTCCCCAAACCTTCCCCCAAGTCGGAAGTGGTGTCAGTTGTTTCAGAACAGGTGATTTGGACTATAAGAAACCGTATAACATCTAAATATATAACTATTTTGTAACATTTTACCATTTCATAGTAAAACAAATTAGTTATCCTATCATCCTATATTGGGTTCATATTGATCCCATGAGTAGTTTCTGAGAGCACTTGTGGACAAAAAACGTTCCAAGAAGAAAGAAACAATAATAATAGTAAGAAACAGAGTAAAGCCAACATGTTCCCAAACTTTGTTTGGGGAACATAATTAAGGTGATGTTATTCAGATTTATCAGTTTTCATGCAATGAGGATGTAATTTCAAATTGTACTGGGATTTTTATATCTCATGCAAAAGCCTTTTTTGAACAAGACAGTGGATCTTTCAATGTCACCATGCATCTAAAGTTGAAAATGAGTGCTTTTCACTAAATTTATAAAATCTTCTTTTTTTTTAGGTGGAGGGAGACAGTGAACATAAAGTCAAACTCTCAACATATCAGGATGTTAATTTAGAAATCAATTGTGAAGACTCACAGAATCTTGTGATAGATATAAAAGAGAGTGATGAATCTATGAGCAAGGTGATTGATCAGGCAGAAACTGATTCAACATGTGAAGAAAATCATGCAGAGAAAGAAAGAAATACAGCAGTTGTGGAATGTTCCACAAGGCAAATAATTTCTGAGTCTGTTGAGGAAAGTGAAGATGACAATAAAAGGACCTTGAGCAATGAAAAGTCAGAAAATGAAGTTTTAGAGAAGACTTGTGATCAGAAAGACCATAATGACTGTACAAATTCTACCCCAATGAAAAAATCTGGGGATGGTGTTGAGGAAATCCAAATGCTTTTCCAAGAGTTTGTTAATTCTTCCAGTAAGTCTCAAGTTCTATCCAGCAATAGCAACACTTCTTCCAAACAAAAAGAATCTCTAACTAGTTCTAGTTCTTCAAAGAAGGGATCAACAGAGGCTGCATGGTCCACTGTTGGATTGGTCAGATGTTCTCACTGTCTTTTCACAACTGATCAGAAAGATTTGCTTGACAATCATTTGTCCTCTTGCACTAAAAAAAATGCAAGGAAAGAAGAAATTCACCTGTTGTATTCAGCTATTGGTAAATATGGATGCAAAAATTGTCTTTTTGTTTCATCACAAAGGAAGAAATTTGAGGAACACATAGCTTTCCATCTTCTTGCAGACCCATATATTTGTCTGGCTTGTCTAATAACTTATGATTCAAAAAAGGAAATAGAAAAGCATGTGAAACATTTGCATTCCAACAAAATGGTTAAGTGTGGACTCAGAGGATCAAAAAAGATCAACAAAATCATAGAAGAGCTGTACACGAAAAAGGAAGTTGCCTTTCTTGGGAGGCGTCTCGACAAGAGTATTTTGATGTCCATGACAGATCAAAAGGACAAGTCTCCCCAAAACCAACTTTTTAAAACTCCAACAACTGTAAGCCAGTTGCCAAAAACTATTGAAGAGATAGAAAATATCATAGCCAAAGATCTAACTCGCACTGCAACCATTCTTTCGGTTCCAACAGTATCAAAAGTAAATCAGAGCCCAAGTGTAATATCGACAAAAGCAGTATTACCAGTGTGTGCAACTTCTCCAGCTTTATCCCAAGTAGGAACTGTTGCACTTCCAAGCACAAAGTTGCCAGTGAGTGCAACATCTGTTCATCAAACTGTTCTTGCTCAACCCTTGACTTTCCAAGCACCAGCAGTTAGAGGTCCTGTTTTATGTAATGTTGTTACCTGTCAGCCTCAGCCAGTTATATTTGTTCCAGTGAATCCAGTACAGGTTTCACTCCCACAACAAATGCAGCCAGGAAGTGTAGTGTCTGGGCCATTTTCACTTCAATCTGGAAATGGACAGATAGGTTCAAGATTGGTACCTGTATGTCGTCCCCCTATTGGTCAATTTGTTAACATTACTCCAGCTCGACCTACACCCCATGCTGTTACTTCAAACAGATTGCTTGTTGTTCCAGCCAATAACCCACCAGCAACGACTGTCAATCAAGCCAAAAGCTCTGTCCAGATTAATCAAGCACAGCAAAATCTTCCAACAACGGTGACTACACTGGATATGCACTCATTTGACTATAATTTGAAAAAAAAGCAAGTGGACCCATCTGCCTCTGTAGTTAATGGACATTCTGGATTTTTAAAATTGTCTGTGAAAGAGGATGAAAATTCAACAAAGGCAGATAATCAGCTACTGTTCAAAAAATCAGGACAAATGTACTCCTGTCATACCTGTGATTTTAAGTCAGATATAGAAGAAAATTTCATGAAACACATCTGGAAACATATACACTTGTTGAAGAATATGTGTAAATTGAGAGAGCATGTAGAATATAAACCAAATATGTCTTGCAAATTAGTTTCCAAAATAATGCATGGCTTGAAATGTGCAGCAGCAGCAGCCGAAGCACAGAGAAAAGCATCATCAGAAACCAAGAAAACCATACAGACACCAGAGCAAATTGTTCTTAGTTCTGATGAGGAGGAAGATACCATTAAAGATACTCTTCCATCAGTACTTCAGACTTCAAATATTGAAGAAAAATTTGATTCAAACAATGAAGAAAATGAGCTGCAAATTAAAATAACTAGTACTTTCAGCTTGAGTGAGCCCATGTCTGATATGCAATGCACTGAAGTTGTGCAACCAACTGAAGTTGAGGAGGAAACCAATTCACAACCAGATGGAGAGCAAAAGATAAGAAGCAGAAGTTCTAGAGAAATGTCAGAAAAAGAAATGTTTCGAGATTTATCCCCAGACAGTGATTCTGCTGATGGTATAGAAGTTACTAAAGACCAGTCAGCAGAAGAGGAGAAATGTATCAACAGTGCAGGTACAGGTAAAACAGCATTCAATGAGTCTGATAGTGGTAGAAAGGAACAGGAAACTGAGTCTGAAATTCATCAGGATAATGGAATAGCAATGAATGTGCCAATGGAAGTGCACAATGCACCGAAAAATGTAAATGAAGTTGATTCAATTGGTGTGAAAGATGTTACTGCACTGGAGGCAAAGTTTGATGAAAATAAGGTTAGTGCTGTAACCTTGAAATTTTATCAATGTGGTTTTGAGAGCTGTGGATTTGCTGGCTTAACATCAACTGAATATCGAGACCACATAACGAGCTTGCACTTGGGTGCTAAAGAGTTTAAATGTGCTCACTGTGGTCATAAAAGTTTCACAGAAGAATGCCATTTTCGACATATATATTGCCATGCTAAAAATCAGTCAGGTTTGCTGTTCAAATGTGGAGATGGTTGCATGTATGCATCCAATATTCTGAAACACTTCAGAGACCATTTAGAAAAAGTTCATTCGAATCTTCAGTCTTACAAGTGTTCTTCGTGTACAGAAGTTTTTGACAATATTGAAGGACTTATTAACCACTGTGAAACAAACAGACTCCAATTTGTATTGTGTCCGTACTGTACAATGCGAGATCCAAATAGGAGGATTGTTTTGAAACATATTTCTACCATTCATCCTGGAAAACCAAGGCAAATTACTGTTACGTCTCAACTTGTATGTCAAGAAAGGGAAATGAATTCTTACATTGCCCCAAAACCAGTATCACCTGTACTAAATCCAATCTTGCCAGAACCAAAGCTCAAAGAGAAGGAAGAGAGTTCACCAAAACCTCTTGAAGATAGCATGCCAGTTGGGGTTGACAGCATAAAAGTTGAAAGAATGGATAGTCCTGCTGAAGAAAACAACATGTTAAACCAGAATGAACACTCTGAAAATGAGGAAGAAATAGATGTTTTAAACACCAATAAATCAGTTGAGGAAAGACAAACTGTGGAAAAAACAGGAATGAAATTAGGAATTGGATCTTTAATAAGATGCAGCAAGTGCTCTTACTTGGCTGGAAGCAGTTTACTTTTAAGGAAACACAGACTCCAACACATTAGACCAAGTGACAGAAGCAGACCATTTTGTTGTCCAGTCTGTCCAACTTCAAGTGACTCTATTTCAAAGTTTGAAAGACATATCAATCTTCATGAAGGTCACCTTGAAGTTATCATTTACATGTGCGAGCTGTGTAATTACCAAACTAATGTGAGTGATAAGATAAATTTTCATCTGCAAAAAAGCCATAAAGGTTCAGATTTAGTTAATGACTTCAGATCCAGAATTTTAGAAACAAATGTGAATGTGTATGAGTGCGAAATATGTGAGAATTTGTACAAATCTAAGAGAGAATATGTAGTTCATATGACAAAGCACAAATCATCAAAATTTAAAGCTGCGACAAATGCATCTGTGTCCATTGACAAATATCACTGTGACTGCTGTTCTTTCAGCTGTGATAATAAAAATAGTTTGATTCAGCACACCAAGGTTCACTTACTGGTGACCAATCCCTTGGCTTTGGAAGAAGTAAAACAGAAACCAAAAAAAGAGTACACAGGTCCCAGGAAACCATTCTATATACCACCAGGAAATGTTTTTAAAGATATTATTAAATGTAGTGAATGTACTTTCAAAACCAAAACAAGACTAGACTTGCTTCGTCATATCAAAAGTCATCAAAATTTGGAGCCAAGAATGACAAAATTTCCAAGAAAAGAAGCTAATCCACAGGAAAGATCTACAAGAGAGCTCGTTAAATTTCAGTTTGGAAAGAGAAAACATTCTTCAGAAAATGAAACCAACAAGCGATTAAGAACAACAGACAATGAAAGTGAAGAAGAGATTGACATTGAATCAGATTTCACAGCACCAAAAAGGAAACAAGTTGCAACGAAATCAACTAGTGGAGCAAACGTAAAAAATATAAAGCAGATAAATTTGTATTTCTTGGGCGGAGATTTACTTCATAAAAAACTTCAGCCTTGTTTTACAAAAGAGGAAGAAGAACCAATTTTTCAATGTATTATGTGCAGTGATGTCTTTGAAGATAAGTACACACTCCACAAACACATTTTAGAGCATATGCAGATTTCGTTTTACAAGTGCAAGTACTGTGAAAATGGGGAACTTGAAATTTCTGCAATGGTGACTCACATTCAGAAAATGCACAGGAAACCGATTCAACACACAAGGATTGAGTTAGAGGAATTGGAAGATGAAATAAACAGAGCCATTCATAATATCAAAGCAAAAGAATATTGGGGAGAAAGTGAATCCTTCCCTGATGAGAAACCTATATTGAATGTTCCAATCATTTCCCCTTCTGTTACTCCAGAACCAGATGTTTTTGCAGACAGAAAAGAATCTGTATCAATGAATGTACTTTCTCCAATTATTTTAAAACAACCGAAGTTAAAAGAGAAGTTGTCATCTACTCCTGAAAAAAATAAACTACCGGAATGTGTAATTGCCTTTGAAAACGGTTTTAAATGCAATGTGTGTAATCAACAGGCAATTCAATCATACATTTTGGTTAGGCATGCAATGACGCATTGCTCTAGGAAAAGATATTTATGTCCTCATTGTGATAAGCGATCACATTACAAATCCGATATATGTAAGCATTTACACATGAAGCATAAAGGAGAGGAATTTCGTGTTACGTATGACAAAACTGATGTAGAGCTGGATGCTGACTACATTGCACCAAATTTGATGCAACAAATCCTGGATAGTCCTGATGAAGATTCAAGAACAGTTGCAGCTGAAGGGGAAGAACAAGAGGATGTCAAAGTAGAGATCAAAACTGAGGAAGATTCAAAAGAAATTGAGAGCAATGACAGAAAAGGAAAGAAAGTTGTCGTGGGATTTAGGTCTGTTTACAAATGTCTTCTGTGTAAGATGACTGTGAAAGGAAGAGGGAAAATTTATAAACACATTCGTGAGAGTAAATGTAAGAGGCCATTATGGAGGTGTTCAGCTTGTAGAACCAGAAAATTTAAGAGTGACAAAGAAAAGGTGATAAAAGATCATATTAAAGAAGTACACCAAGTGACTGGAGATGCAAAACCTGTTCTTTGTGCCATAAATGGCAAGATTCGAAAATATACTATGCCCATAACTGTCACTAAGCATGAAGAGGGAATTAAGGAAATTCAGAAATCAGAAGAATTTGCAAGTGAAGAGACGATCAGGGAAAAAGAATGTAATGGGGCTGTAGCAACAGTTGTAAAAAGGGGAGATTTATGGAAATGTTCAAACTGCACATACATAACACACTCGAGAGCTAATTGTATCCGTCACACATTTACCCATACTTTATATAAAAAGTTTGGCTGTCCAGTTTGTTCATTTAGAGCAAAATGTAGTCGTGGTGTTAAAAATCACATGCGAAATTGTCATCCACGAGAAAGAATTAGGTTCAAGATATATACAGAAGTATCTAGTTCACCAAAGAAAGCTATTCAAGAGGATGAGACTGAACAAAAGGAAAAACTCACTATAACAGCTGAGCAGCCAGTGTCATATCAATGCCAAGAATGTGGATTCATTTCTGAACGGAAATCTAGTTTATCAAAACACATCAATGCTAAGTGTTTCACTCCACTGAAAGGATGTTCTGAATGTGATTTTACGAGCATTAATCAAGAGGAGATGGCTAAACACATTAAAAATTCTCACAAAACTGCGACAGTAACCAATTTACCGCTTAGTGACAAAATTATAACTCTGAATTCTAGTGAAAGTGATAAATCTATTGAATCGCCAATTAGAAGTAATGAAAAAGGAGGAAAAAGGACTAAGGATCGTTTCCAAATAAAAGTTAAGCCGTCGATCAAATCACCGGTATCTAAACCTTTGTCTACTGAAATGAAGATGTGGAGTGAAGAAAATGTTCGACAAACTATGAGATGTCCCGTATGTAATGAAGATTTTTACGACCTCAGAGCATTCAGGGACCACTTCGTTAATGAACATAGGGATAAAAAGCTTTTATGTGGCGAATGTGAAGAGTATGCTGCACATCTCCCCTCTCTGTTATTTAGGCATGCAAGGCTTTTCCACAACCAAAGAAGTCTAGTGGATTTGAAACTGACAGCTATATCTCAGGAAACTATTCATGAAAAAGGATTAGACCAACGCCCAGTTATTTTGTATAGATGCCCGAAATGTGAAAAAATTTCAGAGAGATGTCCACTAAGGAGACACATATACACTCATTACAATTACAACCCATACCACTGTAACCATTGTGACATGAAGTGTAAAATGCAAAAGAACATAAGAGTTCATCTCAGCAAAATCCACCCAGACAAGTCAATGAACGAGTACACCTTTCGAAAAAATGCTAAGCTGGAAAAAGAAATATCGGACATCTTAGACAGAAGTCGTTATCAGACTTTAACTAGAAAAACAAAAATGAGTGCATCTTTCGTGAAGAAAGGACAAACCACATCTGCACAGCTTACTCCAAAAATAAGGATCAAGAAAGAAGTATTAGAGTCAGAGGACAAGGAAGACTACCACGAAACGGAAGATGAGGAGGAGCAAGGGGAGGAAGAAGAATCCGAGGAGGAAGAAGATAATGAACCACGGGGAGATTTGAAAAACATGTTCAGTCCTTGTCACAATTACAAAGTGGAATTTGACAATCGTCGGCAGAAGACAATATACAAGTGCAGTATATGTCCCTACCAGAGCACCGTGAACAAAACCATTGTAACTCATTTTTATCACCATGTTCCGCATGTCTTCAAGTGTCCATACTGTGATTTCCAGTGTTATCCTCGGTAAGATTTTGGTATTATAAGTAAGTAATGTTTGAAACAGAATGCATTATTGAGATTTATGATTTAGGTCTCTTCTTGTATGTAAGAAATATATATTTCACTTTACATTGATAGATCCAAGATTGCTAATCACATACTGAAGCTGCATCCTGGTAAAGCAGTCCATGTTGTTGATTTGAGACAGTGCATGGGAAATCTCAAATTTAGGAATTATGAGAAAAAAGGATGTGCATCAAAACCGAAGAGTAAGGCATGGAAAACAAATGCGAGATTGAAATTGAACTTTTCACAAAAGAGGGAACAAAGTCCAACAACTGTTTCCCGCAAAAGGAAAAATGTTGATCGTGATTCATTAGGTAATGTATTAAAGTGCTACATATATGATATAATTACCGGAGGGAGGGGTGGGGTAACATAAAACTACACAAGTCAATTCAATAATGATTTTACTTCAATTAAGATTAGTTCGGTTACGTAAGGTGCAGAGTGTTCACGATGCAAAATCAGATCCACAAAGACTTGCATCCTTCCTCCCTTCCACATTCCATCTTTCTTTAGACATCCAAATTAGATATATTGACATGAAGTGGAACCTACGACGCTCAAATGTTTGAAAATTAGCGATCTTCGGATGAATGTTATTTTAGAGTCACATTTCAAGGATGTTTGATATTCAAAAAATCATGACATGTGTTAGGAGTTGTGAGTGGGCTTTTATGAATTTTACCACTAGTGTATGAATTAAGTTTCATTTGTAATAAATTTCGTAAGTTGCGATAAAGATAAGAAGTAATTTTCGTTATATCAGTTGAACTGTTCACTCTCTTATGATTACAGATACTTCAAAAGATTCTGGGAAACTCGCCTACTTGTGTAATTTATGTGATCACAGAGCAGGCGGACTCTACCATTTTCGTCAGCACTTGGCAAGTCATGATGGTTTTCAGTACCTCGTTCCTGGTACTCAGATAGAATCGAGACTGAAGTGTGGCTACTGCTCATATCTAGCAGTTGATGATAATGACTTCAAAGCACATATGGAATATCATTTCGCTACACGTCCGTTTTCTTGCCCTTATTGCACTTTTTCTCAGTACAGAGCCAGTGGAATAACGTATCATATAAAGAGAACACATCCTGGAAAACCCTTAAGTGTTGTTAAAGAGAGTGATAGCAGTTTCCTTATTGGCCAGGAATTGGATACCAAAGCTATGATAGTGAACATGGAACCAAAAGTGAAACTCATGGACATACTAGTTATGGATTCTGAAGATTTTAAGAAACTATTGAACGATTGCGATGTTTCTGTCATTGATCTAAATTACATTCCAGATGAAAAGTTTGATGCAGTGTCAAAAACTCTTGGGTTAGAAATTGCGGAGAACGAGATGGAAGATGCACCTGCTACAAAGAGAGTGAAGAAGGAGTCCATACCTCATGATAAAATGGAAGACGCAAAATTAGAGCAATTCGGGGATTTAGAAACAATGATAGCAAATGGTGAAATAAAAATTGAGGAAAACCAAAAGTATGAAGATGTGAGTGACGATGAACTAAATGTGAATGATGAGGCATCTTATGAAGATGTCAGCGAGAATGAAGACATTCCTAGTGATTAATTGTCTGCATCAACTGCATATGTACACCGTCTTTAATGATTGCGCATACCTCATACTAGTACAGTTACTTTTATTTACATTTTCCTATGCTTGTGTAATCATTCTTTCCAGCTGATGCAAAATGAATTTCATGCTAAAACTATACACGTATATTGCGTGTCAAACACTTATATGTTTTGCATTCTACTGTGGACGTAATGAAGCAAAAATTATTTTTTTTATGTCATAATTTGTTGAAGCTTACTTCCATGTTCAAAATATCTCTTTTTGGAGATAATTTATGTAAATACGTTGCTTTCCTCTATACTTTTTTCCCCATTTCCTGTGTGTATGCATGATTTTAAACTATTTTCAACATGTTGGTGATTTATTCCTTATCGGTTGTGATAATCATTAAACTATAGATAATACAATTCACCAATACCGAAATTCATGCGGTCAACATTGTGTTAATGCATGTACATATTACTGCTTTCATATAACATGCTATTTTCAAACAAGTAAGGTTGTTGAGAAATGATATCAATATACAAAGATTTTCATACTTTATAGATAATTGATACTGCTACCTTATTATTCATTGTATATTATTCTGACCTAAACATACAGTATCGGTATTACTAATGGCATTGTAGGTTTATTCGACATTGCTGCTGCATTGTATAGCTATTGATAAATTGATTTTCAATAAATCGATTTTCTATTATAGGTGTCGATGAAGTCTAATTTCTGTTGAATCCTGTGTATTGCAGTCTGTCTCTTTTTCTTTTCCATTCATTGTAACCACCCTGGAAAAGAAAATATTATTTTTAAACTCTCATTCCCTCTTGTCAAAGCTTTTAGAAAGGTGGTAATATTAATAACGATAATGAAATGTAATATTTTGTAAATTCATCTTCCATTGTGCGACCGTTTTAGATGTTCAATTCATCAATTGCACTATCTGGGTGCTGGAAGTCATGTGTACGTTGCTTGTTTTGAGTGGAAATGACGTTATCTAGGTGCATTTAAACATTCAGGAGTGAAAATTCTATTGTTTAAACACCCAACCGATACACGGGGCAGGTTCCTGAGGCCTCATCCGAAAGACCCGAAACGGTGAGCGTTTGCAAAGAAGTCGTCGACTCCATTTCTATGACCAGGGTGTATCGCAACTTGGGCTTGAATCTACAGTCTCATTATTACGAAGCGAGTGTTCTAAATTGAGCTACCATGATGAATACTTGCATTCGTCATTTTTACTGTGGAGAGGAAAGTTGGGAATTTCTTGGAAGATGCACTGCGAATTGCAAGTAGATGTATGTAGGTTTATGTTATCATTACATTAGTTTCAACCACTTTGTTAAAGGATAAACATCACTTGGTACAAATGATACGGCAATGAAAATATGGGTTCAGACACTTGCAGTATACAGCCTTGCTTGGCCTCCGCAGTAGAGTATTGCCATTGTCAGACTGCATGAAGACATTCCACTGTTGCAGTAGCAAACTACGGAGTCGGAAAGGCTTACGCCCTGCTCAACTAGAACTGTAACGATAATATGATGCATGCATGAGAATTTGGCGATTTAACAGATTTGTAAAGGCTTTTTCTCGGCATGAATTCTTAACGTAATTTATAAAACTTCAAATCTTTGTGAAACAATATATAATCAATAATCGTTAGTAAGTCTATAGAAACTACGTTGCTGATACGGATGTCAACACACTATATAAAGCACATTATACGAAAAATATAGAATGTTTATGGAATATAAGCCACCATAATATAATATCACATATTTAAAGGGGAGTGGACACGATTTTTGATCGATAAAATTGACAATTTTTTATTATAGAAATAAATCAAGTGAATGACAAATATTTTTACAAGGGATATTCTTTGTACTTAAATGAAATCCGACTCCCAAACAATGTTTGTCAACGCGCTTGTCATATGCCAGGAAATCACGCGTTCTTCATTGTATATTGTTTAACGTCCCACTCGAGAATTTTAAACTCGTATCGAGACGTCATGCGTTCTTAAACGTTTATTAAAAGCATTCAATATTTCGACAGGTGCTACTGAGAAATTAATTTAGGGAACAAACACAGCTGAGAAAGAACAAATTTTCGTTATAAAAGCTTTTTCACAGAAGCTGTCGATTGATACTTGAGTCACGTGACAAACATAAATGGGGTTCGTGCCTTGTTTTGGAAATGGAAAGAGTAGATGTCTCGTACATCTTCGCGTCAGTTTTATTGCTATGTTTTACAAGAATCAAAATGCTATCGATAATTAAATATCTGAAGTACCAAAATCGTGTCCATGTCCCTCTAACACGCCACATAGTTTTAAAACTAGTGTATTGTATAAACGTACAAGATTTGAGTTCCTGCTTGGGTTTGATGGTGTCGCCATTTACCAAAAGACTCAATGGAATATTAATAGCGTTTCCGATGTAGGTGGATGGATCTGTACTTAAAAAATTAATTTTATCAAATGGTGTTACATCATATCATGCACATCACTTTCAAAGTTGATGATAATGGAAATGAATATTTGGAGGGGTGTATTTCTAGTATACTACGTGATGTGAAAGATACAGACCTTGCATATTAAGTTTATCATTAGCTCGAGAATCGATTATCTGACCCTTATTTTCTACAAACTGGATCATCTCGTCGAACTCCACCCTAATTTCTTTGTGTACTTCGACAGAAAAGTTCCCCACCTTCAAAGAATGTTAGAATATATTTATAGGTGTGGGAAATGATCTTTACTTAAACAGATAGATAACATCGCAAGTCAAATGTACTTCATTATGACTGTCATTTAACACCCCCCACCCCAAATATAGACGCAGCGCATACTGACATTATGAGTTGAACAGTCTGTGACAATGTCTCCATTTTCTTTAATCCATTTGGGCAGTCCACCATCGAGTATGCTGATTTGTCGGTGTCCAAAATACTATAAAAAGAAGCTGTGTATAATGATACGGACGCGACAGCGCTTTTTGTGATTGATATTTTAAGAAAAAAGAAAAGAAAGTTATATGTATGTGCAACAGGAAGAAAATAAATGGATCCAAGAGGGCTCCCCTGTAACGAATATGTAACCATGTACTTAACCAATGAATGACTTAAAATCTTGCACTGATCATCGAATCTGACTGAATGTCCTTTTGTTTTATTATACCTAGAGTCTTTGATAAAATGGGTCGCGGTAGCTCCGTAGTGGAGTGTTCCCTTCTAAACTTGGATGTTTGAGCTCGAGCTTTGTTCGTGTCTTGGCCAAGTCAAACATAAGACGTGAACACATATAATGATTGCTCTTTCGCTAAACACTCAGAAGTGCCAATCACAGGACTTTCGGATATGACGTTAAAAAGCAATGAAAGACAGGTGTGAGGCATAAATATACTGAATCAAAAAAGTTGGGGATCGTGGGCATTTTAGTTTGATAAAGTTTTTTGGTAGAAATTTTTAGTGAAGTGCCACATATACATGGATTGAGAAAACATTCTGTGACTTGAATCCTGTTCACTGTATGCTTCTTCAAATTGGTGGTCTCTTCCCAGGTACATTGTATCTGGGTTCTCTCCTCCACCAACAAAAACTGGACGCCACCAGATAACTGAAAAATTGTTGAGTGTGGCGTAAAGCAATAAATAATCAATCAATCATTAATCAAATTTGCACGTGCCCATGAGCCACACGATGAAAATGTGGTACACTATGGGTAGTTGTTTAAGGCAGACAGTCAGTCAGCAAACATCACTACGTTATTGATAAAGTAAACAGCAATTGAACGTGACGTAAGGTATGCCACCATAACAACGTCATTTACAGGCAAATGAGCGCAGTCAAACAATCGGAATGCTTCAGGCTGGACAAACCCAGCGAGATGTTGCTATCCGGTTGGAAGTGTCCCAGAATTTCATCTCTAGACGCCGGACACGATTTCAGGGGACTGGTACAGTCAATGAGAGGCCTAGGAGTGGCAGACCCCGTGCCACAACGCAACTCCAAGACCGGTACATCGTAGCGTTGGTCCGGAGAAGGCGTTTTCAACCTGCTACAAGACTGACTCGTAAGATTAATGTTACCACAGGCCTGCACTTTACGTCCCAGTCTTTGAGAAACAGACTTCATACTACTAATCTTAGGGCTTACAGGTCAGTAGTGACTCCCAGATTTTTCCCATGTCATTGACAAGCACGCTTGGAATTAGCACGTCAACATTTGAATTGGGATAGTCTCGATTCTGCCACATTTGAATTGGGATAGTCTCGATTCTTACACGGTTGTCGTAGGCGTGTGTGGAGAAAGGCCAGAAGATACAGACGGGCATTGGTGGCTGAACACAATCAATTTGAGGGTCTCTGTGATGATATGGGATCGGATCTCTCTGGCTGATCGCACTGACATGGTAGCCATCAGGAACGGCGCACTGATACAGGGATGAAATTCTTCACCCAGTCGTCAGGTTCTTTGCAGGTGCAATCGAGCCATTCTGATGGACGATAAGGCCCGTCCCGTCGTACTCATATGGTTCAGGAGTATCGGCAGAGGGAAACTAGAGCATATGGAGTGGCCCGCTGTCTCACTGGACATGAATCCCATTGAGGATATGTGGGATCAACTTTCACAGTGTCCAAACCAACCACAGAATTTGGATGACCATGAAAATGTGCTGAGAGAGGAATGGAACAATCTTCCACAACAGAACATTGTGAATCTCATAATGAATATGCGAAGCCGATGCCAGAGCAAACGGAGGTCACACCGAGTATTGATGAAACTTTGAGACATCATGCATTTTCGACATGTTCTGAACGTTCAAATTGTCTTTCATGCCATATTTCTCCACGTCATTCAGTGGACATGTTGTTTTGTGCAGTATGACCCAAAAAAGCAATAAATGAAATCGAGATTTCTGATTAAATATTGGCGAAAAATGATGTCAGCGATTGTGTTTCATATATTCTGCCATGTACGGACACAGGTTTAGTTTTAATCGATGAAATAGTCCATGATTCCGAACTTATTTTGTCCAGTATATAACAAGACGTTATTGCTTGCAACACGGAAAAGATAGGATTTCGAACCCAGGCCCGCTCAAGTTCAGGATAGCTAACTGAAAATCCTAATACAATTGGTCTGCGTCCGTCGCTGTGCTACATGCATTAACAATTGAACATTTTCTTGATAACTACATTTACAATTCTTTTTAAATTTGGTATGAAACATCTTTGATTGATTGATAATTTATTGCTTTCCGCCACACTCAACAATTTTTCAGTTATCTGGTGGCGTCCAGTTTTTATTGGTGGAGGAGAGATACAATGTACCTGGAAAGAGACCACCGACCTTCCGCAAGTAAACTGGCAAACTTGCTCACATGACGCCGCGGCCGAGATTCGAACGCGCGCCGACAGAGGTGAGAGGCTTTGTGATATTGAGCCCGATGTTCTAAACACTCGGCCACGGAGGCCCCTGAAACATGTTTGGGTTAAGGGGAACATAAATTGTAAATTGCAGGGCACTTTGGGACGGGAAACTGCCAAAATTTGACCAACTTTCATACATCTCTACAACTGCATATGTGTAAGAAAAACTAAATGCATAGTCGATGTAGAACAGGAAGGTTTGTACCAATATTGTAAAGAGACTCCAGGGCAGAACCAAACGTGGTATATTTTATTTATATTTAAAAACATCTTTAATGTTATTTATGCTTAACTGAAACTAAATAGACATTTAAAATTAGCAGATAGACTTTTACCAAAATTGTAAATTTCATGATCCGAAGGGTGGGGGTGTTTTTGGAGGGGGTATGGGTTTTTTTGGGGGGAGGGGTTATTGGTAAGTGATTATATATGTTAAAAATTGAACATTTTTAACTATATATGTGTGAACAATTAAAGATTTTTTTTTTTAAAAATGAACATATTTAACTTCTTGATAACTACATTTCTTTTCATATTTGGTATGAAGCACCTTTGGAACAAGAGTGATATAACTTGTAAACTTCAGAACCCTTGCACCTCTGGGGCCGGAGTGGGGGGGGGGGGAGCGCAAAATCTGCCAAAAATTTTCCATTGTTCAAAAGGTTTCTCTTTTAGAAAACTAAATGCAAATTGAAGAAGAGAAGGAAGACCTCTACCAAAATTGTAAATTTCATGATCTCTGAGGAAGAAACTCTGATTCCAGGGCAGGGCCAAACTCGGTGTATATAGTATATGTAAAACATTTTTTTAAAATCTTCAATAATGTTATTTGCTTAAGTCTACTCGAGAGTTTGCCCTCATAATGAGACATCACCAGCTGTAGGTGAAGTACCACAAATTTAGACCTATGCTTGGCGCTCAGGGTCGTAGCAGTGAGGGTTCTTTAACATGACAACGCATGCCGCGACACGGGGTCTCCGTTTTTAAGGTCATATCCGAAAGACCCGTGATTCTAAATGCCGAGGGTTTGGCGAAGGAGTAATCACTACCTAATTTTAGGTCTTAGGTTTGACGCGACCATGACACGACCTCCCGATTACGAAACGAACGCTACGGGTCAATAATGTTACGGATATTGAATTGAAAATAAATAGATATTAAAAAGGAATTTGTAATCCTTTACCACGATTGTAAATTTCATGATCCTAACATGTAAGGATTTGCTTCTAAGGTGGAGCCAAATTATTACAGCAATTATTGTTTTTATCATTTGAAAGTCATCTTACAGTTTGCTTATACAGTATTATAACTAACTGCATATTTTGGAAAAGCTTGATGAAAAGGTTATGGAATTAGCAATGATATGATTACTTTAGTAATTTCAATCAATTTTGATCGGGTTCGATATTTTTCTCTGGTTTGGTTCTGAAATTTGCTCATTTCATTTAAATTTTTTTTTAAATACGTTTCTTCTTTCCATATGACATAGATTAAAAAAAAATAGTTAACCAAAAAAAAAAAAAAGTTGCAAATTTCACAGTAATTTATTTGAGTCTTCTTCGTAGGTTTTATTAGATATTTATATTGTGCATCAAATTTAAGCGAAGTTTGGATTTTAACGAACAAAACACCTTTTTCATCATTCCGGAAATATCACAAAAAATTCTTATAATTAGGAGTTTGTGTCACTCTTTTGATGGTGAAATGAGTCATTAAATGAAAATGGTCACCTTAAAGATACTTACTGTGAAAGTCCACCAAGCCCGTCCACTCGCAAACAACCCGCAGTGTTGCGAATTGCTGTACAAAACTAAGTGGGAGTTGTTGTTTATCCCTACGTGTCGGGCCCGTTTCTGAAAGTTTTCCGGTGATGGAATGTTCCGAGGGTACATCTCTGTGTGATTGTCATCCATTATATGGAAATATCGAGCCCCGGGTATATGCCCTCTGAAATATTTCAGTATATCCACTACTTAAATTATATGTCATCAACATATGATCACTTATGTATTGGATCCCACCCCAAACCACACGTGTGTATGTAAAACATGCTCAAAATGAAGAACCTTTGTCAATGTTAAATATATGTGTGGATGTTTTAGAATCAGTGTGTTGACGCGAATTACCTTAGGTACTCCTCTTCCATGTTCCTATCACTCGCCCACGACACGTCTAAGATGACTATATCCCCGGCATGACATCCCTTGGCTATCATATCCTTCAGCCATTGACAGCTGACAAACATTTCATCATATTTTGTTTTAAACATCAGCCTGATTTATACGGCCTTTTCCTCCACCTTTTGAAGACTCTTATTTTGTTGAAGGATACGTGTCGCCAAGCAAGGAGAAACACCTATTAAATATTTTCAGTCTGAAGTCCAGAACTTTTCATCAAGTGTGTTTGAATTTTAAACTGCTGTAGGAGAAACAAGATATTATATCAAAACGTCTATACACAATTTCTGGCCTGATTTAGGAGCACCGCCTTATTTTCATCACATAACTGTCCGCCACTACAGTGCTGACAGCACAGTATACCGGTCAATATCAGTGCATTGCCCCGATCAAAGAACAAAGTACAGTTTTAGATGTTTCTAAACCGTTGAGATGTAATGAATTGCCATATTAAGACTATATGAATGAAGGAAATCCAATAAATTATGTAAAAAATACTTCATATAAATTGTTTAATGCATAGGGAAAGATTAATTTGTGTATGGCTGTTGTTTCGTAAAAATCTTCAAGCAACTTGAAACAGCCTAACTAAACTACTATTTGGTGAAATTCTAAAACGTGATTTTATAGACTATTTTTAATTTCTTTTTTTTTTATGTACTCGGTGGAGAGAAAAAAACTTTATTATCATTTTACCTAATATACTTTCAAATTTTTTTTATTGAAAAAGTTTTTCAATTGAAATTAACATACAATGTATGTCTTTAAGTCAGTACTTCTCTTGCATATGGATAATAGGGTGGGGTCATTCTGGGGATTTTCTCGAGAAGCACTGGGGCCAGAAAAGTAGAGTTGACTCAAGTTTGTTCAAATCATGGTGCCCATGGTAAGGTGGGGTCACAATAGGGGATCATTTTTATATGGGAATATACTGGAAATTGATTCACAAGCATTTAATTTTTCCAAATGATGTAGGGTTCACACGACGGTAATGTGACGATTCCTTACAGTAGAGCAATATCGATGCATATTTACCAAAATGGTGCACCTATCTAGAGCATTTCTTTTATTAATTCGAATGAAATAGCGTTCATACGGTGGTAATATGAAGTAAATTAATGCGCATTAATTCGTATACCTTTCTAACATAACAGAAATATTGCAGAGTTCCAATTTTTACAGTTTTTGACAAAATTTGGACATATTTGAAAGTCTCCTTATTGTAGAGTAGTATTAATTTACCAACATGATGCACATAGAGCTTTGTTTTTTAATGAAACGACTTTCCCACAGTTATCCGTCATTCCCTCTTTTGCAAAACATATCCAGTTGTTTCGATACTTTTTCATCACCTCAATGACTGCCGACTTAAATGCCATCGTTTAGGAAAGAGCAACAACTCTTTAAATTACAAAGTAATCATCTTTTGGGATATTTGTGTGATGCAATCTACCATGAAAAAGCTAAGACAACGAATAGGGATCAATCTTATAATTTCTATTGAAAATACAAATCAGATAGATGGACAAATAAGACCTCTGGACATACGAGAGGTGGGATCGGGTGCCTAGGAGGAGTAAGCATCCCCTGTCGACCGGTCCTACATATTGATCCCGTAAACGGAGTAATCAGCAATGTTTGTTTTCCGCCACACTCAACAATTTTTCAGTTATCTGGTGGCGTCCAGTTTTTGTAGGTGGAGGAGAGAACCCAGATACAATGTACCCAGGAAGAGACCACCGACCTTCCGAAAGTAAACTGGCAAACTTTCTCACATATATCGGCGCGAGCGGGATTCGAACCCGCGCCGACTAGAGGTGAGAGGCCTTGTGATTTTGAGCGCAATGCTTTAACCACTCGGCCACGGAGGCCCCGCTCAATCAGAATCGAAGTGCCAAGACAATTGGTATGAAATACGTCAGACAGCATTTGACATAATGGAATGTTGCGCTGGCAAACTAGATCGGTATAACGATCATAGAATTTGCGAAATGCTGACTTTAGACGAAACTGTAAAAAAGCCCTGTAATATCAACTTGTTTGTCAGTAGCCTACCTCAATTTAAAAACTGATCATATACATAGTGCTAGATTGTTTGATTGACTGTTTGTTTTACGTCTAGTCGAGGATTTTTTTACTCATATTGAGATGTCAACAGCTGTCGGTGAAGTACCACAAATTTAGACTTATGCTTAGCGCTCAGGGTCGTAGCAATGGAGTTCTTTAACGTGCCAACGCATGCCGCGACACGGGGTCTCCGTTTTTAAGGTCATATCCGAAAGACCCGCGATTCTCAATTCTAAATGCCGGGCGTTTGGCGAAGGAGCAATCACTAACTATTTTTATGTCTTAGGTTTGACGCGGCCATGGCACGAGCTGAGCTCGAACTCACGACCTCCCGGTTACGAAGCGAACGCTCTAACCACTGAGCTACCGCGACCGGTTGCATAATGCTAGATGATCATGTAACTATATGTAGATTGATCAATATCGTTAGTGGGAACAAGGAAATCGCGCGTATTTTCAAATTCATTACAAGAGATATTAGAGGCCACTGCAAGATTTGTGAAATATAACTAATTCAACATTAAATTTGTAATATGTAGCAATATGAAGGTAACGTTCGATTTCTTGGTCATGGTGTTGTAAGTGGGATTGTTTGAAGAATCCAGTTTAGAAAATCGTAGCTGGTTACATTCTTCTTTCATTTTTTGCTTTGTAAAATCTGAAATTTCAAAGATTCTTTTGGGTGAGCAGCATGGATAGCCTATCTTTAGTTTGGCTGTACCAATTCATTATTACTTGAGTGACATGACAGATATGACTATATTCTCCAAAAAGAAATCGGTTAGTTTATTGGATCTCCTTGAATATAACAACAAACATCAACTGGATATATTAAAATTACCAAGTTCCATTTCATTTCTTATCGTACATGAATATATGTACGTTGAGATAGAAGGTAGAAAAGGGCAGAATTCGACTGACTTTCAAGGCATAGATCAGTAATGCTTGTTAGAGGGATGTTGTGCGCTTTACTGTAGTCTTGTTGGATAAATTTAGCATGCACGACCTCTATCATATTACTGGCAAGGTTGTATGAACTAGATGAAAAGGGTGAAGATGACGAACAGTGATCAGTTGTATAAATCCTATAAAGAACACGATTCATCGATTATATATTGTTTAACGTCCCGCTCGAGAATCTTTCACTCATATGGAGACGTCACCATTGCCGGTGAAGGGCGCAATTTTAGGCCTATGCTCGACGCTTATGGCCATTGAGCAGGGAGGGGTGTTTTATGTGCCACACCTGCTGTGACACGGGACCTCGATTTTTGCGGTCTCATCCGAAGGACCGCCCCATTTAGTCGCCTCTTACGACAAGCAAGGGATATTGAGGATCTATTCTAACAACCCGGATCCCCACGTGGTTAGAAAGAATACGAAATTGAGACTAGGGCAAACACGGACCCCTGGGAATACCATATGATCAGGTGCCTAGGAGAGGTAAGAATCTCCTATTGACCGGTCACACCCGTCATGAGCCCTCTATCTTGATCAGATAAACTGAAGAATTTGTTGTATTTGCAAACAAGATCATTATAATACTATAGAACTTGCAAATGCTGACACTGAAAAAAGCGTGACTGCTGACAAGAAACCCTGTAACATACACTTATTTGTCAGTAGCCTACCTTGTTTAAAATTGATCAACGCAGAACATGATTTCGAGTATCGAATAGTTGAGAGACATAAAAACTATGCATGCAAGTGGTAATGGAATATTGCTATTGGGAAGCCGAAGTCATTCCGTTTGTCATTAATCTGAGTTGTGAGTTTTCCGTTAACGTCTATGTTCAGTAAAAGTTTATGTGTGGTTCTTAATTCATGTTTAACATATGAATGATAGTGTGTGTTGTTAACAGAAAAAATGTCGTCGATGTATCAAAATGTCGAGTCGAATGCCATAGCAAGATTTTTTTTCTATTTATATAGAAGCTTTTGATTAATTAATTCTGCATCATAAAAATACAAAAATGTAAGTTAGTAAGAGAACACAATTCGTAATTTTGGTAATTCCAACAGGCTGTGGGAAGACCTAATCACCAAAAAATACTTAGATGCTGTCAATGAGGACCTCGAGCTTCTTTTTAATATCAACTTTATAGTACTTATCTGTAGATTCGGAATGGTGTTTATCAAAGTAATATTTTTGGATGACTGACAGTATACTTCCAATTAGATCCGTTGATCGGTTTGCCTAAGATTTCTACACGTAAGCTCTGTTACAACTTTGCACTAAGGGTCCTCTCGGCATGACCTTGAATGTGTATGTAGTTCCGATTAAACTAATCTGAAGATAAAATTACAAGGTAATGCTTTGAGTGGTTAACATATTACGTTTAACTTTGTTACCTGAGATCAATAGAGTTATTCTATTCCTTGCGTTCTTAAGATATTAGTTGGTTGGTTGTTTTACGTCCCGTCGAGAATTTTTCACTCACACTGAGATGTCACCATTGTATGTGAAGTACCACAAATTTAGACCTATGTTTAGCCCTAACGGCCGTACCAGTGAGTATTCGTCAAGGTGCTCACAAATGCCGCGACACGGGACCTCCGTTTTTAAAGTAATATCCGAAAAAAAAACGTGATTCGCACTTCTAAATGCCGAGTGTTTGGCGAAGCAGCAATCACTACCTATATTTACATCTTAGGTTTGAAGGCGTCATGGCACCAGACGGGCTCGAACTCATGATCTCCCGGTTATGAAGCGAACGCTCTACCACTGAGCTACCGCGACCATTCTCTCAAAATATTAAGCAGATAATATCTTATTACGTCCAATTTGATCTCGTGACCTAAAAATCAATAGAAGACATTTTCGTAGGGGGAATCGGTGATTACCGACCAATACACCGACTGACCGACAGGTGGAAACCAATATGTTCCCCCTTTTTTCAAGGGAGGGGGGGGGGCATAAAAATTTCCATGTATTCTAATATGCAACAAGTATGAATGTGGACTATGTGACGATACTTGTATATTAATTTGAATATTCACTCATATTATTCATATGATTTTCGAGAAGAATTTTCCTCCATTTCTTTGTAAAGATTTTAGAACTCTTTTGTGGAGGTGTCAAGGTGTGAAATTTTTGAATACAAACAAGCTGAGGATGATAGCATACTAATGTGAGATACTTAACCTTGCTACTTCTTTTCAAGAAATTCCTACATTTTTATGTGTGAAACTGTAATTCCTTGTGGGTCCGTCAAGTCTTCAAAGGGGGGGGGGGGGGGGGGGGGGGTTGAACAAACTTATATCTGCATTACATGAGGATGCTTGGTTGTTAATTTGACAAATTGTAGCTTGCAGATGTGAAACATTTAAAGCTAAATGTGTCCACGCCCTAGTCCCGAGGCTCATAGATTTAACAAACTTGAATTTTCAATATGTAACGGCTTCTATACAAGTTATGAATTTTCTGATCCAGTGATTCTTTAGTAACAAAACAAAATTAAAAGACCGAACTCTATTATCACTATATTCTTAACCATATATCCCCATGAAAATGGATGTGGTTCTTCTCTCAATAAATCTTAAATCCTAAGGATGCCTTGTGCCAAGATTGATTGAAATTGGTCCAATGGTTCTTGAGAAGAAGTCGAAATGTGAAGAGTTTAGAGATGACACAGACGACTGACAGAAGTTCGATCTAAATAGCTCAGGTGAGCTAGAAAGAGGCAACCACCCAACTAATTTAAAACTCATTATATTGTTCTTGTCTACATGTCCGGAAAAAACAAAGACTTTGAACATAAGAGGGGCACGGCCATCGAGTTCATATTCAATCGCAACATTTATATTGGCCGGATCAAAGAAATATGGCAAACCATTTTACTAATTTAGTAAAAAATAAAATAAAAAAGACATATCTCTTCAACTTGGAAAGATAGCTCTTTAACTTAAAGATATATCTATTTAATCGAGAGATATATCGCTTTAACCAAGAGAGATGCCTCTTTAATCAAGAGAGATATCTCTTGAGTCTAAAGAGACATGTTTTGTATTATGGCCGAGTCCAATCAAATAACACCAGGGTCCAAACTAAAACCGATAGGAAACACCATAATTCGTATTTTAAACATTAATCATTATTTAAACATCTCCCCCTTTGAAATTATGGACACATGGCTCGATGATATTAATAAGCATTTTAACACTCTACAATGCATGTAGTACTTGTTGCATACAAAAAATGTCACTAACAAAAGATTAACTCAGTCGTAGTCCTCAAATTTCTTAGGACGGTGCAGTACACGACCAGATCAGGTAAATACGTTTTGCTTCACCGGAGTTGGTGTCGGTATCGGATTAGACAGTATGACAGGTCGATCACTTTCAGATGACACAATATCTAGTTTATTGTCAAGCGAACTTTGAGATGTAGATACCATGTACTCGTCTAATTTATCGGTTTCACGTATCCAGTATGCTGTAGATGTCTTCTCTTTCTTCTCGATGATCAGTGCTCGGTTTCGAGAACATACGATCCAGTTTTGTAGTGCTTGTAATCGTGCCACTATTAGCCCACTGTATTTCTTTGTCTGTCTTGATGCGAACTTGATCTCCTTGTCCAAGATGATGTCGTTTCTTGGTACCATTTCGGTTATCATAATGGGACTTTGTTGATTCCTTCGCACAGCATCGCATTTTCTCACTTGTTCCAAGTCCTAGAGTTTAAGGTATGACTGGAACAACGGTACGAATCTTGCATCCCATGAGGAGTTCTGCTGATCTCCTTCCTATAACGGAAATAAGTGTTGAAAGGTGAGTGCAAAAATATTCTCTTGTTGCAAACTTCAAACCTCTCTCTGCTTTCCCATTTGCCTGAGGGTAGTGTGGACTACTGTTTGTAAAAGTAAACCCATACTGACTTGTGAACTTCTTAAACGAGTCGGAGTAAACTGTGTACCATTCTCCTTCACAAATCTCCATCGATCGAGAATATTCTTTAGTTTGCCATTCACCGTAGCGCTGGTTAACGAATCGAGGTATGTTATTTCCAGGTAGTGAGACAGTCAGCAACCACTAACAAATGCGTACCTTTCAGCTTGAACAAAATCAGCTGCAAGATCTTGCCATGGTAGATCGGATCTATTTGGATCACCTCGTCCTCTTTGTGGAATTCAGTTCCTATTTGGAACCCCTGGAATCTGTTTTCATTCCGGCTATTCTTTGGGCCTGGTGAAGACGAAACTGTCCGGAGGGTTAAACTTGGGCTTCCTTCTGACGAATTATAGAGTTCTGCACTTCTGATACCATGTTTGGTGGCCGAGTTAAATCAGATAACACCAGGGTTCAACACGCGTGTTTATTCAAAATGGCGTTCAAACTAAAACCGACTGGGAACACTACAGTTTGTACATTAATATTATTAATAATCTCTTATAGTTAGATAAATATCTCTTAAACCTAGAAAGATATCTCTTTAACTTACATGTACAGGCGATATGTAAATGTGATATATTACGCTCATACAAAAATGGCGGGAAAATTAAAGGAGGTATTTGAAGCGGCATTATTTAACCACTTCCCTTAATTTGTCTTAAGATTTAATAGAAACTAAACTTCCATTTAGATTTAAGTATATTCTTATTCCCATATTCTTGACAAATGGGGAAATAAGAATATATTTAAAAAATGAATAAACTGTGTATTGCAACAAATCAAGTTGATCTTCAACATTATTCATTTTAAATCACCATATCTAGAATCACTGACTGGTCACGTTTATCATGGTTTTTCATGTTCGGAACAGTAGTCTGGATTATCGTTCGTTCACTTCCGGGCCGGTTGATGCACAACAACGAAATGGACTCCGATGCGCTATATGACTGCATAGGAGGTGTACATATTTCAAGCCTTATGAAATTTATACAAGATCCAGGAACTTCCTAGGGCTTAGACCCTGGGTCCCAATCTGGGCTTCATGCTGGATCCAGTGGGTACCTTAAGGCGGTCCCAGACCCCATGAAATTGTGCTCTCCTCTCTCGTCCTAACTTCAATTCCTGGATCCGCCCCTGGAGATAATTGACGGCTGATGGTCTTGGAAAAAGGGTATTTTTAAAAAGATGACAAGAAAATCATATTACGCCAAGAAAGAATTCTTTGATCTTCATCCAACAGAATAAAATACAGAGCATATAAAACTCGCTATGCTTTAAGAGTACTGCGCTTTTATTAAAACTAAGCAAATTTGAGAATCTTCTCTATCGGAAGCTTTGGGTGTCGTCGTGTTTTTAATATCATTCGGAACAGTAGTCTGAGTTATCGTTCGTGCACTTCCAGGCCGGCTGATGAATAGCAACGAAATTGACTCCGATTTTGAGTGATTTGATTGATGTAATTAAATATCTGCGAGTTCTAAAAATATAACGAAAACACACACACACACACACACACACACACACACACACAAAAGAAGAAGAATGTCTAACCATTGTAATGATATATGCACATCCCATGTTTTGACTTGCTGTGAGTGAAAAATAAGGCGAAGTTTGAACCAGGTGAGGCAGACGACGTGAAAAGAATTACATGCCTTCTCTTCTTATAATAATTGATAACGTAATTTTTACCAATACGTGTCAGAGACGATAAATAACACATTTGGGTGATGTTTAATGCATATTTACAAAATATAAGTAGAAAAAAAATTAATGTGTCCATTTCAGATAAAAAAAAAAAGTGATAATGGGTGGGGGATGATTATAATCCATGCCCCAAGTACCTGTGAGTTTTATGTAATAAATCGGAGTCTTTGGACGATTTTTAGCAGGAATTTGCTTTGGAGAACATTTGACTACAATTAATAATAATAATAACATTTATATAGCGCTTTATCTTAAAAGAAACTCTAAAGCGCTTTACAAGGTATGGCAAATCACATGATAAAACAAGACAAATTAACATTGGACATTTTAATATTCAAAAAAAAAAAAATTAAAAAAAATCTTAAAATTATAACTCCAACTATAAAAATGTGAGAAACTTAAAAGCACTATAAATCCTGTTGATATTAATACACTTAAAGAAAGGCCTTTCTAAAAAGATGAGTTTTTAGTTGTGATTTAAAAATGTTTAGACTGGCGGCTGTTCGAAGCTCTACGGGAAGCTGATTCCAAAGTGTTGGTGCGACCATGTCGAATCTTCGATCGCCGTACGTTTTCGATCAGACTCGTGGCACAGTTAGTTGGTTTGTAGACTCTGAACGAAGAGACCTTGCGGGTTTGTATTGGCAAATTAGCTCGGATAGATACGCCGGTGCTAGACTATGTAGCGATTTGTATACATATACACAAAGTTTGTACTGCACTCTGTATATGACAGGTAGCCAATGTAAATCAGCCAAAATCGGCTGAATATGTTCACGCTTACCTCACTTGCAATGAGTCGTGCGGCTGTGTTTTGAACCCTCTGCAGCTTGCTCAAATGAGTGCTATTTATGTTGTATAAAAGCGCATTACCATAGTCCAGCCTAGATGTTACCAGAGAGTGGACAAGTGTTTTGCATGCTCCATCCGTGAGAAAATGCTGAATGCGTCCTATCTTTCGAATCTGTGCGTAACAAGACCTTGAGACAGCACTGCACTGTTTTTCAAAAGAAAGGAGTTGATCAAAAACTGCTCCAAGATTTCTTACACTAGGAACACTATGAATTATGTTCTCGCCAAAGTGTAAGCTAGTTTCTGTCAAGTTTTTTATACGACTCCTTGGAGCAAATATAATCATTTCAGTTTTCTCCTCATTTAATTTCAGCATGTTGTTCGACATCCACTTCTTCATATCATTCAAGCAGCGTGTTAACCTTGAAGACACATCTTGCCAATTGTCGGACGGCTCAACGACAAGGTATACTTGTGTATATTAAATTATATCTCTATGTGTTTAAGAGATGTCTCCTATAGACGCTTAAAAATACATCTCTTTATTTTAAAGATATCAATTATTCAAATTCTTAAATTATAAAGATATCATATCTCTTTAACTGAACTGAGATGTCAAATAGTATCATGTTACCTACTTTGAGAGATGTCTTTTTTTTAGAGATAGGTTCAGTTATCTAACGATAAGTAAAAATATTTGAATATATATTAACTTGGCGTTCTATATATTTCCTTGCAAAAATCTTTAATAGACATCTTTTTTAATTTTGAGAAAGATGTCGTTTATATCGATAAAGATGTATCTCTACGGTAAAAAAGATATTTCTCAAGGTAAAGAGATATATAAGTTAAAGAGATGTGTTTCTAGGTTATGTAAATATGTTATGTAAATAGATATCTTTATTAGCTTTCACAGATATCTATTTATGCTTTAGAGATATATCTCTTGATTACAGATATGTCTCTTTAAGTTATATATATATATATATATATATATATATATATATATATATATATATCTTAGTATATATCTCAAAGGTAAAAAAATATCTCCACTTTTGGATGAAGAGTAAAGAACGGCTTCCTATTTATATCGGTGTTCGACTGATCCCGGTCAGGTAGGATCTGATCATTTTAATCAGCGTTCTTTCAAATGAGAACCATAAACAAACACTTGCATGACCCCTTAACATGGTAGACGCTGTTGCAACACATTTTTCTAATGGATGTTCTAATATGGTAGCTGTTTTGTGCCACTTTAAAATTTGTCGTCTTTTCGTTATTTCAAGTCGAAAAGACGTCCAAACGAGAAGTCAAAAAGTACACAAAATACAGGTGAAAATTCGACAAAGAAAACCCGCTAATTAGCGACCTATTTTGTCGTCTTTCTACTTGGCGTAACATTACGAGGTGAAAAGACGACAAAACGATAATTAGGGACTTTTCGACTCGAAACAACGAAAAGACAACAAATTGTAAAATGGCACAAATCAGTCACCTTATTCCAAAGTTATGTGCTGGGGACGTGCATACTTCATGGAGACATACCGACATTGTTTTATTCAACCAAACGTATATATCGTCGTGTAGGTACATGTAATTTCACTCTTTCAGTTAGCAATTTCATATTTAAGATAGGCAAAATATCACTTTGACCTACCTGGAATGCAGCTACCGAGAAAGTATTAGACGACACCAAAGGAATTCTACGATAAGCAATATGTGTCATAAATTTTCAGATATGTTCGAGATTTGCATTTTCTCATAAAATTAATATATGATTACGTCATATGATGCATATATTGTTACTGGCTCTTTACACACATCATGTTCTGGCCGTGGCACAAAGTATCAGTCCCTTCCGTCCGTTATTACTGTAAATTTCCGGAATTGTTTCGCTGTGGGAATTTTGAAGTATTTTTGTGTATTATTCTAGTTTAGCACGGATGTCAACCAATACTCTTGAGATAAAGATAAAAGGGGAAAACTAAATACCTCGCCAAAGTAATATTACGGGGATTCCAGCATTATTCTTCAACACAACACAGCTAAAAGAAATATTTCTACAGTTTATACCTTTAATACTATATACTCTCTCTTATTAAAATATTCAGTACTCCCTTTTGTAAGGAAAATTCTGTTCCAAACATACGTGTATCGGTTAGGCGTCACTTTTTCTGTTGTGTACCATATGTAAAATGGTGTCGTTACCATTTATCACGAGACATTTCCTAAAACCTATTAAACAGGCCATAAAAAATTTCAGTATTACAAAGATATGCACTGTTTGAAACATAAATAGCTAGAGACCTTTGATTATCTCATTCACATCCTACACTTATCACTTTACAAATCAAAGAAGGTGAACAATTTGTAATCCACTGCGAGTTGTCAGGACTGCCATGCAGTGTGCAGCAGTGGTTTAATGGTATATTTAACGCCTCTGCTCTTATATTTCAAAACAACGTTTCTCAACCTCGGAGGTTATTCTGTAACATCCACAAATACAAGAACGTTGTATCTATTTTACTACGGCACAGAAATATACAGCCAATAGCTACAAAATAGGTCACTTTGTAACATCATGGCAGTTTCCGTCACGGACAAGACCGACAGGGGGTTTTTTTGTTGGTTTTTTGGGGTTTTTTTTTGTTTTTTGTTTTGTTTTGTTTTTTGCTTTTTCTTTTGTTTTTGACAATGAGAAAGACGAGATGGTAGGGTATATAGATTTATTATAGGATTATATCAACTGCTTTTAATACGTGGAAAAGGGTCAACTCGTCTGTGCTTGGCCATATTTATTTATTTAAATCTCGGAATGCAGACGATTGATTCATATTGAATTACAAATATTCTTCAGTCATTTATAGATTTTGTTGTGCAACATACATCGTTTAATTTTTATGACTATAAAGTTATCAGTTATCAATTTTATTTTGTATTAGCAAAATACGAAGTGCAAGTGGGATGTGTATCAAGCAGTTATACGTATGTAGGTATATCACATAATAATGACCGCGGCATTCCTCTGATCTCTGCAGCTGCCATTATTCTTATAGATAATTAATATAAGAGGTAAGTATAATTTTTATTATAGATATGCATTGAAATGCTATCGGCGTATGAAGCGCCAAATTAACGTAAACTCAGGTAATTAAAGACATCTTTAATTATTTGAAGATATCATCAATTCATTTGATGCGCGCAACAATTCAGTTGAAGGTATCTTCAAATAATTTATGATATCTTCAATTCTGAATTATTGCGCACATTAATTGATTTGATGATAGCATTAATTATTATTATGAATTGATGTGCACTACACTTGCGTTGGTTCTTTGTTTTACGTCCCGTCGAGAATTTTTCACTCATATTGAGACATCACCAGCTGTCGGTGAAATAAAACAAATTTAGCCCTACGCTTAGCGTTGCAATGAGGGTTCATTAACGTGCCAACGCGTGCCTCGACACGGGACCTCCGTTTTTAAGGTAATATCCGAAAGACCCGTGATTCTCACTTATATTCTCACTTATAAATAGCAAGAGTTTGGAGAACATCTTCAGTTCATGCCCTGAGATTTTCCACCGTAGGAGAGTTAAGGCAGGTCATCATAAATCTTATGCATTGTTTATACTATGAAAGTCACACTTAATGCGGACGCACTGAATGAGGTTGCTGCTGCTGAAAAAACTGCTGGGCGGAACGATGCGAGGAAGTAATTTTTTCCTGTGTGCAAAACTCGCACCATTTTCAGGTGGTTTCCCTGTCAACAAAAGGAGAACTATTTCTATGACACATCCAGACCCTTTATGTCTGGTCTCTATAACAGCAATATTCATCTGCAGTCCGCTGTATTCCATTTCAAAGACAGCAGTTTTCCGACCATAATCAATTTTTTAAAGTCACAAGAATGCATACGTAAATTCTATCACTTTTCTTATTTTTGCAGTAATGCTTGTAAGTAAATCAGCCGGTAAAAGAACGTTTTCTAGGTTTTTAAACCACATACTGCATAAATTATGTGGTGAGTAGGGGCAAGGCTTATTAGTTAATAAGATTTAATAAAGTTATCACCACATCGAAATTAAACGACGACATTTAAATGATTTTTTTTTTTCGTTTCCATGTAGATTCCCTTGAAGCTGAAATGTTAAAAGGTTTGAGGTGTTTTTTCATAATGTCTCTTAACACCCTCCGGTCTGTCATGAAGCTTACCTTACCATGCACAGAACAAGTTACATTTTAAGATTTTGCTTTATCCGGAGCTCGAGTTAAATATCAAGTTTCTTTCCCATGTAGCTGAATATATCACACTGAAGTCCCACTGGCCAGGATTATACATCTATGAATGACCACGGTATCAAAATATGTGTTCGGACACTATGAGACTATCTCTTCAAAATCTCTGAACTTAAATGCTATGATGACAACCGACCAATCAAGTACCCGATCCGTGAAATGTAAAGGGGCATGGTAACGATTTGATCTGAAAATTTTCCTAATCTATTTTTTCCATTTTTAATGTTTACGGTGCTTAACTATGGCATTTATAATGGTCAGCAAAAATTTGAATGTTAGTTGTTGAATTACATGAGCGATACAGAGCCACAATTCTTTGTTATGTAAACAAGGCTCGCGTCATGTTTTCGTCTTTATATGTTAACTATACTAGTAGAGGTTTCATTTAACGCAGTTTTTTTTTGTTTTTTTTCAATTTGCAAGTTAATTCTTAGGATAATTGAATATTTTCTAGTGTTTGTCACACCTCATTTTGTTTTAAACATATTTTCTATTAAGCAATATATATATAAACAAAAATCTTGTTGAGTAATGAGTGCTTTATCTCGCTTGTAACTTACTGACTTTCAAGTTTGGTTGGTCATTAGAAATACCTTAGTTAAACATTAAAAATCGAAAAATAAAATATTTAAATTTTCAGCTCAAACCATATCTGTGTTCTTTAAAATCTCCGTAAAAAGTGAGAATTAGTTTGTGTAGGCTTGCATGTGTTGTGAAATTTACTGAAATGATTTCAGTGACAATAATTTGTCAGAGGGAAAGTTTACGTTGAAGAAGATTACAATATGCAAGTCCTCTACAGGTACTGGATCAGAAACTAATCCTAGCTGCCACGTTGAATCCAAGCATTGTAACGACACTGATGTATATTGAAAAAAGAGATGGATATGTAGATGTATATGGTATGCACATTGTCTCAGCTGTCAAAACTTTGCCGGTGATTATCAGGGAAGGGGTTAAACAGTAGACAACGGCATAAAAATATTCTAGATTTGTACAAAAGCAGAAGGACAGTGTGCTTACAATATTCGGCATCTTAAATTTTTCAAGGAGTGTAATTCATGGTCTCCTGGGAGTTATCGGCATAGAAACCGCGGAAATCCGAATAGTCCATCCAGGTTATGTTCAGGGTGTTTTCCAATGCGCATCGTTAATATTTGATAGAAAATGAATGTAAATGAAAAAAAGGAAGACAAATAAAGCTGATACACCTACTTTACATAAAATTAATGGAGACAGCATAATTTTGATTTAAGACCACAAACTGTCGGATTTGAAAGACAGACGCAATACCATAAGTATATTTACACTTTTGACACAATCTGAGCAAACTGGTATATGCTGTATATTATGATAGGAGTGAAGGGGGCTAACAAGCCGCCATTAAATTTTATAAACGTTAAAAATTTCTGCATTAATTGTGATAATGCATTAAAAGTTTTCAGTTGAAAGCTAGAATGTTCTTTATTGACATTCATAAATCGTTTATCTGACTTCACAGAAGCCTTCAGACAATTAGGTCGCCGTCGTTGGGCCGTTTCCCCCATGCAATTTTCCTTCAATGCGTTGAATTTTACGCATCTGCCATTCTTTGCAGTTCATCTTGAGGTTACCTTTAAAATATAACTTTTTGTTTTCACCAGCTATCAGCCTCTGAGTTCAAACGGGTCAACCGTATTTTTACTAAGTGAAGTTTCGCAGAACAGATATTGATATTGTCTAATCGTCTTGCCCCTTTTAAACTTAAATCACTCAGTGCTGAACGCCCATAATGCTTTTAAAAACCGGTGATTTCCCCCCCGACCAGATCCTGGACATCGTATTCCGACTTCCTCTCACGAAGTCTCTTCAAATTATCATACACGTTAGATTTTGGTATGTTTGTTATTTCACCAATGCCTGTGCTGATGTGATTCCACTTTCGTATAAATTAAAGAGGCGTTTTCTTTTGTGAACTTCCGTCATTGCTCTTATCCGGAAATATGTCGTCTGCTGAATGCGTCATCACGACACCAAGGCTAGCCTCCAAAAATGATCGTAGATTACATTAGATCTGTTTATTTATTTTAAAGAAACGCAATTTAAACGCATTCAATTTTTTCCGGACCCCCCCCCCCCCCCCCCCCTTCCGAGAGTAACAGATTTGCAGTTACCATGACCCGGGCTTCAACACTGAAGTGCATATTTAATTATTACATTTCTCTGATTTCTGATCAGAATCTTTACTTGATATTTCAAAAGAACCATAAACACCTTGACAAGTAAAACCTGTAGAAAGACTGAGGTCAGAATGTTCGATATCATCGACTCTTTCAGCGTGCCTTGATATCACCTTTGTTTCTACAAAATTTCAAGCAAGTTTAATGAAATCGTCTAATCAGAACTCAAAAGAATATTTTGAAGATGTTCAAATTATTAGATAATATAATAATTCTTTATCAACAAATATCAGAAAGTAAACAAGATAAAATTCATAAATTGAAGTTTTATTATTAGTAGAAATTAAAAAGATTTTCACTTCAATTACAATTTCAAAAAATTATATTATTACAAAACCATAACAAGCTTTTCCTTCTACACACAGGCTGTTGATAATATGAGGGGAAAATATGAAAGTTTGTGAAAATACAGGAGTCATTCTGTGAAAAAATTATACCATGTATATTTGACTTGAAATATTTAGCATGTTTGTGCTTGGCTACATACATGAAATGCACAAAAATCAACGTAGTATTTTGTTTTTCATTTCAATACAAAAATACAATTTGTATATCGCATGACAGTTGGTCACTTTTTAAATTAAAACCAGTTGGTTTTACTTTAAACCACATTAAAGTGATGTATAGATACGAGATCAATTTAAGGACCTCACACTTGTTTACATATGTAGAATGCACTCGCCCCCTAATGCCTGACAATGACTTCCAGAATATAAAAAAAATATATATATAGTTTAGCTAAAGCGTGTTTCATAGCTTTATTGACAGTTAAATTTCTCACTTTAACTGAAGCTGACGTTACCAAAATCACATACATTCATTACAGTCTCCTGCTGTTTAGAAAATCTTTTATAAAATTGGAAGCTGTTTAAAAAATACCTTAACACGTGAGCTTAGTAAAACAAATATTTAAAAGAACAGCCCCCAAACACTGTAATATTACAACAAAGCACTGCATCATACTGATAGTTTATAATGTTAACAAAAGCAGAGGTAATAAGCATAGAACCATACAACATTCATAAAGGAAAGGAAAACATGCACCGTTAAATTTATACAATAGTGATCTGAATCACCCCAAACATTATGCACCAGTGATACATCCCACCATTTTACTTTCTAAACAACAGTATCACACAAAAGCATAAAAATATAAACAATATCAACCATTAATGTCAATGATTATCAATCAATGACTTATTTTTATGAAATTTAATTACCTTGCATACTGCATCTCGAAAGGTTAACATGTTCCTTTATTAATGCACGTCAATGCCAAAGAAACGACTATAAATATGAAAGGCACTGTCTTTAAGCCTACCTTTGTACAAGTATAATTGTCCATATCTATCAAAATTTTATCTCAAAATATCACAATATCTTGTGAAACTCTATGCCTCACTATTACATATGTGTAGCCACATTCAATTGTAGCTACTTTCATGACTGACCTTGACCTTAAATGTAGCCTTCATCTTAACCTTACAAATCCTAGGCATAAACCTGCCTTGGAAATGTTTAGACAATTTTCACTGACAATGTAAATAAATCACCCACTTTGTGATGTCATTTTCCAAAATAGAACTTAGAATTGGGGATATGATGTCTACTTTATCTAGACTATTTCAACATTACAATTACTGGATTTCACACTAATCAAAGAATGCCTATGAAGTCCCAGACCTGTTACTGAAAGAAGATGCCCCTGCCATGTGCCCCAACAGTCTCCCAAGTATCACACAAGTAAGCATAATCTTGCTTAAGGAATCAGTTCAGTCTTGTAATGGACCTTTACTTTGTGCCTAGTATAAACATTTAATATCCCTCCACAACAGAAAGATTTTTACACTTTTTTTATAGTGATCTTAACCTTGGTTTGGGTAAAATAAATCCTTTGGTTATAAGAAATCTTTCCATCATGTAAGGTCTTTTAATGTCTCTGCTGTGCTCTGAACAAATCACTTGCTAAAGACACAGCCAAGTACTGGGGACCTGAACATCTGGCCCAGGGATCCTGAGTTTCATTATTTGAATTGTGATCTCTCCTCCCATTTTTACAAGGCAATCAGTTCAGCTTTTAGGCATTCAGTAATAAATAGAATTTTAAATTTAAAAAAATGCATTTTCACTACAAGAACTTTAGAGCCCCATCCTAGCAACATATCCCCCAACCCAAAGGTCATTTTTTAGAAACAAGATTGGTTGAGTTTCTCCCCTCATTATTATGCAAAAAGTTTGTGATTTGATGTCTTAGAGTCAAGAGGTCATCAAAGAAATGATACATTTTGCCTGCATAAGCCAAAGAATCCCACACCCCAGGGCTACAATTCTTAAATTTTGGTAGAAACTTTTATCCTCATTATTTCTATTTACTCAGGTTATTTGATGTCCAGAAGTCAAGACAATATTTTTAAAGAAATGCTGCATTTGCATTCCACCCCAATAACCTGAATTTTTACACTTTTGGTAGTCTTCTTCATGCATTATTACTATGTACTAAGTTTGGTGGTGCAATGTCCAGGAGTAAATAAGATTTTCTACACAAATAATGCAGTTTCACTTTACAGCCAAATTTGGGTCACTGGTGGAGTTTAAAATGTTAGTGCATGACAAAAGACAAGCAGATTGCAATATGTGACTTGGGTAACTAAAACTACAACATAAATCATTGTAAGCAAAATAAACTATGTATACCTGATACATATGTGTGTCACATGATTGAAAAGATTGATATATAGGTGAAAGTAATTTACGAGTAATGAATCTCAAATGGTTTTCCAATATGATGTTTACTTGTAGTTTAGTTCCAGTTTTACATCTAATGTGAAAAATGTTACAAATAAGGGCCATACAGAGATGCAAATGTGTTGGCTGATTCTCAAATATCAAACACATCACTCAGTACAACAAGCTCACCTACAGGAAATATCAAGTGACTGTCATTTATAATATATGAGAAAAATGTGACAGACAAATGAGCTGCAGGATGGATGCTGATGGGCAAAGGTGAATCAGTATATTTCCTTACTTTGGTGCAGTGATGTAAAAAATACTAAGCACAGAAACAATACAACTTTAAACAAACTGGTTTAACATGACAACAAAACTTCTTGGTATTTTTACATACATGAGACTAAATGAATATCTTTGGGAGCAGAACCTCTGTACTATGAATAAATGTAAGCTGATCAAAGTTCAACATGCAGCTGTGCATTTAAGAAAACAATGCACATAAAATCTTTGAATGAAATTCTTCTACATTGCACTATAATAAACAGTTTGCATGATTCTAAAACTCTGTATGAAACAATGATACAAAAATAAAAGGTTTTACAAAATCACATTACAGAGGTTGTAGACTGCTCCCGAATCGCTCAATGAAATCCGAAAATTGCTGCTGGGTCAACATGTCCATATTCAGAGTCCGAACTCCAAATTTATTGAGAAATGAATCCACTTCATCCAAGCTGGTGTGAAACGTATCCTCAAGGTTAATCTGACTGGAATTTAATTTGTGCACCAAAGTTTTCAATGGATTGTCAAACTTGTTTTTCCTCTTCTTTCCTCGTCTGAATCGGTTTCCACCACTGTCTATAATTTCAGAGGAGTAAAGTTCGTCAGTGTCTGTTTCTTCTCCACTTGCTATACTCCCGCTCTGCTTTTTCTGTCCACTCACACTTGCATCTTCTACCTTGGAAGAATCCATATCACTATTTCTGGTTATATATTTCTTTTTTGTTTCACCAAGAGAGCTATTAGCTTTTTCCATATCATCACAATCTTTTTTCATTGGCTCTGTCTTGATGTTTATTTCGCCACTGTCTTCTGAACATTCTAGCAGGATCTCCTCTGTGCCATCATTGCGGTAGAAATTTTCCTCACCATTGACCTGAAACTCCATCAGACAGGCAGGGTGATTAGTGTGTTTGTCATAGCAGTGCAAGCGTACTTGGTGCCTTAAGGGAGCTGCGTAGACACAGTACACACAGCTGAAGCCTTGGTTTACTTGGTTCATGTCCTTGGGGCGAACAACAAATGATGATGAAGTGCAGCCTGTAATGAACAAAAATCTGTTACAACCAGGAAGTTGGACCAGAACATATGCAATAGATGTAAATAAAACTGAGGAAATAGCTCTCATCAACACTTGATAAAGTTAAGATCCGTGTTGGGGGGGATTCACAATATGGACAGGATGGAATACAGGTGTAGGAGTATACAGGCATACTGGCAATGTACTTAAAACTTTGTTTTAATGACAGTGCTTTGAATTCCCAATTATCACCTCATGTAATGTATGAAAGTTATATTATCATTTACATCTTATCTTAACAAAATATCGATATTCACCAATATTTGACATTTATAAACTGGATTATATTTCTTGATATAAACACTGATATATGCAAATGACCTTTCAGCTAGACTTCGAATCATATAATCATAAAACAACTGTCACAGATACCAGTATTCACATCAGTGATTTTTCTACTTTGTTTCATGAAGGGCCTAGTCCTTCACAATTGGGGAGAATCAACATTTTAATCAAATTAAGAAAAATCAATAAAACTGTAATTAACCTTGATTGATAAGTATAAAATACAACATACAAGTAATTTTAAAATAATTTTCTCAATTTATTTGCTATGAAGATTAGAATGTCACAGTTCCACATCTGTAACTTTCATATGATAGGTCTACACATTAAAGTATGTTGTACATGAAAAATTCAATTAAAAAAAAAAAATAACAATGCAAAGGGGAGAGGGCAGGCAACTTCAATTGGGAAAATCAGTTGTTTTGAGAAGGGAAGGGACCTGTATTTGAACCTAAATTGGGTGTAGAGAAATCATTGCACATGTATATAGTGAATAAATGCCAAAGTTGTTATGCTTTGCTGATTATGGCTCCATTGTTTATATAACCTTATAACACAACAACTTAAGCCATTCATTCCTTAGATAATGCTAGATATATAACGTATAATTGAAATATCATCTCATCTTAGACATTTAGCAAGATGCATATAGGTGACAATACCAATGTGAATCATTATGATTTGCTTTTAAAAGAAAAAAAAATAAAGAATCTCCTAAACTTGAAAACTGCTTATATCTCAAACTTTACAAAAAGCCATTTCCTAGAGTGTATTCTTACAACAAAAACATTTCCCATACTGGTATAGTTACACTTTGAATACAATGTATAAATTTAGGAACAGGAAATAAGATGCAAGTGTTTGTGTTTTGGTCTGAGTGGGGAAATGGGGAAAATATTAGTGATAACATGTTCTTGTAGAATTGTGTAACTTAGCAATTTCCATTCTGTTTTTTATTCATTCTTGTCAGTTTGATAATTTTTTGACCCACAAGGACATAGAATGATTATGATTAATTATATATTGTTTAACGTCCCACTCCAGAATTTTTTACTCATATGAAGACATCATCATTGCTGCTGAAGGGCTGCAAAATTTAGGCCTATATTCGGCGCTTATGGCCTTTGAACTGGGAGGGATCTTTATCTTGCCACACCTGCTGTGACACAGAGCCTCAGTTTTTGCGGTCTCATCTAAAGGATCGTCCCATTCAGTCACCTCTTACAACAAGCAAGGGGTACTAAGGAGCTATTCCAACAGCCCGGATCCCCACAGGGCCATAGAATGAAATGACAAAGTCCAAATAATATACAATGAAAATACCCAAATATTCATTTTATCAGCAGCAACAACAGCAAAACAAAGGGGGGAAAAGACCAGAAAAATTAAAACTTTTAATCACTGACCTTAACCTTGCATAAATGATTAATTAATTGTATATTGTTTAAAGTCCCTCTCAAGAATTTTTCACTCATATGGAGATGTCACCATTGCCAGGGAAGGGCTGCAAAATTTAGGCCTATGTTCAGCACTTATGGTCTTTGAGCAGGGAGGGATCTTTATCATGCCATACCTGCTGTGACAAGGGGCCTCGGTTTTTGCGGTCTCATCCGAAGGACCACCCTATTTAGTTGCCTCTTACAACAAGCAAGGGGTAATGAGGACCTATTCTAATCCAGATCCTCACAGGGTTGCATAAATAACTTTGGTCATGGGTCATATCATATTGTGTAAACATGGCTTTGTGTCAGGTATGAGTTTCTCACATTTTTCCATCCAAATCTCTAATACTTATTTCTACCTGTGACTTTGACCTTTAGCCAATGACCTTGGTTTAGGTATAATACAATGTCTTGTCATAAGCAGCATTACTACCAAGTATAAGCTTCAAATGTATATCCCTAGCAAAGTCCAGGACTACACAAATAGTGGGATGGAAGGATAGACAGACAGATGGCTAGATATGTTAATGAAGAATTCCAAAGATTATTAATTTTCAACAACTGACACTCTTTTCTAAAATTTCTAATGCATATTCAGAAGACAAATAAAGTGACAGTCGCATGTCCAGTTCGAGGTAAGATATCTAAGTGTGCATAGCTGTGTATTTCATTACTACAGTAACAGTACCAAGCTGTAAGTTTAAGAGAAATAAAAACACTAAATAACTTTTAGTAATTTGTTGTTTAACACTCTTTCAAACCTAAATTTGGACAGTTGCAACTGAGTTATATACATCATTTTGGGATTCCCTTTATGCATGTGGGCTATTAATCAAAGCATAACAGACTTGACGAGTGGCAAATGTATTTATGGGTTCCTACTATATTTGCTGTTTAAATAATTTTCTTTTCAATGTTTTCTTTTACATGCAAATATTTTAAAACATAAAATTAAGGGAAAGTTAGTAAAACTTTGAAAAACTAATTCATCTGCTTTAAAGAAATTTGGTACAAAACAAATAGTAGATACGCATTGGGCCATACAGCTTTACCTTTCAATAAAGATAAAGATAAAACCCTACATTGTCTGAAGCAATAAAACAAAGAGTATGCCTCATAAAAGTGATTCTCCATCTTGTTCCTGAAGCTGAAGTAGCTGACATCCTAAGCAACAGCAGATAGCTGCTATTTTTACTCGGGCATTCAATATTGCATAACTGTGTTAAATAATATTTATCAGTTCTAATGTTTATTCATCATACAAAAGGTTCATCAGAAAAGTCATAGGTGAACTAACAGAGACATAATTTTGCAGGCTCCACCCCTATTTTGGAAAATGTACTTTTCCGTGGCCGAGTGGTCAAAATCACAAGGCCTCTCACCTCTTGTCAGTGAGGGTTCGAATCCCAATCACGCTGATATATGTGAGAAAGTTTGCCAGTTTACTTTCGGAAGGTTGGTGGTCTCTTTCCGGATACACTGTATCTGGGTTCTCTCCTCCACCTACAAAAACTGGACACCACCAGATAACTGAAAAATTATTGAGTGTGGCGGAAAAACAAACAAACAAATAATCAATCAAAACTAACCATACACAGAACAAGCTCTTGCATATCGAATCAGTTGAGAGACATAAACATCATATGCAGGTGATAATGGAATTTTTCTGCATCAATATGAGAAGTTGATGATGTAGAACTGGAAGTCTCAATATTCTACTCCTGTTGTTCAGTTTGTCATAAAGTTGAGTTGTTAGTTTGCCATTAACATCTACGTTCAATAAAATATCTAAGTATAAAGCTGATGTGTATCATTTTGAAACTTTAATCCCCAAATGTGGACCTATCAGGATCCTAGGAATTCCTAAGTACAACTTTATTGACTTGTTTTGTAGTTTTCTAAGACCCATGGGGTCATGGCATCAGCAAACAAATATACATTGCATATAAATAATGAACTTTGACTGAGAGATAATTAAATATGATTGTGGGATAATGAACTTTGTTAGATAATGAATTTTGATTGTGAGATAATGAACTTTGATAGAGAGATAATTAAATATGATTGTGAGATAATGAATTTTGCTTGCGAGGTAATGAAGTTTGCTTGTGAGATAATAAATTTTGCTTGTGGGATAATGAACTTTGTAAGATAATGAATTTTGCTTGTGGAATAATAAACGTTGATTATGGGATAATAAACTTTGATGGTAGTTAAGGAAATCTGATTGTTAGATAATGAATTTTGAGTGTGATTGTGGGATAATGAATTTTGATTGTGACATAATGAACTTTGATTGTGAGATAATGAATTTTGATTGTATGAGCTGAAGCAGCAGGAAACTTGTGTCAACCAACAAAGTAAATCATAAAATGAAAAATCAAATTTCAAATATCCATGCTTTGTTTTGGCAGTAAAAATATGTACAAATGTTACTTACAAAGACTGGGGGATGACCTCACCACCAGGGGACTTTTCTTCTTTCGCCTCTTTTTAATGACATAGCTGTCCTCTGTAGAATCCGACTCAAGAGAGTCTCCACCAGATGTTCGAGAAAAACTTATGTCTTTCAAGTTCCTCTTCTGAGGCCACTTATCTGATGAAGGAAATGCTATGCCACTAAATTCGGATACTTTAGGACTGCAAGATCTTCTCTTCCACATCTTTTTAGTACTGGAAGATTCCACCACAAAGGTGTCAGATGAAGTTTCATTTTGGTCTTTTAATGCTGTCTTTTTGTCTTTAAAACTGTCCTCTTCAGATTGATTGTCATCATCACCATCACCAAACTCAAGTTTATATGGATCTGCTCTGGGAATATTTTCCACCTTTGCACCCAAATAATTTACATTTGATGATCTGCAGTTCAGATCCATATCCATTTCAGCTAAATACTTATCCAGATTAACCAATGCCCTGGAAATCATTGGGTCCTCATCTTTATGTAAATCAACAGAATGCTGCAATGTCACATATTTATCTGTGGATTCAAACCCACATCGACCGCATGACCAGTTGCAGATCTTGTGTAAATACATCATGTGAAGCTCAACCCCACGCAATGTTCGCTTCTGTACAAAGCAGACTGGACATGATACCCACCTATCTTTGGTGTCTTTTTTTGAAGGTACAGTTGCTTTAAGGTCTTTTGGGGACACCTTTGGTGTCTGATCCACATTTCCTCCTCCTTCTTCTGTATCAATATCATGTTTTTCTTTATCATCAAACAAAACTGCACCACATTTCTTAAGTTCATCCTTAGACATAGCTTTCACAGATTCAATATCTACAAAAGTGCGCAATACATATGGTGTGGTTTTCTTGTGAGCTTTTTTAGAATGTTTCACTGCATCAGATTTATTGTACATTACATGTCCGCAATGCCCACACTGTAAATTCTTTAGATTATGTCTCATTGACAAATGTCGCTGGACACCAACATAAGAAGATGCAAATTTACACAAGGGACATGTTGCACTTAATGGTCTCTTCATCCCCGCTTTCAAAGTTTTCTTAAAAGTCAGCTCTCCTGAATATTTATGTTTCTTTCCTTCTTTCACTTCTTTAGTCTTTTTCTCAGAAACAAATTCCACTAGGTCATGTCCAAGATTGAGGTCATATGTAATATGTACTGCTTTGCCAATTTTCAGACTGTGCACAGAGTTGCAATGTTCTTTTATTTCCTCCTTGTTTTCACTAGCAAATTTACAGTATGGACATTTAAACATAAACACATTGTGTTTTCGCAGAAGGTGCAGCTGCATTCCCTTCTTTGTAAACTTCAGATCACACTTGACACACTTTGTGTCCTGCATTCCCTTGACTAAAGACTTGGCTGGATGCTGGCTTTCCTCCTCCTCCTCCTCCTCACTAGTCTCTGATTCACTGCCGTCTTTCTGATCATTTGCTTTGTCTTTCTCTACTTCCTGATCCTTCTGCGAGTTCCTGTCACCAGTTGTTTCTTCCACATCCATAGCTTTACAGAATGATCTTTTGATGCAGGGGGAGGTACCAGGGTGATCTGCATAGCAATGTCTTAGACATTCCTGTTTAGACATGGACATGTACAAACACAGATTACATGTGTACTCACACATGTTGTGGACCCAAAAGGCATGTCGCTTGATTCCTACTGCAGACTCTCCAGTGTGATCACAGTAAGGACATTTGTAAGATGATGCTGTTGACTCTTTTGGTTCAGGTTTTGGAGTAACAGTTGGTTTCTGATATTCGGCTTCCATTAGCATTTCTTTCTTTCTCCGTCTATACTGGTCTGGACTGGGATCAAATGTGGTCTTAAACTTTCGTACTCGAGGAAGATCCAGAATGTTGCTTTCATCCACTATTTCATAATTTTGAATTTTGTTGGCTTGTCTTCGTCTTCTTGCAAATTTCCTTTTCTTCTTTCCAAAAATAAATCTTTTAGCTTTTTTGAAGTTTTTGTTCAGAAAATTAGAAGTTTTCATCTTTCCATTTTGTTTTCTCTGAGGTATGCTATCCAATGCCTTTGAATATTTATTGCTCGTACTTCCATTTTCACCGGTTTCAGAATTGGTTTTACCTGTAGGCAATGGTTCTATAATGTCACTCATGTTATCAGTGTCATCTTCCTTCTCCTGACTGCCTTCAGAAAATGACATTCTTCCTTGTTTTGAAATGCTGCCATCACTTTTATTCTCTAAAATATCAACTGCTGTCTTTGATACAGATTCAGGATCAGTTTTTGGCTCACCACTATCAATTTTGCAGCCAGGATTTTTTGCATCTTGATGACCTGATTGATGCAAACTTCCACTTTGCATTTTTGTTTTATTTTCTATTTCACCAAGAATATCCCGAATCTTTTTCTTTCCTGAATATGTTTTCTGCACAACTCCAACCTGTACATCTGGAGCTAAGCTATCACTACTTTCACCAGAAATCCCAGACTGAATCAATGAGCTTGCTGGGTCAGGCTTCTTTGCAGTAAACCGGAACCTTCTTTGATCACCAAAGAGCTCCTTTGATGATTTGTCGTTTTCTTCATCTGACACCCATTTGTAATGCTTACAAACATTTACATTTCTCTCCAGCTGCCTTTCAGCTTCACTGTCTTTTTTGTACACAAAATGCTGTCCAGTACACTCCTGGTGATTTTTCAGATGGCTTGAAAATCCATATTTGTTGCAAGAGGGGAATCCACAATTTGAGCAAACATATGGCTTATAGTTTAAATGAAGCATGTAATGCCTTCGAAAATTTTGAGCAGATTTTGTGACAAAAGTGCACTTATCACACTGAAAGTATACCATTTTTACTTTGTCTACAAGAAAATCAGCATCAACATAAGTTGATGCATCTGCTTTTTGTTGGACAGGAGAAGAATCTGGTTTTGCCTGTTGCACTTGACACTGTGGACTCATTGTGGTGGCTTGAGATCGTTGACTTGGTGGATGCTTTGAAGAGCTGACATATTTGACTTGCACTTGTGTGGTTGCTACAACATTAGGTGCTGTTGATGTTGAAGTGGAAACTAGGTGTTGTGCTGCTGAGCTGTTCACAAGTGGTTGCATAGTTATGGTACCAGCTTGCATCTGATTTGATGAAGAAAGCACTGTGACTTCTGTTGCTGGAAGCTGTGGCGTGTGGATCACTTTGTCTTGCTGATTGGTTACCTGGTTCGCAAATTGAGATACTAATGTTGCTTGCATAGTTTCTTTTAGGACTGATGTTTGAATAGGTGTTGGAAGTGTTGTAATTTGGGTAGCCTGTGATGCTGGTTGAGGAACAGTTGGTACCTGTTGGTGGACCATTGGTGTGATGGTGGAATTAGGTACTAATGGCACAATGCCAAGTGGTACCCCGGTGATAAATCTGTGGCTGATTTGTGGTAATTGGGCACTGTGGATGACATTGATAGTTTGATTAGTTACAGGGAATCTGTTTTGTGGAGTTTGAATGCCCACACCAGCAGGGAGTACGGTTCTTACTGTGGGAGAATACACAACCTGATTTATTGGGGTACTCGAATTTGACACTGATGGTTGAACATTAAACTGTTGGAATTGCTGCACGGCTACAGTATTGAGATCTGTTGCACCTCGAGGAAACTGGCCAATCACTGGAATACTTGTGGGATTGACAGCTACACCCAGGGCTGGGATCATCAATGGTGGTGGTGTGGTTATAGAGGTACTAGAAGGGGATACTGTAGTGGTGGGCTGGGTTATATTGAATTGACAGAAGTCTTTTTCATTGAAGGAATTATCAGCTTCAATGTCTTCTTCATTCAAATTTCCTGTATTCTTTTCACTTTCCACTCCTATTGTTGTGGCCTCAATCTCAGTGACAGTTGCCTGGTATGAACTCTTCACTAGATTCTTGGCTTCACTTCTATTCTTTTCCTCCACCAATTTCCCCTTTTCAGCTAAATCATCATCTTCAACTGCACAATTTTTCACATCTGTACTACCTTGTTCACCTCCATTTTCTTCTGCAACATTTTCTATCCCTGCAATGTTTTTCATGGTTTCAAAATCTTTTTCTTTGGTATTTCCCCTTTCAGTTTGAGCCCCAGATGCAAAATCCTTATCCTGAGCTTGATTTAACTTAGTTTTCAAATCCTTCACTTTGGTCTGAGTTTCCTCTGATTTTTCCTCCATATCAATATTCTTCAAAATTCCTTCCACATCTGCTTCTTTACTTTCCTTTACAGCTGGTTCACTGTCCTTTTCAGCAGCTGATAACTGACCTCGATCTCTAACTTCTTCCTTCTCCACTGCAGTAACATTACTTTCTCCCCTGCTGACCCCTTTCTCTATGGCCGCATCTCTTTCAGCATCACTAGAATCAGACAAACCCTCCTCACTCCCAGACTCTGAATTCTCAGACAGAGTGTCCTGGATTTTGTCCATCTGCTCTTTCACCGGGCTGTTGGCTCTTTGGATGAGTTTGGATTTCAGGTTCCTCCGCACTGTCTGTGAGAAGTCAATATTGGGCTTGTCCATTTGTTCTATGATGTCATTGTTTTCATTTCTCACAACAACAGCTGGAATACTGAGCAGTTTTGTCTGCTTGTCAGGCATAGCAGTCTGCATTGTATTGGGGTCTGTTCCATCCTCCTTTTGATTTTCAACATCTTTTGCATTGGTGTTCTCCATATCAGGATGTTGTCCAGTTACACTCTTATATAGTTTGCTCTCACCTGCAAAAAATAATAAAAGTATCATGTCATACCAAGGCAATTCACTGAAGCTACAGCATGGACGATACAACTATATAATCTAGAACTTTATCATTGTGTTATACCATTACTTCACAAGCATCACTAATTATGACTATCCATATACTTGTCTATTAGCATGCTTTACTGACCAGTCCCAAAGTTACACCCAAGCAAACCCCAGTTTGTTCTTGGGTTGCTGCAGCTGAATCTGGGTAATCTTTGTTTAACCAAACCCCATAGGCTATCCAGGGGTTATCAATTCCATTATTTAGGTGGAGGCTTCCACACACAATAGAACTACAGTGTATAACTGTGTTTGACAGATAGTCAAGTGTTCAGTTGAAAAGATGATTTTAAATGTTTAATGTATTTTCACTGTATGATCCACATAATTCCATCCTAGTGTCTGAACAAGTTCAACAAATAACCTAAGCACCATTACTTTCACAATTCTAGTAGATGCCTCCATGTTCAATATAACTATTCCTATAGATTATATTATTATGAGTAAGACAGGACTTTATCATATATTTTATTTTTAAAAAGATAAAAATCGGTCTAATGAGTGAAATAAATTCCATATCCAACAACAAAGCATTGAATTTTCTGTTTATTACATTTTCTTTGTTTTTAGAGCAATATCAAATCTTAAAGGATGTATTGTAATACACAACATGACATCACAATCAGTTATTTTCACACTATGAAAATTACGTAATTTTCACAATGTGAAAATATCATTTTTATTCAGCGGATAAATTATATTGTAGTATTTCACTAATGACAAGAGGTACTGTGAGCATTGCTCACTAAGAATACCCTCCATTCATCCCAATCTGCCAAACCCAAAGGATGTTCCTTTGGATCCCAAAATTGGTAGGGATCATTTTCGTCCCATGGGTAGTCCACATGTGTGATAAGGTGACTCTAGGTTAAAGGATAACAGATAAGAGCCCAAAAACCATTTTGCTACTTCAACGTCCAGTACACTTGACCTCTGCCCTTTTGACCCCAAAATCTATAGGGATCATATTTGTCCCATGAGTAGTCCATATGTGTAATATGGTGACTCTAGGTGAAAAGGATAACATGTAAAAGCCTAGAAACCATTTAGCTATTTCAATATCCAGTACACTTGACCTTTCACTCTTTGACCCCAAAATCTATAGAGATCATCTTTATCCCGTGGTATGTCTGTAGGTATGGTATATTGACTGTAGGTGAAAAGGATAATTCTGCGCCTTGGAACCATTACGTCTAAAGCACGACAGATGGATGAACAGACAACCCGATTCCAGTATCCCCCCCCCCACCCAAAAAAAACCTAACTTTGTCACAGGGGGTATAAAAACATAATAGAAGTAATATCTACACAAGTAACAGTATAAAGAAAACTGAGAATGCTGAATTTACTCAACAATAACTAGAGTCATTTTCAGCATTCTGATTTTTCTTCACACACACACACACACATCATAAAATCCAGAAAGAAGTATAGAAACATCTACACAAGTAGTATTATAATAAAAATATCACAAAGCTGACTGAGTATATACTTGACTAGTTTCTTCAATTTTTCAGGACTACAATGAATTTTGCTTAGTTACACATGTACACAGTGATTGCAAATTGATATCAAAAAGTGCCATTATATTGATATGCTTTAATGAACTCTACAAAAGCATAACAATGTACTGGTGTTTTCTGATAACAATCACTGTGCACATGTGTAATTAAGCAATATTCATTATACTCCTTAAGAAAGTAAAGAAACTAGTTAAGTATACTCAATTGGCTTTGTGATACTTTCAATTGCTCTAATCCTGAATAGATTTTCAAATTCTTGCTGAAACACCCTTTTATTTTGAATTTACATATTGCAGTTACGTGATTTTGAAGTTTTATACAAGTATTTATAGTACGAGTTCTCAAATATGATATAATGTGCTGCCAAGGCCTGTCACGATACAATAAAGAAGTTCAGGTAAGAGCATTAGAGCTGAGGCAACAGCCATTGCCCAGTCATTTTGCAAAGAGAGGCAAGGATAAAATTACAAAATTTGTGACCATAATCTGTGTTCATAAGAGCAACAAATGCAACATAATCTGTGTTCATAAGAGCAACAAATGCAACATAATCTGTGTTCATAAGAGCAACAAATGCAACTGCAATTTGTGGTCAGTTGAGCAGTGAAGTTTACACTCTATTGTTCAGTTTTCAGACACTTTTGGAAAGCTACAGTACTATCAATACTTGAACAGTAGTGCTTTAATGTTTGAACTGAGACTTACCAAATAAAAATATACAAATGTAATATTTGCTATTTTGCTATACAATCAAACTATCTCAAACTCAATGGAACTGAGAAAAAACTTAAGAGATATCTGAGGAATTAAGATATCAAGGGTCAAATACTTAAAGAATAAGTGGTTGGGACTTCTGAATCACTTTGACATATCCATGGTATTTGAGATATGAATGTTCAAGTTATCAAAGTTCAACTGTATTTACAATTAAATAGTATAGACTAAACTTTTTTTTATTTCATATTGTGTTATTACGTTTAACTCAAAAAGAAGTAATAGTATTAAGATGCTGATGGAAATCTAATTAGGCCAAACCTCCAAACCCTTAACCCTATCTCCCGATCCTAATGGATATCTTTCAAAATCCATTGAACACCACTACCCCCCCCCCTCCATTCATCAGCTAGTATTATACTGAGAAGCAGTTCCATTGCAAGTTAACATAATTTAAGCAGTTCTACCTTGCAAACAGTAAGGTACTCAGGTACATGTATTACCCACTTTTGAAAATATTGCTTAAACTCTGGTACATTTAAAGTGTAAAAATTGGTTACATTTTAATTTTTTTTTTCACTTAGAGTGACCTTGCAAGAAACTAAAAATACATAGAGCTAACAATTGTAAATGTGTTTTTAAAATTAAGGGAAAATAGTGTTCAGGTACAAACTTGAAATTCTTCTAATGAAAAGAGGTCATATCACCATCTTTTAACAAAATCATTCCTCGAGACTTGCATCAAGTTCAGAGTTGGATCACTTTGTAACTTTGGGTTCAAAAACTTGGATAAGACTGCACCCTGAATACAAGATTTTCAGCACAAAAAATTACACACAGCATTTCCCGTCATCCAACATATCTAATTTTTAATTCACATTTTACATTCCACTGCATTTTCCCATACTACAAGCAAATACACTTTATTCCACCAAAAAAAAAATATTCAAAAACATATTCAACTCTCTTGCAATTTTTTTTCATGTTTAAATACTACAATTTAAACAGTAAAATTTCATATTGAATCAAAACAGCTCTTATTTCATTTTCCTGTTCATTTACCAATCCCTTTTAGCTCACCCAAGCTGAAAGTTCAAGTGAGCTTTTCTGATCATAGCCACCCACCACCTCTCTGTTACATGTCCATTGTGTTAATTTTTCACATTTTCAATTTCTTCAGAAATACTGGGCTATGTTCATAACCAAACCTGCCACAACATTAGCTTTAAGCAACTTTTCATGTGACTGTTACAATATTGTTTCAATTGGCTCTATCACACAGACTATAAGACTTTTTTTAACCTTTTCATGACTTCAGTTGCTAATGAGAATTTAAATTGTTATATATTTACACCCAATATATATATATATATTGTTATTCTGTCGTGTCATCCTGTGTAATATTTCTCAACTTTTATAAAGGCCCTAGTGCCCATAAGTGACGGAATTTGAGTATTCAGGGAGAAATATATATATATATATATATATATATATATATATATATACATACATACACACACCAACAAATATATATATATATATATATATATATATATATATATATATATATGACGGTATTAGCAATGTTACTAATAACGAAACATGAAAAAAAAAACAAAAAAAAACAAACAAAAAAACAAAAAAAACAAAACCAAAAAACAAACAAAAACAAATCCATTGTTGGAACAAAATGAACGTCAACGTCATGTTCCTATGGGAGAAAATTCGGGTTACTGATTATATGCCTATTCAGTTTAGTCATCATTATTGATGTCATTTCGTTTATAGTGAAAGTTTGAACGTGAGAATAAAACCGCTTTTTTTGCATGTGATTTTGTATATATACATATCATTTACGAATATAACATGAAAATATAATGGTAAACAAATCACATTGTTCGCGCAGTAAACAATGGTACAAGTCATGTCATATTTTATGCACTTATTTTGATATTTAAAGCTTGCTAAATATACCTGTCTTACATTTTGAGTGTAAGGTACTTGTCTAGTTTGGCGTGTCGAATGTTCCGATTTTTTTGTTCGCCAAAGCATGTAGAAATTCAAAGCAAGCGTCTGGTCAACATTGATAAAAGCAGCTTCCCGTTTTTGTCAAGTACTTCCATGATCGAGAATACCAGTTGCACGGACGACCAAAGTGCGATAACTCAATGAAAACGTAGTACTGCGTTTGCAACTTAACAAACAACGGACCATCACTTACGAAAGCCTATCAGTATCTTGATTTAAAAAAAAAAATCAGCCATTCGAGATAATATTATGATGAGAAAAAAAAATCCCAAGAAAAGATATCGTAATTACGAGATAATTTTCTCGAAATCTCGTAATAGCCGAAATCAAGAGAAAAAGTGTATATAAAGATGAGTTGTAAAATTTATAAATAGTCTTAGAAACGTTTCATTTGATAAGAGGGGAAATGAGCGAAACGAATAGTATTATAAAAACGTTATTTTTGAGAAAATATCTAAATAAAAAGATGCCCAACAAGCTATTTACCAAGCGATATTTGCTTGGATAGCAAACCGGAATGATCTTATTCAGATGAGTGTAACGGTACATATTGTTGTCCACACATATCATTTAAAACTTTAGAAATGTGAATAGTTTACACACATTTCATATCTGTTTGTTTCTTTCATCGGATTGTAAAGCCGGTGTAACGAAGAATATTGACACGGGTTGAAAATTGACCCGCGGTTCATTTTTCAAAGTTGAATATTGAACTAGGGTGCATTTTCTCTGTTGAAAACTGAGACCATATGTCGTGAAATTTATACCCGGACTCATTTTTCAACAGCTTGTTATTTTTACCTTCAATATCTGATGACATCATCACGTTGAAAATTTACTTCGTTGAATACTGAGTTTTGAACTGTCTTTCAATTGGAAGTTGTTCAATGCGATCCATCTGCATCTACATATTTTAAAAAATTCAGTTTTAAAATTTTCATTTTTCTAGAATGATAAAAATCGGTCTGAGATCATCCCGATGTTGTTCATCAGTACACGATTATCTTATTCTTATTTTCATGTTTGAGGCCGCGGTCCATAACAATCTTACTTGTGACATCACTTTTTTGATACCCCCCCCCCCCCCCCAAAAAAAATAAAAAATAAACAAACAGAACAAAACCAAAAAATATAAATGAATAAATAAAAATAAATAAAAAAAATAAACAAAACAAATATCAACCCCAAAAAGAACAAAAAAACCCACACGAAACAAAGCAACAAATAAGAAACAAAAGAAAAACAGAAACTTTTAGGGGGGAGGGGGGGGGGTATTGAACACTTCTGAACTACCAGCCGATTTCCTGCATATGCATAATCTTAAATAATCACAAGGATCCGAGTTACTTTGGAGGGTATTATTTCATTTACTATAGATTTTAAACTCTGAAAATCCCAAAAGGGTGGGTCTGCCACCCCACCCCCTTACGATCCTTACGATCCCCTACTTAACAAAATAAGCAAGTGTCACGGAGTTGGTTGTTTTGACTGTTTGGTGAAATAGGCAGTGAAAGTCCTAGAGAGATCAATTTCAACTGTTGTTTTAAAAAAAAGGGTTTCAAAATGGATATAGTTACTAACAATAATAATATCCTTTATTTATGCAGGATTGATCAATTAGTTATGTATTTGTTCCATTGAGATCTTGTCTTAACATAAAAAGCATTGTACATGACTAAGTATGCATGAAAATGTACACTCATCATGCTCCAAACCTCTAACATTTTGCAATTACTAAAATTACCAATTTTAGGGGGGAAAGCCGAGCTTTAGTTCTGCGTGTAACTGCCCTGCTTTTTCATATAGACAGTTGTTTTTGTTTTATTGTAATCAAAACATTTCATACTGGTTACATAGATATTGAGTACATGTGAGAAAGAGAGCGAGTTCTGTGGTGCTAGTGCTAATTCTAAACATTTACCTAGGAAAGTAAAACTCCGTACTCATACTCGAAATCCTTACTCCAAAGTCATACTCATACTCAAAAGTTATATACATGAATTAGAGTAGAATTTTGAGTAGGAGTATGGTTTGGAGAACAGAGTATGAGATTGAGAACGGAGTACATACTGAGAAAGTTTTATAACCTTCAGGCCCGTCTGACACTAGATAGTAGTTTGTTTAAACATTTATTTTTCATATTAGGCATATGTTTCATTGAAATTTAGCTTTACGCTATCAAATATTTATATGCAATAAGTCAAACATGTAATTATGTTGACAGAAAGGAGGCCACTGCATCCACTAGAAATGATATTGGAATCGCACTAATTTACAAATATTTTATTTACATTCAACAAATCAGCATCTAACCACATCAGATATACACCTATTACCTTTCTCATCTATCGTTTCAGGTGACAATATATATACTCCGATGGACTCACTCAATTGTGTCCGACGACAGAATGTACTGTGATGCAAATATGCCTTGTCTTAGCAGGTATTGTCGTCACCAGCAAAATGTGCCGACGGACGACAATATGAAATATGTGCTATGAGGGTACACGCTTATCGTCACCGAGGACGATATGTACCTAGCGTCTAACTTTCATACGCAAGTATGATTATCAGTTCACATTATCGCGAAACTTGTAAAAGATAATTAACTTGTGTTGCTGTAGCTTAAAAAAATAAATCCTTAAAACTTAAATAAATGAATCACCTTTCACTCCGTTACTATTCCAATGGTCTAATCTGCATGCCTCGATTGATATTTAAAACAACATTTAAAAAACAATGACGGAAATAGAGATGGAAACTTTTAAATATAGGAATATTTCGCTTGACCAATATTTACACATTATCTCGTAATTTGGAAATAATTATCTTGTAATTAAGAGATCTTTTCTCGTAATTACTTGTTAATTATCTCGTAATTACAAGAAAACGGGCGTGAATTTATTTTTATATGATACTAATAGGCTTTCGTAATGATTTAAGATTTCGAAGTTGGGGGGGAAGTATTTTTGTTATATAACCCCAACCCCTTGCCCACGTACGATTCAGTAGGGTTTTGAAGTTTGGGAAAAATAGGTTGTTGTTGTTGTTGTTGTGTGTGTGTGTGTGTGTGTGTGTGTGTGTGTGTGTGTGTGTGTGTGTGTGTGTGTTTAAAAACACCCCAAAACAAAAAACAATATTATAGCTTGTCAAGAATTTTTGACAAATGCGAAGTTAACGCTTCCTCCGACTGCCCTCTTCCCTTCCAAAACCGATGCTACGTGCCTATAGTAGTACGACAAAGAGTTTTGGTTCTATGTATTTTATTTTACAAATTTAAATTGGCAATGAGCTATACAAAATACAAAAAAAACCAACACTAAATACAATGTTTCTTTTCCAAAAATATACATCATATTAAATATACAAATAAATGTTTGGAAAAGTAAAGCACAATTACATTAATAACATACCCTGAATGTATGACAGTGCCACACCCAAACTCTCTCACCGGAACAAGGGATATTCTAATACAAATAAATAAGATTGTATAAACTCATTGTTGAAATTATTTTAAAAAGATTTCATAATGAAATATTGATATTAGTTTATCTAGAATAAAATATCAAAAACACTGTAATTTGCTTACCAATACAAAATGTAAACTGGCCAGAATTCTAATCGAACATCGCTGTGCGAAGGGTGGCATCAGAGTGAATAGTATTTTGTAAGGCCTACACAAGTAAGCGAGTTATGAATAAGCTGACAAACCGGTTTATCCTTCAAATGATAAACACTATTTGTAAAAATCTTTATCATCTTGAAATTGTATATGAACTTAAATATATATTTACATAGTTTATTTAATCTCTAAGAAAATGATACCTATAGGGATATACATATCGCAAATTAATTACGGCCGCAGTTCGCGTTTAAATTCCGTAGAAAGATTTATGCGTCACATTTCACACTTCACGTATATGAAAATGTGGCTTGGATACAGAGGGTATTACTAATTAAGGGACGGTGCCTGTGCACAGTCAATCAAACTGACGGTCTTGTACGCTTAAAATGATGAAAGCAGTCCATTCATACACAAATGTATACTTAAAAATGATGGGGAAAATGTACATATCGAGGAGTTAAACGACTTTGAAGTTTTGTTCGAGTGTGTATTTGTACATCTCTATTGATCAACTTTCGACCACTATTCATGTTATGAAAATTCTTTCTTAGTTTTATTTATTAATTCACGTGTTACTTTTCTTTCTTCCTTAGTATGAAATATATGTGATAATAGAAAAAGATTTTCATTATAAAGTGTATTAGCTTCTACATCTCGCGTCTTCTTTGTCGAGGAATGACTTGCTATCGATCTCTTTCAATATAGGTTCATAACCTACAAACAGATGTAAATATAAGGCGGAAATAAAATCGCACTTCAAAACCCATAGCGCAAACATAATATGTATGTGGGTTGTATTGTGTATATTTAGAGAACCCTTAAATTGTACACTCTAATTACATTTAATTTAATCATATATGTAATAAACATATGCTGTTTCAATGAACATTCAAATTGATTTTACAACCTGTATATGATTAGAATAAAATGTTGTTTCTATATATATAAACAATGGGAAATATGCGATGATATCATGGGTATCGGAAGGTAAATGAGGAAGAGTAAAGTTGGGGAAGAAGATGAGCAAATCAGGGTCGGAAGTTCGCTTTGAATCTCCAAAACTTTTCGTAGCAAGGATAAGGACCCAGGACGAGGTCCTCAGAAAAATATCGCATAGTATACTTGATACATCGATACCAGATGGAATTTTCCGTTGAGATACGAATTTTTATTAGAAGTATCCATTCTTAAATAAAGGAAAAGTATATCTCAAGTTTTTTGGGGGCAAAATGCTGGTCTCGAGGGGTGACACTTACGCCACTAGGTGTCATTATCAAAACCTCGAGTTAATGCCCACCGTCTCAAGTAGTTTTTGCCAGCAAGTAGCGTCCCACACATCCCCGCTATGACCTTAGAAATGCGTTAGTGGCATTGTGGCGGTGGCGAAAATTGAGCCTCAGGTGTCTTAACATATGCGGAACCTTGTGGTTAAGAGAAGGATACCCCAACAGAAAACCACCGGCCCTCCAGGTCTAGGGGTTGAGCTTAGGATTAACATCCCTAACTCATAAAACCCTATATTTTCGGAAACATCAACGAGGAATAAGTCTACAAATGGATGAAAGAACCTCAAGGACAATCACAGAAGCCAGTATGACTGTTGGTAGCGAAAGCTTCCTAGAGGCTACCAATATGAACAATGAGGTCCTCAACATAATCAAGATCAAATAAGATTTTGGAATGTGCGCACAATGTATGCCATTGGTAACCTAGCTCAAATAATTGCTGAAATGAAAAGATACGATCTACATTTGCTCGGCATTAGTGAGAGTAGATGGATTGACTTTGGAAGAATAAGATCTTCGTCAGGTGAAAGTTTTGTAATCGGGAAGGGAAGATGGACAGCATCATGAAGGTGTAGTTATTATGCTTAAAAAAGGAGGTTCCCCTGATGGAGTGGAAGTCAGTAAGTCACAAATGATAACAGAACGATTCAAAGGAAAACAAGTAAATATAGCAGTATTCCAGTTTTATGCTCCCACTAATGAGGACGATGAGGAAATGAAAATGCGTTAATTGAACAACTGCAGCAGGAATATTAGACATAATATCTGCTCATGATCATCATGTGTGATATGAACGTCAAACGTAGAGGGAAGAAAAATCAAATGCAATTCTTATGGGCACGATTTGGGCTCCTTTGTTAGCTGAATTCATTCAAAAGCTTCTAAATGAGAAGAAAAAATCTCTTGTTGTGGTCTTCAATTTCACATTTAGATACATCGACGACGTTTTATATCTATTAACAATGATCATTTTAATTCATATGTCCATTCGATATATCCCAATGGACTTGATATAAAAGACACCACAGAGTATTCCACATCTGTTTCGTACTTGGATATTTTATTGAAAATAGATGCTAATGGCAAACTATCAACTCAGCTTTATGACAAACAGGATGATTTCATTTATTCTCCATCGTCAACCTCCCTTGTCTATGTAGCAATATTTTATTATCACATGTAAAATGGTTTTTATATCTTTCAACTGATTCGATATGCAAGAGCTTGTTCTGCTTATGATCAGGTTTTAAATCGAGACAGGATACTGACAAACAAGTTGATGTTACAGGGGTTTGTACAGTCTTGTCTAAAGTCAGCATTTCGCAAAACCCATGGTCGTTATAACGATCTAGTTTGCCAGTACAATCTTCCGTAGGTCAAATGCTGTGTGACGTCTTTCATACAAATTGTTAGGCCGTTCTTGGCACACTGATTCTGACGGAGGATTATTCTGTTTACCTGATCAAGATCTAGTGATCACAACGGGTGTGACCGGTCGGCAGGAGATGCTTACTCCTCCTTGACAACTTATCCCACCTGTGGTATGTCCAGGGGTCCGTGTTTACTCATCTCTGATTTGTGTTTTCTATAGGATTACGAGATTGAATACTGCTCCTTATCTTAGCCTTTTCACAGAGAGCGATGGGTGAATATGAATGTGAAATCCTGAAAAAGAACGAGGAAAGACTCAGTGATTTCTGCACAACCAACAATTTATGTAATTAGAGAAACATTATTTCCTCATCGAAACATCAATAAGCTGACTTGGCATTCCACGAACATGAGAAATGAAAACCAAATTGATCATATTATAATCAATAGAATGTGGAGAAGGAGTTGACTCGATGTAAGAGTAAAGAGAGGTACTGATATTGATAAAGACCATCTTCTAGTTACAGCAGACACCAAACTTGAACTCCGAAACAAAATAAAGAAAAAAGTTTCACATAGACAAACTAAAGGAATGAATGTAACATCACACTCAAAAATAAGTTTGCCATACTCAAAAACTGAGAGTCAGACGACACCATACCATCCTTTGAAGAGAAGTAGAGTAAATCAGTAACATTTCTATTGAATCTGAAAAAAAAGGCCCTCCGTAGCCGAGTGGTTAGGGCATCGCGCTCAAAACACAAAGCATCTCACCTCTAGTCGGCACGGGTTCGATTCTCGTTCGCGCTGATAAATGTGAGAAAGTTTGCCAGTTTACTTTCGGAAGGTCGGTGGTCTCTTCACAGGTACATTGTATCTGGGTTCTCTCCTCCACCAATAAAAACTGGACGCCATCAGATAACTGAAAAATTGTTGAGTGTGGCGAAAGACAATAATCAATCAATCAGACAAAAAAAGAGCAAAGACTGCTATAACCTGGACAATGATCAACTTAAAAATAGTTGCAAAAGAAAGTGAACGAAGCAAGGTCCGATTAAAGCAGAAATACCAACGTGAGTGCAGTGAAATACAAAAAAGACATTGCGCACGGACATGAGAACCTACATGTACGATCTAGCATCAAAACCAGAAGAGGCAGCTAGTAAAGCGGAGCAGGAAACCTTTATAAATATAACAGAGACAGTGTGTGCAAAAACAGAACATCTCCTGACATGCCAATGAAAGACAATGTAGGTACAATATTGTCATCTGAAAGGGATCAAGTGGCACGATGAACAGAACACTTGGAAGATTCATAAACAGACCTACTCCAATCCTGGAATATGAAATTAGTGATCGTAAATACGAATTGGATATCAGAATTGAATCATCAAAAATTCCAGAAATTACATCCGCCATAAAGAGTCTCAAAAATGGAAAAGCTCCTGGAAGAGAAAACTTAAATATAAAACTTTTTACAGCAGATCCACACCTTGTGTCAACTATCTTTCAACAATATTTCATGACATCTGGGAAAACATCCCCATATCAGATGAATGGAACCAAGGAGTCCTTATCAAAATACCAAAGAAAGGCAACTTGAATGACTGTAATAATTGATATGGCATAACTTTATTCTCTATACCTAACAAGATTATAGCCAAAATAATTATAAAAAAAGCGTTTGACAGTATTCACAGAGACAGTCTCTGGAAAGTAGTTCGCTTGTATGGTATCTCTCAACACCTTAATGACATCATTGAGAACTTCTACAGGAACTTAAAATGCAGAGTTGGCGACTTTACGATCGAATTTGAAGTAAAAATAGGAGTAAACCAAGGCTATGTAATGTCATAAACACTTTTTATTCTAGCCATATATTGGACTACGAGAAACACAACACCCGACATTCTGAACGGCATTAGATGGGACATTTTCTCAACTCTTGGAGACCTGGACTTTATGGATGATATGCCTTGCTCTCACACTCCCGCCAACATATTCAGAGTAAAATCAACAAACATGTTGGTTTAAAGACCAACAAGAAAACGGAGTTTATTACTTTAAATGTAGACAACCCATCACTAGTTATAATAAACGACCAGACCCTACCATGTACCAACATTTTCAAATATCTGGAGAATACCATAATGACTGATGGTAGAGCAGTAATTGACAACAGAGATTATATAAGACAAGAACAGCATTTAGAAACTTACAAGCTGTATGGAGAGGCAACCAATATACCACTTGCACAAAACTGAAACTGTACACCAGTTGCATTTTATCAATCCTTTTAGGGGCCTCCGTGGCCGAGTGGTTAGAGCATCGGGCTCAAACTCACAAAGCCTCTCACCTCTGTCGGCGCGTGTTCGAATCTCGGCTGCGGCGTTATGTGAGCAAGTTTGCCAGTTTACTTGCGGAAAGTCGGTGGTCTCTTCCCAGGTACATTGTATCTGGGTTCTCTCCTCCACCAACAAAAACTGGACGCAACCAGATAGCTGAAAAATTGTTAGGTGTGGCGGAAAGCAATAAATAATCAATCAATCAATCCTTTTATATGAGTCAGAGTACTAACGAATGACAAAGAATGACCTAAACATTCTACATTAAATCCATGAGAAAGGATATTTTTTCTATTTTGGCCAAATTCTATCTCGAATAAGGACCTTATAACAGATGCCAGCAAGAGACATGACCACAATCATTTCAAAAATGACACTAGAGATGGATTGGGCATGTCCCCAGAATAGAGCCGGACAACATCACCAAAACAGCCCACTTCTTGACACCCGGGGGAAGCTAAAGAGAGGAAGGCCAAAAGTCACCCGGCAGAGGATCGTGGAGGCAGAAATGAAAAAATAAAGGAAAGTTGGAGGACTCTCCAGAAGACGGCGAAAAACCAACAGGAATGGAGAATCTTCGTCATTGTCCTCCCTACACTCCAAAGCGTAACGAACAGTAAGTATACTGACGGACTTTAAAAACGCAACACTTGATAATTTTATATATTATAAATTTGTTCATATATCTAATAAACAAATTCATAGTGGTATATTATAAACCATGTTAACTGAACACTATTCTTTGATTTTGAACATCATTTTATTCACAAAGAGGTTAGAAATGAATGTCAATGCGGGGTGCGTCAAAAATGTGGTTTTGTTCACTAGTCCCGGGTATGACCTCCATTAGCAGTGATGACGGCGCGATGGCGACGTGACATTGATTGACAAACATTTCGAATAGTCCTCTGAGGAATATTCCGCCATTCCTCCAACAAGGCTCTTCCAAATTCTTGCGGATTCTGACGCTGAGGCTCAGTTCGTCCCACAAATCCTTGATTGGATTCAAGTCTGGGACATAGCGGGCCAATCAAGGACGTCAATGGCGTTCGTTTGAAAAAAAAGTTTTGTTTCAATCTTGCCGTATGTGCGCGCGCATTGTCCTGTTAGAAAATTATGCTGCTGCATCAATGGTGCTAAAACAGGCTGCAGAATTTCGTCTATATACCTCCTAGCAGTGAGGGTTCCATTTAAAACGACCAGTTGTGACCGAAAATCCAACCTGTCGCGCTCGAAGACACAATTGTAAGCAAAATGTTCAAGTTAACGACGGTAAACTCGACATCTGCCGTCTGCGTTGCTAACTTTAAAATCTGGACACAACGTGACCAATTTTGACGTTGAGTCAGATGCTGCCTTGTCCATTGCAATCTGTACCGTCGGTGAAACGGTTCAAGCTGTAGTCCCTTATAAGGTCTTCTGCAGCGGATCCCATGGCGCTTCAAAATTCTAGAAACGAATCTAGGATGATTAGACCTTCCATGACGTCCAATGATTTCTCTCGCCGTGGTCGCAGCGGCCGTAAACCTATTGCGCAGATGACGTTGCCGCATGAACGTTTGATATCACAAACGGTTGACCAGGTCTTGGGCGATCTTTTAGGGATCCTGTCTGATGGACTCATGACAACAACCGGCTAACTGTACAAGGATGGACATTAAAACGCCTTGCAACCTCACGCTGACTAGCGTCTGCTTGCAGCATACCAAGTTCCTGATTGCGCATTTCATTGCTTAAGCGTGACAGTCTTGGTTTTGAATTTTTTCTGTTAGTGGTGTCTATGCTTTCACCAACAAAGTTGTGTTATCGCGAAAAACTCCTGTATTACCTTTCCACGTATTTAAAAAAAAGCCCTGAAAATTTCGCGTTATGCTACACACACGCACATACAATGAACACAGGTAAATCGAGAGATGATTTTTAAAAATCAATACTATGTATGGTGGGTAAATTTTGTAATAAAAGTTTTATATGCAATGTTTTGAATGAATGAATTTTAATAACGTGTGTTGCGTTATTAAAGTCCGTCAGTATATATGCCAAGTGCTGTATTCTTTGTCACTACAATATGAGAATACAAAATTAAGAGTAGGGTAAACATGGACCCCTGAATATACGAGCGGTGGAATCGGGTGCCCAGTAAGAGTAAGCATTCCTTTATCGACCAGTCACACCCTTTGTGAGCCCTATATATTGAACAGATAAGTGGAGTAATCCGTAGTCAAATCAGTATGCAAAGAACGACATAACAATTGGTATGAAACACGTCAGACAGCATTTGGCCCAACGACAGTCTGTATTAGTAAAATGCTGACTTTAAACAAGAATGTTGAAATCCCTGTAACATCAAATTATTTGTCGGTAGTCTGTCTTGATTTAAAGACTGGTCATACGCAGAACAAGCTCTTCCGTATTGAATCAGTTGAAATATAAACACCATACTGTATAAGGAAAAATAACTCGTGTTGAAAACATTCGGTATATTGACTGTTTAGACACATCCGCAGTTTTATTTGAAAAAGGTATCATTATTTTCAGCTCACTTTGACTACCTGAGATATCGGGATTTTACATAGTCAGTATACAAGACGCTTACTCTAAAATGTATTTTTCTATAAGTAAATACTGTATTTGAATTCTTTTTTGTTTCTAACTACTCAAATAAGTCATGATTTAACTGCATTGATCTTTTTGTGTAACTCGTGTTCATGATTTGTTTTTAATTTTCAATGTCAATTCAAACTTTACAGTGACAAAACAAAAACATCTCTTAATATAATCGACAATAACGTGATGAACTAACGCATTAAACTGGCACTGATGAATGATTGGATTAATTCCTCGTTTTGTTCACCTACTTCAACGCCAAACTACTGAATGTTCTAGTACTTAAATGCACTGAGAATTGTTTAGTTAGTGAACTAAGGATGAATACTAGACCAGAGAAATTTGTAGTAGACGAAAAGTGGAGGATAAGAACAATAAGTTTCAAATTTACTTTTCATTAGTCAAAAATTACAATTTTAGTAGAAAGCAATTTGAAAAAAAAAAAAAAATAAAACCCCTCCTGGCCTCGAACCTGTGATCTATAGATTAGCAGTTAACCTACTGATCTACTCAGCTAGGCAATGGAATTTGAAATGAATAGACATATATTGCTGATATTCATATTTTTATTCATTGTTGAAAAGGAAGTCAACCATTATGATCCTGTAGATTACCTTTTTATATACAGCTCACTTACGCAAAGGCTTATCTTCAGGGGAGAATTGTCACACTTACCACACAATGTGTTATATACTACAGTACAGAAAATGGTGGTGGGGTGATTTCTTTTGGTGAGTCAAGTCCGCAAATTCATTAACGATTGTGTCTAAGTAAGAAAAACCGTGAAATTACAACCCGTGAAATTAAACCCCTATACTTTATGTAGAAGGTAATGGAATATTGCTGCATAAATATGAAAAGTTGATGACGGAGCAGCTGAAGTCACGATCCCTTTTGTCATACGGTTGAGTTGTTAGTTTGCTGTTAACATCTATGTTCAATAAAATATCTTAGTATGAAGCAGATGTGGAAACTCTGTGATGTCTTTTATTTCGTGATCATTGGGATATACCGAATCAATTAGTGATTCACTTTAAAAATTGTTATCATGAGTCCTGAGGACACCCCCCCCCCTCCTGGATTACTATAACGAGTCCCAAACTAACATCAACGAGTTCAAATTTTATTCTATCAAACTAACAGCCTGACAATTACATAAACAACGTTGCAAAAACAAAAACAAAAAAAACCCTGGCAATATTAGCATAAATTCACATCACTTTGCCAAAAAACTTTCCCTGCATAAAAAAAAATTTCGGAGGCATCACAACATGTGCAAAAGAATAGACTAGTTACAAGTTTTGTTTAGCCGATGTAATGCCATATCTATCCTTTTGTTTCATTGGTTAATGCAGTGCGAATTCATCAAAGACATATGATTTTTCATTCAGAATATCTCAGGCGTATAGCACGTTCTAGATCCCAGAATTCGCAGAAAAATTGACAACACACTTAACACATCATTTCACACAATCTCTAAGCGACACTATGAATGAAAATGATTGTTGGTAATAGCAAAACGTCGTCAATGTATCTAAATGTTTAGTTCAAAACCACAAGAGAATGTTTCTTCTCATGTAGAAGCTTTTTATTAAATTCTGCCTCGAAAGAATATAAAAACATGCCAGTTAGTAAAGACGCACAACTCGTGCCCATGGGAGTTTTATTGTTGGAAAACCTGATCACCATAGACTACGAAGATATTTTCATATTGTCAATGAAGAACTTCAGCATCTTTTTAATATCAACTTCAGGGTACTTGTGCGTAGAATCAGAGTGGTGGAAAGTAATGTTTTGAATGACTAATCATCAGGTATGAATATTTCCTTTTTCTATTCTTATTGAAGCAATAGTCGATCATATTAAAAAGACCATTCTTTACTCTATCCTGATGTATAGTAAAGTGTTGAAAAGGCATACGTTTTGATGTTGATTTAACAAAAAGTTTTGTAATTTCAAAATGTACTAAAATTTCATAGAATTTTTTAGACTCCACATTTGATTTAAGCAATATTTCTCGTCATAAAAAAGTTCAGTTTTGCATACCAGAATATTTCAAGTTGAAATCTACACATTGTATTTCCTACAAATATACGAGGGCGAGTCAATAAGTGACCAGCTTAACTTATTTCCGGTTGAGATCCACATCTTCTTTTTCGATGTAATTTCCCTCTAGTGTAATCACTTCGACCAACGGTGTTTAAGTGCCATCAGCCCAGAATTGAAAAATGTTAGGGTCCTTTCTATTGACGCACTCCTCAACTGCCGTCACGACTTCGTCAGATGAGGTCCAAGGATATGCTTTTTCAAATTTGCGAATAGGGAGAAGTCGCTAAGAGCTAGGTCAGGCGAATAGACAGGTTGTGGTATTAATTCATACCCGTTTCGATCTACAGCAATTACAATTTTGTAAATTCGCAAGTGTGGACTCTCGCTTTGTCCTGTTGCAGCAAAGCACCTATAGAGAGTTTACCTCTGCGTTTTTCACGGATGGCGGTTCACATCTGGTTTAGCAAGTTTGCATAGAACACTCCAGTTATTGTACTTTTCTTAGGTAAAACGTCCAACATAATAACGCCTTTTGCGTCTCAAACTACTGTGGCCATCACCTTGCCGGCAGATGGTTGCGTATTGAACTTCTTTGGCCTCGAGGACCCCGGCTCTACCCACTGACGACTCTGAGCGTTATTCTCTGCCTCATAATAATGAACCCAAGTCTCATATTCAGTTAAAACCGCAAAAGAAAATCATCTTTTGACCTAATACGCTTCAAAAAGGCGTTGAATAATGCTGCTCTAGTTGCCATTTGCTCATCGCTAAGGGATTTGGGGACCCTACGGGCTGTTAGCTTCCGCATACCTAAACCATAATGTAAGATTGTTAAAAAAAACTACCATGTAATATGCCTAATGCCTGCGCTATTTCTTCCACCTGAATTCGCCTATCAGAGTATACCAGATCTCGAACTTTGTTACACATTTATTCGTTGATGGCATCCACTGGGCGTCCATGCTTGGCTTCATCTTCTAAAGACATTCTACTGCGTTTGAATTTCCCTACCCAGAATATAACCTGAGCATAAGATGGTGCAGAAGACCCATAAACACCAGCTACCTCGCCGTGTATTTCCTTGCCTGTTTTATCTTTTAAACACAAGTACCGAATTACAGCAGGGTACTCAACTTTTAATGAAAAGCATGCCTTTGCATTTCTAGCCATGTTTGACATTCAATATCTTATTAAAGAATGACTCGATACCCGTGCAAATTTGTACCCAGGTATAAATCAAGTATTGAAACAAGGGATGAAAATCGTGACCGTCTCGGTCAATCGGCAATGGGAAAGGCTGGTTATTTCTTGACTCGCCCTCGTACTTTCACTGTTGCATCCATACCTTTTAACTACAAACTTTGCAGTGCCTAGATAGAGACCATTTTATACTCAATCCACTTAATAAATACGTGTTCTTGTTGTTCGTTGCTTTTTTATTATAGTCCAGCTGGACATGTCATTTTTGGTAATGTTGACATAGTTAAAAATGATGTCATAAAAATCACTTATTGTAAACGGCTCTAAATTCAGAGAACCTCGGTCTTTCAACTGGCGACAGAACTTCATTTCTATTATGAATTGTTTCGAAGATTATTCAGATGATGGGATAAATCTGGAAAGAACTGAATATCTTGTCAGAATGGATAAAAAGTATAAGAGGGATATTAAAATCCCGTATCAGATATATCAAAATAAAAATGTGTACCATTTCTCTTTCTGTGTTTAATAAACCAGAAGTGATAAAAGAGTTAGATAAGTTACATGAGAAATGTTTTGGTTTCAGCTGAAAAGGCTTGCAACAACATTGTATTTGTTTTTAAGTTTTATTATTACAACTGCATTCTAAACGACCTTGGTATTAATATACATTTAGTAATCGCACTTATACTCCAACTGCCCTTTCAAATGATTAAAGACTTCAAAATCATGCGTCAGTATTAAACACATTTAATATCCCAGTCAATGGAGTGGATGAATATGAGTTACCTACCTATACTGGATCCCCAAACTCCACAAAACCCCATACAACTATACATTGCTGGATCCAATAAATGCTCTATTAAGCTCCTGTCTTTGCTCCTTACGAAACTATTAACTGTTGTGAAGGAGAAACGTCAAGCGCACTGTGCCACTACATATGCAAGAGGTCGTATAAATCAAATGTAGATTCTAAAATATTCTAAAAAACGTTCATTAAATTTGAAATGGCAAAACGTTTCTCAAATCAACAAAATTAGAACATATCACTTTACAAAACGTTACACGACCATGTCTCACGATAAATCAAAGACTGGACTTTTTGACATCATAGACAGTTGCTTCTTCAACAAAAGTGGTAAAAAGAAATATTCATATCTAGTGATTAGTCATCCAAAAGTTATTTTGTTAAACACCACTCTGACTCCACGCACAAGTACTCTGAAGTTGATGTTAAAAAGATAATTTTGTTCCTCATTGACAATATCTTCGTAGTCTTCGGTGATCAGGTCTTTCAACAGTGTGTCGGAATTCCCATGAGCATGAATCTTGCTTCTTTGTTAGCTGACCTGTTTTTATACTCGTATGAAGCAGATTTCATTCAAAAGCTTCTACACGAGAAGAAATAATCTCTTGCTGTGACCTTCAATTTGAAGTTTAGATATATCGACGACATTTTACCTATTAACAATGATCATTTTATGCTAGAGTTCCTCATTGACAATATCTTCGTAGTATTTGGTAATCAGGTCGTCCAACAATCTGTATTCCAGTTCAATGCTCCCACTAATGAGGAGGATGAGGAAATGAAAATGCGTTAATTGAACAACTGCAGCAGGAATTAGACATAATATCTGCCCATGATCATCATGAGTGACATGAACGCCAAACTTAGAGAGAAGAGAAACCAAATGCAATTCTCATGGGCACGAATTATGCTCCTTTGTTAGCTGACCTGTTTTTATATTCTTATGAAACAGGATTCATTCAAAAGCTTCTACATTAGAAGAAAAAATCTCTTGCTGTGGCCTTCAAATCGACAGTTAGATATATCGACGATTTATATCTATTAACAATGCTCAATTTCATTCATATGTCCATTTGATATATCCCGACGGATTTGAAATAAAGGACACCACAGAGTATTCCACATATGCTTCGTACTTGGATATTTTATTAAAATAGATGCTGACGGCAAACTAACAACCCAGTTTTATGACAAACAGAATGATTTCAATTTCGCCATCTTCAAATTCTCTTATCTATGTAGCATTATCTATTATCACCTGCATATGGTGTTTATACCTCTCAACTGATTCGATATATAAGAGCTTGTTCTACTTATGATCAGGTTTTAAATCGAGACAGGATACTGACAAACAAGTTGATGTTACAGGGGTTTGTACAGTCTTGTCTAAAGTCAGCATTTTGCAAATCCTATGGTCGTTATAACGATCTAATTTGACAGTACAACCTTTCATTAGGTCAAATGCTGTGTGACGTCTTTCATACAAATTGTTAGGCCGTTCTTGGCACACTGAGGATTACTCCGTTTACCAGATCAAAATATATTGCTCACGACGAGTGTGACCGGTCGAAAGGGGATGCTTACTCCTCCTATGCACCTTATCCCTCCTGTGGTATATCCAGAGGTCCGTGTTTACCCATCTCTCTGATTTGTATTTTCTATAGGAATTACGAGATTGAGTAGTGTTCGTTTTCATTTACATCACTTCTGGCATGTGTTGTGGCACAGTACGTTTAAAGTTTCTCCTTCACTGCAGTTAATATTTCCGCGAGGAGCAAAGTTAGGGGCATTTCATACCTTGACATATTTACTATCGTTCAGCATCAGGAACTATCTGACCTTGCTGACTCTAATCCCCTTTAATATTGATTTCAATGGTAATTATAGATTCTGGAAATTTCAAGTCATTCACATCCTAACGTACATGCTAATCGGATGTTCCATTCTCTCCACTGTTGTCAACAGTTTGCCGAATACAAGTAGCTGCTATAAAACTCTTGGAAGAACACCATCTTGGTAAATCCATAACTTATTTCCCTGTCAAAAACTTTTGTCTATGCTTTTCACCCACTTCTTCAATTGTTTGCTGTTATCACTCACCTTCTACGGGTCATCCAGTAAGTCATCAAAGTATTTTCCCAAGCAATCAACCTGTTTTCCCTTACTGATGGGATAATCTCTCCCCCTAGTTTGAACTTCTCTCAGCCCGATCGTCCCTTCTTTAACACAAGGCTTCTCGAATTTGTTGGCTTGATCTTCATACAAACTAAATTGATGATTTCCTCAGTCTCCTTCTATGTCCATCTTGCTTCAATGACAACCTTCGTGTTGACTGCCATGTCGTCCATAAACGCTCTGACAGAGGATTGTCTCACGCTTACGTTCTTTCATGGACCTTTACTCATCTTTTACACCGACTTCAACATCATTACGGAAGCTATACAGCCTTGTGATTCAACGATTCCTACAAAAAACTCCACAGTTACCATGACGTAAAGTCCTATATGGTGAACCTCAGATTTAATCTGTAAAATAATTCTTAGGCATCCTTTTATCTTATTTGGTATATAATATCGCTGTAATGTAAGCTAGACTGGTTTATAAGGGATGAGACTATAAGCATTGGCTATATGCATTACTGCCAATTCTCCTTTCATCTCTTCCATATCCTTGATAAATTTGTGTTGGAACACTTTTATGTTCAACGCATCCAGAAACACTCGGTACTCTTCCATTCTGTACAGTGATGTATGTTTATCTGTTGAATAGCATATAGGTGGTCATTCTCTTGCTAAAATTGCTAGAAAGATTTATCGTCAACGTTCAACAGTAATAAGGTCCCATGGTCGCTGCTTTTCTGGTGTTACCAACTCTTTATGGCTGTCCCCATCGTTAAATGACACGTGGATGCTGTAGATAGTCCTGGATGGATCTCCTCCTCCATCTCTCCAGGTTGTTTTGTGCGTTGTGTCAATTCCTGAACAGGTACACATCCCATTTTCCCCATGTTTATCTTGACCTTTGGCATGTCAGACTCTGTCTGCTTCTGGTGAACTATAGCCCATTACTACCCTGTCGCAGAACCCCTAGCTGTAAGTAAATAGCCCCAATGCCTTGTGGGTGTCTTGGGGAAAAGTAAAAGACTAAGGGAGTAAAGCCTGAAAGAAAACCCGGAGTGAAGCCCCTAAGGCCGTTGGTTGGCTTTCGTCCCTACATTCCAGCAACTCCTGCAGCTGCACTGGTACCAAACGGTATGGTTCATCTTTTCCTTTGGACTCTATTAGCAAGGCCGAGAGGGGGTACTTGACATCCGGACAGCCATACATTCCGCCCAGGCACGTAGCCCACTGAAGAAGACACTCCATCATCGTCGCAAGGCTTCGGCAGAACACGGGAAGTAGCAGTTCGTCTGCAACCTGTTCGCAAGACTGCCACTCTAGAAGATGCTATTCTCAATCTTAGCGCTACACCATCGTCTCTCGAGACAAAAGGATGCCGAATACGATCTTCAGTTTGGCTCGTTTCTTAAAGATTTTTACGTCCAATATTCAAACTCTCGGTCCTTGGTTTGTTGTGTCCGTTAGATCATCCAGAACTGGTCGCTCATCCTCCCTCGCGTTTATGCAAACATAATCTCGGTTGATTGATTGATTGTTTGTTGTTTTCCGCCACACTCAACAATTTTTCAGTTATCTGGTTGCGTCTAGTTTTTGTAGGTGGAGGAGATAACCCAGATACAATGTACTTGGGAAGAGACCACCAACCTTCCGAAAGTAAACTGGCAAACTTTCTCACATAAATCGGTGCGAGCGAGAATCAAACCCGCGCCGACTAGAAATGAGAGGCCTTGTGATTTTGAGGGTAATGCTCTAGGCACTCGGCCACGGAGGCCCTAAATAATCTCGGTTGATATTCGGCTCGGCTAGATATATGGACTTACTGACGCATTCACCGAATCTCGTCGAAGTCCATGATAATTCATGTCTGGAAATTTACTTTGAACTTTGGCCAGTTCCAACAATCAAAGTATACCTCGATGACATTGCCGTTATTTGACTATTAAACCAACTCAATATCACTATTTATGCTGCATTACTTAAAGCAATACAAGCTGTAACTTACGGTATTTTTCAACTATACAAATATACACCAATTAACACCTATCTTTATAACTTAGAAAATTCCCATGATTGTTTGATAGCATACGTACAATGAGCGTTTAGTATAAACTGCCATTGCATCGTATTCACGGACATGGGAACGATGATTGCCGAAGATAATCAGACTGCACTGAGACTAAGGTCATAACAAGATGGAGACCGATGTGAGTAACTACACGTTTCGTTTGTTTTAAGATATTACATGTGTCATAAATGACTCTAAGTATTATAAGTGTAAGAAAGTAATTAACTTACGCAAATATGCCACTCAAATGAAATAATGAATTTGCTATAAATTTAGCATTTTGTTTGTAAATCGTGACACGTGCGCAGTGCCTTTCTTGCGCATGTTTCCAAACTGGTGACCTCCGTGGTCAATGACATCGGAGATTACGAGGAGGAGCTACTGATGGGTTGACAATGATTCATGAATCAACATTTTTGATGATTTGAAGGATTTATTGTTTCAGGTTCGCTCTGATTATATATATATATATATATATATATATATATATATATATATATATATATAAAATCACAAATATGTCATCATATTTGTTCTTTTATTTTTCAATTTATTTACCGTTAATTACAGCTTTTATTGCTTTAACGTCTAGGTATATAAATTTCATAATAAAAATTACCACTAATTAAATTTTTCTGTTCAAATGATGACTTCCATGGCGCAATATTTGATCTCCTGATATTGAAGAGTTCATATAGTCTGTTTTATTAAATTACTAGCATATAGTGTTTCCAATATCTGCTGTATATCGCTAATTTAAAAATACGAATTATAGGAACTCTTCAATTTCGCGAGATAAAATATTGCACCATGGAAGTCATTATTTGATCGGAAAATTTAGTGATAGTTTTTATTATGGAATTTACATACCTAGACGGTAAGTAATGCAGAATTAATATATGATAAAGAGTTGGTTTAATATTCAAATAACTTATTTGAAGCAAATGTCACCTAGGTGCACATAATTGCCAAGACAATCGAAAATCTGCTAAATGTTCTATGATGCGTCCAGTGTGTTGGTGTCTGTGTGGTTGTCACCTCTTGCTTTCAGCCCTCACAGCGCTGGCTAGAAGTAATGCGAAAAAGGAGATCAATAGATAAATCTCTCCCTGCCAGTATGTAGCCTCCTCACAACAAGCCCTATGTAGTACCTCCCCGTGGTAGCAGATGGATACTGGACACCTTCCGGACCCTGGCAGAACTACAAGGGTGGCGGGTAGATGAAGCTCGATAAGCCTAGGAAGGCAACTCGTCTAGGAGAAAGGAAACTCTAATTTTAAACTCGGTCGGTAGTGACCGGAAGCCAGTCAAGGCAGTTTCTTAAGGGAAAGAAAAATCCCAAAAACCAAACTTCCAGCTATGGGTTAAATAATGGGGAGAATGCAGCTCCGGCAGAAGATAGCAGATGGCTACAACGGGCAAAGAGCGTATGAGAGCAATAACTAGCTCCACCGGTGAGTGACCATTAATAGGGAAGGCTGCAGTTCCGAAGACTTCACAAAAACTACTGAAACCTTTGGTTGGGCTAATCCCCTGTTCAATGGCTTACCTTGGATTACAGAAGCACTAGACAACACAATACATTCTGAAGGGATAGTAATAATGATATCAAGAAAAGCCCAGAGGTCACTCCACTGGGTGGGAGCCAATTTATGAAAGAATCATCACTGCTAGATTTAAGGCCACGTATAAACGCATATATTTTAATATCTTTCAGTGCTATGCCGCAACGAATGATGCTGAAGAGGAGACAAAAGAAAGATTCTATGTAAGACATAAGGAAACAATCAGAAAATGTAGCCCTAAGGATATGACTGTCCTGATGGGAGATTTAAATCTGATGTAGGAAGCAGCAACACCAGCTATGAAGAAATCATGGGTAAACATGGCCTTGGTACAATGAATGAAAATGGGTAAATGTTTGCAAATCTCTGTGCCAACAACAACTAGCCATTGGTGGAACCATCTTCCCACACAAGCCTTGTCACCTGGGTCTCACCAAACTAGAGGACAGAAAATCAGATCGATCATATCTGCATTGCAAGATGGTTTAGAAGAAGCCTGCAAGATGTGAGGGTTAAGAAAGGGACAGATGCAGCTTCAGACCACCACCTGCTACTTGCAAAAGTGAAACTTAAATTACTGAAATACACTAGGAAAAACACCACTGATCTGGGGAACGTTTCAACACCACCATGATAGCAAACAGAGTTAAACAGCCATAATTCCTGCTGTAACTTAGAAATCGCTTCTCAGCCCTCAAAGAACTCCAAGAGAACTGGTACCAGATCAAACAAGTTATTACATCTGAATGCGAAACATCAATCGGAACAAAAAACAAAAACACCAAGAATGGATCTCTCCAGAGACACTTTTGAAAATGGGAGAAAGAAAGAAACTTTAAGAAGCCTTAAACAATAACAAAACAAGAGCATCGAAACAAACAGCTTCAGAGGCCCATAATAAAGCAAACGAAGATGTCAAGAAAAATGCCAGGAGAGACAGAAGAAATTTTATAAGCAAGCCAGCCACAGAAAGCACAAGAAGCAGCCAGACAGAACATCAAAGCTCTGTATGAGAACATCCGACTTCTCACTAGAAATCATCGTAATTGGAGTCAACCAATAAAAAACACAGAGAGAAAAACTTTAAATACCCTGAGGAACAAATATATAGATGGGTAGAGCATTTTATGTCACTGCCTAACTAACAAGCACCAGAAGAAAAGGCAAGGATACTGCCTACAAGAGATCTTTTAGACGTCAACTGTGAGTATCACTCAATTATAGAAATCAATATCATTCTTGAAAAATAACAAGGCTCAAGGACCAGACGGCATCCCTGCAGAAGCCCTCAAAGCAGACAGAGATACGGTAGCCAAGATGCTATATGACCTCTTTGGTAAGATCTTGGAGAAAGAGGAAGTATCATCAAACTGGACGGAAGGGCATCGTGTAAAGCTACCCAAAACGAGAAACCAAAGTACATGTAATTGTGACAATTATAGAGGGATAATACTCCTATCTGTTCCAGGAAAAGTGCTTTACAGTCATACTACACCAACTCAGAGAAATAGTGGATTCCAAACTTCGTGACAACCAAGCAGGGTTCAGACAAAACAAATTATGTACCAACCAAATAGAAACACTGCAAATTATATTAGAAAATCTGAAGAATTCAAGTCACCACTCTATGTCGTCTTCGTTGATTTTGAAAAAGCGTTTGACAGCCTGGACAGAGAAACATTGTGGCATCTAATGAAGCACTATGGTATTCCAGACAAATTCATAAAGATAATTAGAAACACTTACACTGGAATGCGAAGTCGCATAATACATGAAGGACAACTAAGAAAACCCTTCGACATCACCACAGGGGTAGGACAAAGATGTCTACTTTCACAATTGCTGTTCCCTTAGCAGTTGATTGGATCATGAACCAAGACACCATGAATAGGCGAAACGGAATCCAGTGTTCATTATTCTCACAGCTTGATGACCTGGATTTTGCAAATGGCATTGCTTTGACATCACACAACCATCAACAGATGCAGTAAAAAATTGCTGAAGTAGACGGATTAGCATCGGAAACTGGGCTCAGAATAAGCACTAAGAAGACACCATACAACAACCTAGCCTAAAAATTAAATACCAAGACATAGAGGAAGTGGTAACATCATTCACATACTTAGACAACGAGGTACACAGTACTGGAGAATCTGACATGGATAATAGAATCAGAATAGGAAATGTCAGAACAGCATTTAAAATGACAATATGAAAAGGCTAAGATAACTAACAGTATTCAATCTCGTAATTCCTATAGAAAATGCAAATTAGAGAGATGGGCAAACACGGACCCCTGATCATACCAGAGGTGAGATCAGGTGCCTAGGATGAGTAAGCATCCCCTGTCGACCTGTCACACCTGCCGTGAGCCCTATATTCCGATCAGGTAAACGGAGCAATCTATAGTCAGAATCAGTGTGCCAAGAAAGGCCTAACAATTGGTATGAAACACATCAAACAGCATTTGACTTAATGGTAAGTTATACTGGCAAACTATATCGTTATAACGACAATAAAATTTGCGAAATGCTGACTTTAGACGAAACTGTACAAACCCCTGTAACATCAACTTCTTTGTCAGTAGCGTGCCTCGATTTAAAAACTGATTATAAGCAAAACAAGATCTTGCGTATCGAATCAGTTGGGAGATATAAACACCATATGCAGGTGATGATGGAATATTGCCACATAAATAAGGAAAATTGACGCTGGAGAAATTGAAATCATCCCGTTTGTCATGAAGTTGAGTTGTTAGTTTGCCGCCGGCATCTATTTTCAGTAAAATGGCTAAGTACGAAGCAGAAGTGGAAGACTCTGTGGTGTCTCTTATTTCAAGCTCACTGGAAAGCAACATCATGCTTAGAACTAAGAAGGGGGCCTCCGTGGTCGAGTGGTTAGAGCATCGGGCTCAAAATCACGAGGCCTCTCACCTCTGTCGGCGCGTGTTCGAATCTCGGCCGCGGCGTTATGTGAGGAAGTCTGCCAGTTCACTTGCGGAAGGTCGGTGGTCTCTTCCCAGGTACATTGTATCTGGGTTCTCTCCTCCACCAACAAAAACTGGACGCCACCAGATAACTGAAAAATTTTTAAGTGTGGCGGAAAGCACTAAATAATCAATCTTAGAACTAAGATGAGACTCTTCAATTCAAATATAAAATCATATTGCTCTATGGATCAGAAACCTGGAGAATAACCAAAGGGTTCACAAAGAAGATACACACGTCTTTATCAACAGCTGTTTGAGAGGAATTGTTAACATCAGATGGCCAGAGAAAATACAAAATGAAGACGTATGGAAGAAAACTTATCAGCACCCCTATAGAGCTAGAAATTCGATAAAGGAGATGGCGACGGATTGGCCATTAAGGAAGCCGAAAACTTCCACCACTCTGCAGGCAATCCAGTGGAACCCACAGGGAAAAAGACCAAGGGGAAGACAAAAAAAAACACCTGGCGGAGGAGTGTTGTAACAGAGATGGAGAAGAGAGGGTACAAGTGGTACCAACTGGAAAAGCTAACGCAAGACAGAACGAGGTGGAGAGGTGTTATCAGTGGCCTATGATCCTCTCTGAAGTAAAAGGCTTAACCGAAGGTGAATGTAAATTTCCAGACATGGATTATGAACAACTTCCGAAATTCGGTGAAGGATCCAGCCCAGCTGAATCTCAGCTGATATGAATACGACCCCAGGGGTATATCTCCCTATGTAACGGTCTAGCGGATTTGACATCCAGTAACGTCTTGTTCTACAATACATTATAGTGTATGATGTACCAAAATCAAATTATTTAGAAAATTATTTACAGAAGTAAACAGAGGGCAAAAAATGTATATTGCATAACTTCTGACTAACTATATCATTTCCTTTCTACTGTGGTCATGAAAATTTTGCAATCATGAAATTTCACCCCAAAACATAAAGAACTGATAATGCTCAACTACGGCTGACGCAGCAAGTGATATTTAACATTCATTGCAAAAGCGTACACTAGGGTATTGATCACCCATTTTTACCAATCAGCCCAAGTGTGTCGTAATACCATATTAAGCATACTTACGCAATTGCAAACAATAGCTGTAGGTTTTCAAGATCATTCTACTGACATGGCTGTGTCAGTGTTTATTACAAATAGTAGTGATAAGAATATTCGATACTGTACAAAAGTAGTATCAGCATGTAACCTAGAACCCTATATAGAACATGGAGGGTGATTTTATTTCCTGCATTTGAAATGTTCATATGAAGTTATTTATCTCTTACTACGGGTGATATAAAGGATGGGTTATTTATAGTTCATACATTCTCTATAGATTAGATTATTTAGAGATTTGTCATCACCATACATAATCCACCAAACGTCAATGAAAACTATATACATAAAACAATTTCTATATTGCACTTTACAAATCAATGCCCATTCACAACAAAGCGTGGACTAATGAGCAATGATAAAACAGGAACAAATATTTCCTAGTATACAACGTTACAAAATACCAAACAATGTTGTACTACATGGACTGCCAGAAGTCCCAGTTCCTTTAACTGTCCAGTCGTAACAACACAACTTCCTGCTAGCTTATGATATAAAGTTTCCATTTTATATTGGACTACATAAATATGGCCTGTTAAGAAAATTTAGAGATCATAATTAGGCCAATTTTTGTTTTTATTATCTGTTTTTTTACGGGAGCGCCGACCCAAATTTTGGTAAAATTGAAATAAAAATAAAAATACCCGTTCGTTGTTATATTTTTATTTCATCCGCCGACCGTTCCATTTTAAGTGAGAGAAAACTAAAACGTCAGGCTAGTTCCAGTCCCCATCACTTATAAGCGCTCCTTTGGAATTATCAATGAGTGGCAAGGACGGGAATCAGACTAATAAGGGTATTTATAAAAGGAGACTTGTTTTTGGCTTATTCCATGGACATCATCCAATCAGAGACATCGAAACGCATGACGATATTTAGCTCGAAAATGAAACCGAGGCGCCAAGATGTCAGCCTCAGCTTAGGACACGAGACATTTGGTTATTCAAGATAGTTACTGTTGAACATAATAGTAAAACTTTAAAGTCATCGAAAAAGTGAGTCTCGCCTTCTTTGTCAGTGACGCAATTAACGAGGTGGACGATTCTGTGGCCGTTATGAAAAGTTATGGTGAAGAAGTTGACAGCAGTGTTGCGAAATCTCGGCTGAGATTTAGCTCGGTTGGCTATTTGGACTAGTAAACTAAGGCGTCAGTCAAAATATCCAACCGAACCGAATCTCAACTGAAATATCACTAAATATTTCATTGACAGACTTTGCAGATTTTAAATATTCTGTTTTTGTTTAGAAAAGTATAAGGAAAAGACGGGGAATTTAACAGGACTTATGATGGAAGAAATTCCGATGCAATTGCTCCACAATAAAATCGATCTATATATAATTGTATCAATTAAATGATGACATTTTATTTAACCAAGTCACTTATTAACAGTTGTAGGACAGTGACAGTGCCTTGAATAAAGAGATCCTCAAGCTTGAAGATGAGTCAAATTTCACTGAATGAACATGTTTCATCCTTTTACTCCATGCAACACAATGTAAACAAATATTTCTTAAACTACGTCCTGTAGGAAGAAATTTGATTCAAAATTGTCACATGTTTAGGATTATTAATTTCTTGTGCAACAGTTATCTAATCTACAGCATAGAATAAAAGATGACAGAATAATAGACAGGCAATCAGATTCCACATTGTAAAGTCATCACACTTGTCGATGCTTCAATGCACAAAGGGTAGTGGACAGTTATCAACACAAAAGAAATTATCTTTTCATGAAAATCTTAAAAAGATGTAGTACTGTTATGAACTCTAATAAGAACAGTGTTTTGATAAGTTGAAAGTATAAATATGTTCAAAAATTATAAGGCGACTTTTGGCTATGTCATTGCACTTACAAATTTCAATCTAATTCAATATAAGATAGTTAAATCAAGCTATTTCAAATAGCTTTATATAGCTATATAGTTTAATAAAGCTATATAGTTAAATAGAGAGATTGTGCTGGACCTGTAGAAATTCGAGGGAAAAAATAGAAAAATTCCTTCTACTTATTGGTTTTATTTTTTGGACCGACTGCTTGAATTTATAACTTTTATTTTTATTTCGACCCCCCGACCCAATTAAAAAAAAATTCCCGTAAAACAAATAATGAGAAAAAAAGTGGCCTTACAGGATCATAAGTCATAACGAGATAAAAAGTCGTGATTTAATTAACGAGATAAATTTTGTTTTTGTTTTTCCTGGTTATGATGTCCCCCATCCAACACGCACACACACACACACACACACATACATATATATATATATATATATATATATATATATATATATATATATATTACTGCAGTAATTACACATTTGTGAAGCCGCCCGCGTGGCGCAGTGGTTAGAGCGTCGGGCTCAAAGATCTGATGATCCTTGAGTCGGGGGTTCGAATCCCACTGTGGGACGTGGGTGCCGGTCTTTCGGATGAGACCGTATAAACCGAGGTCCCGTGTCGCAATAGGTGTGGCACGATCCCTCCCTGCTCAAAGGCCCTGAGTGCCGAGCATAGGCCTAAATTTGCAGCCCTGTCACCGGTAATGGTGACAGCCGCCGGATAGCTGAAAAATTGCTCAGGCGGCTATAAACAAACAAACAAACAAAAACAAAAAAACATATTTGTGACAATTTGATATCGTCCATCTTTACTGTATTGAATGACCATATGCAATGTATGGTGTTATCAATCAATCAGTTGAATGGAAAAAGCTGAAGAAAGAAAAAAACCAATAGTGGGGATCAAACATAATTGTTATGTACCCTCACCAGAATAAGTATGTACTACATACGGACTGTTCGATCCAAGGTGAAACTAAATTGCCGCGTTGTTTGCACGTCGTCCGTTATTCCCGGTCTAACGACGAAAAGTGACCGGGGGGTCAAATTTCTACGTAGAAAAATGACCCCCCGTTCATTATTCTACGGCAGGTAGAGTCATTTTTCGACTGTAGAAAACCCTTCCAGACCGTTTATTCTACGACACCACACGTTGAAAAATGACCCCCATAGAAATATGACCCCCTACTTTTTCACTATATTATACAATAATATCTTATGAAATGAGATGCAATACTCAATATTCGTTCATCCCAGGGTTGGATAGGGTCGGTGAAGATAACTGTGTCTCCTGTTTTTTGTTTTTTTTAAAAATATCCTTAAATGTCGTGGAAGCAAATTTAACACCACTTCTTATATGGGCCCCATAAAATATGATTTAATAATTCCTATTTCTTTGTGATTGGCTGAGATTCACCAATGTAGAAAAATGTTACTTCTATATTTATCTGCACACGACTTTCAATGTGTACGGGGTTGGGAAGGAGGAGGTGCGAGCTAATAAATTTTTTTAGCTGTCATTTTCCCCTGATAACGCCCTCCCCCCCCCCCCCCCCCCCCCCCCCCATCTATCCCATGAAAGAGCCTGGCATTGGTGTCCTCAATGGGACAAGGGAACATTTAATCTCATTCGTCTGCAAGTCTGTCTGTTTAAATTTGTCACAAAAACTTTAACCTTTGTCGTAACCTTTGAATGAGATAGGGCTTTCGTATTTCACTTGTATATTACCTGCTACAAGATCTTACCAAATATACTATGATTTTTAAAAAAGAAAGAGATATGGCTATCATTTTATATATGTATAATCCTTTCTAAAACTACGTTTTCTGACCCTGTAACCTAGATCTTGAAGGTTGACCTACTTTTCAAAAATGGTATATTTCTGTATATTTCTAGATTGGGAAAAGATAGGGGTTTCGTATTTGCATTCCTGAAACAAGACGTTCTCGAGCATGCTATGGTTTTTTACCCCTTGACCTTCATGTTTGACCTAATCTGCCAAAAAATCGCTGGAAATTACTTTTGAATGACATAATTATATGATAGGGTGTTTATATTTGACACAACATGCCATAAATAATGGTCTCCCATCCACTGACCCCGGAAGCGGAGATCACAATTCTTTGATTTCATTTCAAAGCAACTAAAGTACATTAAAGAATTACAAATTGATATATATTTTTATATATTTATTTATTACAACTACAACTATAAAAAGAGCACAGAAACTTGCCACTAACTTTAATGTATTTTCAACGTTTACTAAGGGGTATCATATTTCGATTTTTTTGCAACAAACTTGTCTTCCAAATCCTCCCATTCACACAATAAATTGAACACATTTGGATCTATTTCCTCGCTTAATTTTTCTAAACCTTTTACTTGATGGGGAAAATCTTTGAACTTCAATACGTATACGTCTTCTGGTCTTTCTAATTCTCTGACAATATTGGAGTCGGTTTCATTGTTTACCAGTGCAGCTTCAAGCATTCTTTTTGAAATATACTGGTGGTATTTCTTTGGCACGAAGTTTTTGATGTAGATGTAAGGTGTTCTGCTGTAAATATCCTCTGTTACATCCAATACAGGTTCGTAATGGTTTCCAATATTCATAATAGAAATGCATTTCGAATTGGATTCGTTTTTTCCCTCGTGTAGGGGAGGGTACGGCAGCCAGACGTAATTGTCGTTGTTTTTGTCATTCATCCCGTGCTTGCAATAAACAAAGATCGTTGTATTGCAAATTGTAGCGAATGTACGGATTTCTGTATCAGTACCCCAGGAACCTTCATGTTCCATCCGCGAACGTTTCAAATATTTTGGATCCGCTTCCATGGTTTGCAATAGATGTTTATTCTCCTTCATAAAGCCAACAACTTTATTTCGTACATCATTGTGATATGATTGAACTCCAAATAAAACATACTAAATGTTCTAAACAAGCAATTTCCATCTCCTCTCATAGACACCGTCACTGTTGGAATGGAATTCGCATTTACGTGCCGTCTACGTCCTGTTTTGAGAACATTCTTAACCTGGTGGCCAAACATTGCAGCGTTAATGTCTTGCCACTCATTATCCACTGGATAAAAAAGAATGCGAGATCTCGATTCAGTTTTATTGGTAATTTCAACTTCTGGAATCTTGCGTTTTTTCGGTGGAAGCGGTATACCACGGCTTTTAGTTCATGGAGTGTCTTCCTCTTTGGGTGAATTCCTCTTTTTGTCAGCTTTTTTCTGCGTTTCATCTGGTTTTCCATGTGTTTCATCTGGTTTTCCGTGTGTTTCGCCTGGTTTTCCATGTGTTTCATCTGGTTTTCCGTGTGTTTCATCTGGTTTTCCATGTGTTTCATCTGGTTTTCCATGTGATTCTTCAGGCTTTCTACTCATTTCATCATCTTTCGATTCCTTGTAAATTTTCAACCTATTTCCATTTACTGCGCATTTCAGTCCCTGTAAAGTGTATGTTCCCTTCTTGTTAATACCTTCAACTATGTAAGGACCGCTCCATAATTTGTCTAGTTTTCCCCCTTTCCGGGTTAACTTTCGGGTATTGTGGAGCAAAACTCTATCTCCAACTTGAAAAAGTTTTATTTTTTATGTTCTTATCATGATGCTTCTTTTGTTTCTTTTGTGATTCCTTTATGTTTTCCGCTGCCTCTTCTCTTTCACAAGAAAGCTTTATGAAAGCGTCGGAGCGCTGTTTCAAGAAATGTTCAAACTTGTCATTTTCTGGGATCGGCGAAGTGGGTAAATCAAGTTCAATGGGTAACTTGGCTTCGCGACCATACACCAGAAAGAATGGTGTTTTCTTCGTTGTCTCATGTTGCGCAGTTCTATAGGCAAAAAGCATAAATGGAAGTTTCGTATCCCAGTCATTTTGTAGTTCATTAACACAAGAAGATAGCATAGAACATAGGGTTCGATTGTAGCGCTCCGTATGCCCTCCTGTTTGTGGGTGATAGAGGGACGCAATCCGATGTTCAATTCCATAATCTGAACAAACAGCATCGTTTAGCTCATTGCAGAACTCTCTGCCTTGGTCGGTTATAATGACTTCTGGTACTCCGTGATCCGCAATGAACTTGTATAAACTGTTAACGATTGTTGAAGCCTTCTTATCTGCTATAGCTTCTACCTCCACCCATTTCGTCAAATATTCCGTGAAGACAAGTAGGTACTTATTACCTAAAATGAAAGAGATAAACGTAACTACGTTTTGTATCTTCATGTATGTTCCTAAATAGCCATATAGCTTCTTTATCTTTGAAATATTTTGTGAAAATTGGTCTGTAATACTGCTTAAAATCACATGTTTTGTAAGTAAAATATATTGAAGGTGATAACAAGCATTCACCTCCGATGATTTTAATTTTAACGGACAACTTCAATTCGTAAAAAATTAACGCGTAAAAATTAAATCACTCCTTTCTGATCAAAATTCGTAAAAAATTACAGCAGTAAAAATTACCCGTTATACGGTAATATATTTATAAATATATTTATAAATGAAATATCCAATTATCTGTTTTATATATACATGTACATAGGTTAAAAATATTTATGTCTTAAAACACACACAAATAATTATTTACCCCCAGTATATAAATGTTATATGGAAAACTATTATAATAATAACAATGAATTTTGGATCACATATTATATAGTACCCCAGCAGAAAAAAACGGAGTAATACATTTCTTTTAGATATTTGTCAACGATTTATGGGGTTTTTTTTTGTTTTTTGTTTTTTTTGTGTGTGTGTGTGAGAGACAGTTGTGCGGGGTTAACGTTGCTAATAAATCAGACCTACATGTCAGTTAGATTCTAACAAAATGAATCAAAGGCACAAGCTGCTCTCACTTTGAAATTTTGAGGTCATTAGTTATTTTTGCTGAATCTCATTTCATTGTTTCTCGTTTCGTGTTTTACACATAACCATTTTTTCATATATAGAATGAAATCATATTGCATGTTTAAAAAATCCAGTCAAGTGGTCTAATACATCAGGAAAATACATAATAATCTGTTTCTGTCCAATTCGATAACCCTGTGTAATTACTGTTACTTTCCCTACATTAGCTAACCGTTAAAAAAAACACGTTAGAATACTAGTAGGTTTTAAGGACCCTCTCTACACCAGTGCAAAATATTTTTTGGACATTGAGAAAAATACATTTTATAAAAGTGTTAATATTAACTATTAAGCTTATTTATATAATTTTCACTATATGGCGCGTGGCATTTACCCCAGGAAAAAACCAATCAAACACTACACAGTAGTAGTATTAGTGAATACAAATGACTATTAATTACTTCCATAGAAAACAAGCTAATTCCGAGTATTTGTGTCCCCCGCTTAGGGATAAAGTAAACCATGCGCAGTTCGGGGGTGGGGTCGGATCCCCTTGACTGAATTTGTAGAATTATTAAATGTATACATGTATACTGAAGCAAATAAAATATGCCAATATGGATAATTTATAAAGATTTGATTGCTTATTCTTTATTATGTGCATAGAAGATTCTTTTGATATGGAATATTTATTAAAATTATTATGATGATTTTATGAGTTTGTACAAGTCAGACCTCATATATTTTTCATTTCACATGCTGAATACTATCATTTAGTAAAAAAAAAAAAAAAAAAAAAAAAAAAAAAGCATTTCGAAAAAAAAAATTGGATCGTCTGAGATGCAAACCCGGGCCCTCTCACGTACGAAGCGAGAGACATACCACTAGAGCACGGAACTGCTTTATACTGACGCAAATTATATGCAAAGATGAAGTTACATACATGTATATTTTCGATATTGTCAAAATTTTACACAATGCATGGTGTCTAATTTAACCTTTATTAAACATTTCTAATAAATGCAATAAGAATATAAAGTCCACCAAGAACCTGTTTTGAACGTAATAACTCTCCTCATACCCCCGTGCTAAAAAAGCGACACATAATACAATAAATACTAATAAATCACTTTGAGAGGGGTAAGAGAGGACCTAGGGAGTTTATGTATACAATTACATTGCAAAAGCTCAAAATCTTTTTGAAATATCGCCCGGAAAGGATAGTCTTTCATACAGAGAGAATGTATCAATTTACGACCTTGAACCTTGACCTTTTGACCTCAAAATCAATAGGGGTCTTCCTTAGGCCACAGGGAGTTGTTATGTAATATTTCATTGCGAAAGCTCAAAGGGTTCTTGAGATATCGTGTGGAAACGAAAGCGTTACAGACAGAATGACGGATGACGGACGGACGGACAGACCCAAATTAATATCCCCCACTTTTCAAGTGGGGGACAAAAAATAGATGAAAATAACATGTTCATTCACTTTATCTAGGCCTTTTAAAATGTTAGGAATATTTCAAGTGATTAAAAATTGAGTAGTAAACTGTGAATTTCTATTAAAAATTATCTAAAGGCAGATCACTTTAACTGCATAAAGATGCCATAGAAGATGTATTAATTTTTACATTTTTAGAATTCTAGCTCATAAATTTGATTCATCGTTAAGTTTATGAGTTTCGATTATTTACATTAATTCCAGTATTATGGTTTCACGTGTGTCGATGGAACATTTATTTATTTCAGAGTTTGAACTTGTTTAACAAATATTTAACTAGTATATATTTCATTCGAATGTTCACTTTTCGAGTAGTTTAGAAGTGGCACCCACATACTTACCCTCTCATTAAAGCACATGAGCTGCAGATTGCGAAAATAAAATACAGGAATAGGAGGCCAGTCGCATATTGATTTAATTTTAATAATTATCAATTTAATAAACTCAAGGAATTATTAAATAATAAAAAAAATGTTTTATTTCATTTAATAGAAAGACATTTATTTTTTAATTACATTCGAGCGTAAACTTATTTAATGAAAACACCTCAATACATTTTTTGCAATTTTATCTATGCATGCTGTGAACTATTCTTTATAGAAATGTATAGAATTCTTTATGAACTACCTCTGCTAGTTTCCTGCAATGGTCCAACTATATCCATTCCTATTTGCACAAATGGCTTTGACTTTACTGGTATGGGTCTCAATGGCTGCTTTGCTTTCTTCAAGGTAGATTTCCTTTGGCACCGATCACACCTCTCTACGTAATTCTTTACGTCATCATACGACGATGCCCAGTGATATCTTTCTCGAATTTTCTTCCATCTACGAAATATATTCATTTGGAAAAATGTAAGTAATAAATGCGGGGGAGAAGCAAATGTTTAATCTGAAATTTCTGATTATAACTCAACTTGTGTGTGTGTGTGTGTGTGTGTGTGTGTGTGTGTATAAAAAAGCACTAAAAACCAACAACACTAGAAATCCTGAAGGATTTCTGTGCAAGAATTTTTTTTTGGTTTTGTCTCTTACATGTATCAGTGAACAATTCAAAATGTGAGATTTCAAAGTAAGTCTTAGACGTTGGAGCAATGTCACAAAATTTCGGATGCATGGGCGTCGGAAGCAAATTGAATGGGGGGGGGGGGGGGGGGGGGGGGGGGGGGGGGCTAAACCAACAAAAAGGTAAATCCAAATTATCAATGCCTATATAATGTCTATTTTTGCCAAAAAACAATGGATCAGTTCAGACATGCAACAGTTCATTCTATGACCAGGCAACAGTTTTGACTAAGCCCCCCCCCCCCCCCCCCCCCCCCCCCCTCCGGTTTTGACGGATGACAATAAAAGACAGTTATCTTCCGAGGGACAATCCCCAAGTCAAGCATCAAGACTGCACCCCTCCTAGCTTCTGATAATCTTATAAGACACAATTACCTATTAAAATACACGATTTCCTTGTTTATCATTTTCCTATTTCGATATTTGATATCATTAGATTGACCCTATACGGAATATAAAAGTATTTCCAAGCTTTTGTCTGATGAAAATTTTCACAAGCTTGGGAAATTGGCGGGGGGGGGGGGGGGGGATTACACCATCTATTTATCAGGTGCCTTTAAAACAAGTACAAGTGCATGCACATGTCTTATTAGTTGTATCAAATATTGTTTCAAAGCCAAATACAACCAATTACATCGTAGACCATCAGAAAATTGGTGCATGCCCGGCCTCCTCTCTCTCTCTCTCTCTCTCTCTCTCTCTCTCTCTCTCTCTCTCTCTCAAAACATCCGTATTATGTTTATACGAAATTTCAGACATTTTAATTCTTTAAACTCGGAATCAGACCGATGCAAAATATAAAACGTGATTTTATATTTTCTCACTAAAACAATTGAATTGATATACATTATCTTTAGAAAAAATGACCGGGGTATCTTTGAAATCGATGTTAAACTTGTCACAATTGATTTTAAGAAATGCATGAAATATATTCACATAAATAAATAAACTTACGTTTTAATAATGCCTAGGTGCCCACCACTCACTGTTGTATGGGTATTGCTGATAATTTTTGGAACCTCCTCTTCTTTTGCAACTCTTAATAACCGTTTTTTATGATGGTAATGTAGAATCCCATTGAATAGAACAAATTTACTACATTTTCGTCGAAAGTTGCGCTTTAAATTTTTTGGCAAAAATTTAGGATATTGTTTCTTTTCCACGAAAAGCGATATTTCCGTATATTCTTTCGAGTCCATGTTGTGAAGCAAAATGACGAACAGAATTGTTTCCTTTGAAACTTCAAAGAACCGCAAAATGACGAACAGAATGGTTGTTTTTGAAACTTAAAAGAACCCCGACTATTTGATGGCATCATTTTATCCTAAACAAAGTGATTGATGTTTTAAGCCTATAATATTTTTCCCATGGGAGCAAAGTTTTGAAATCAGACTGTGTTGTCACAATCACTAACAAAGGCAGCTGGTAAACGATCAAAAATAGCCAAAATAAATAAAACGCTAGAATTTGAAAGGAATTTGTGAATTGAAAATATTCTTACCAAAACCAGCCTTTTGCATCAAAAAATGACATAGGGTCATTATTCTACGGGGTCATTTTTCTACAATCCACACGGAGAAAAATGACCCCAAAGCCATATTTTCTACGAAAAAAGGGGTCATTTCTCTATGTAGAATGTTGACCAGGGGGTAAAATTTCTACGTAGAAAAATGACCCCCGGTCATTATTCTACGGGGGTCATTTTTCGTCGTTACACCGGCCGTTATTTAGGAATACAGAAATGTCATAGAACCTCCGAAATGCTCTAAATTTCATTCATAATGCCCATTCTAAATTTGATCAAATAAGTACTAGGCATAGAAAAAGTGTGCGGCACAGTTAATCCAATCGACACCATTATATGCGGTCTGAACGGGTTATAGCGTCATCCAAGACACGCCCACCGTTATATTTCCTGGTGATTGTGAAATCACCACATCTGATTTTTGTAGAGGTAAGCATTATATCTTCTCTGTTGTGACTTGTAACTCATTAATGTTTGTCATTGGAAAATAATGTGTATTATTTTTAAGGTGACACCATCATGACAAATTACTATTTGCACATTTCTTGCAAGTTATTGCTTATTGTTTACGCTGCCATGGTGCAGTGTTTACTGGCCGTGACGAACATGCACAGAACTTGTAAACTTAAAAAATATTTTATAATGATTTACTATAACTTGGTATAAAATTATATTTGTGAGAAAATTCTCAATTCAATTGAACAATTCTGCATGCTAGCTTGACATGTACACGAAGAGTGTCATCGATCATTAAGATAGTTCTAATATGTCAATCGAACCAATAATGACGTCTATATTCGACTGATGTAGTAATGAACAAAGATCGTAGGCTTTTACAAAGGTCATAAATAGTCCGATATCCAAAAAATAACGAACATGTGATAGTATCTCAATGATGTTTATTTGAAGTAAAATGGTAGCTTATCATGAAATACCTTCGGAGTATTTCTTCATTGAGGTGAAATATGCAAAAAAAGTGCCTACCCTAGCATTTGATAATGTTTAAATATAGGATATGTATACTTAAGAGATGTTGACAAAGATCAAGTATTATTGACGGCGTTTTTTCATGACGTAGTCTGGCCTATTTAAACACCATTTGCGTCCCAGGTAAACCACTAATGTTCTGTAGGTTGGCCAAGTATGTAAGTCATTTAAATGGTCCTGTTATGTTATTGGGCTAAAAGTTGATGCAAAGGAAATTCCTGGTTCTAAATATAGTTATGACAAGCTGAAAAGTGTATTGCACAACGTTGCAATACACTTGAAAGTAATATAGTTAGAGCTGGAGACCGGCATTTTTAGTTCTGGATATCTGCAGTTAATGCTTGTATTCCACTGATTGGTAAGGTATATCAATTTATATTTACACCATTTTGTTACTGCTGAAAACTGCTTTTAAATTAAGTATGTTTAAGCACAGTCCTGAACTGTAATTTTGACTGTAATAGTAAAAGTTGAAAACAGTGGGGTTGTTAAAGATGATGGGGTATAGACTCTTTATTTACCTGTTCCTGTGTTTTATTTGGGGTGGTGTGGTATTAGACCCCTACTATTATTATTACTGACAAAATTACAGGTTCCTGAGGTGTAAACCAGTTTTGATTATTGCTGTGTTGGCCTATGAACTGTTATGAGTAGAACTCGGGAGTTTGAGTTAATTTGCAAGAAGTACACATTTGACTGATGCAGCATAGTATAGAGGAATTAACGAAAAGAATTGAAATTTTGTGTAATTGTAAGTACTTGAACCTTATGCTTTTAAAACATAACAAGTATAAACCTGCTTGTAGACTTTCAAGTTGGTCATTAAAGTCAATATTTAAACATGAATTACATCGTTGGTAATATTCAGGTACTGCCATTTTTAAATGTCTTTTCATTATAAAAGTATTTCCAGGCTTGCAGTCAAATTGCAAAAGGAAATAATTGACCACAAAAGAAAATTAACAATTGTACATTAAAAATAATGTCTGTGCCAAAAAGTGGATCAGTTTGTTGACAGTTTGATATGTACTTTGTCTCACAATGTTTGAAATCAAATTCTGACAAGGAAGTTCACACATCGGTTTGTCATACATTATGTAATATTTTAAGAATATTTTAAAACTGGTCTCAGCATGCTTAGTGAGGTCCAAAGTGTCTCAGAATGCATAAAATGAAATTCACATTATGTATGCCATAATCCAGCTATTATGAGAAGAAATTTACTCATAAAGAGGTTGGATCTTGTGACATTACCAGTAATTTTACTACTTTATTAATTATAACAGTGTACATCAGATACATAACATGTCTCTGTGTACATGTATATTTTATTCATATTCTTTGGTGCTGGTTCCCTTTCTCTCTCTCTGTCTCTCTGTCTCTCTCTCTCTCTCTCTCTCTCTCTCTCTCTCATGTATTTATGTATGTATGTATAAATAGGTGAAAAAAGGTGGTACAATAAAATGTTAGGATAGATATGAAACCATTAATATATATATATATATATACACACACACACACACACACACACACACACATGCATACATAAAGGAAATTAATACATTTCCTGTCTTCAATTACATTCATATACACAAAAAGGAAATAATACAGTACATTATTTAGATATACAAATGAAATTAATTAACACAATTCTCCTGTGGTCAGTCATAAATCCAGTTTCTAAAAAGCAAGCAAAGGCACTGTGTTGGGTATTTTATTAATGCAAGCCATACATTGTGGAGTAAATCAGTTGGATGGGTGGAGGAAGGAAGTTTATATGAAGTAACTTATTGCTAGATGAGGCAGGAATATATATGTATTGTATCATTATCTTAATAATGAAGCCTATTAGTATGACCATGATGACAGACAGGGTAAATATGATGTGGAAGGAAGGGGGAGGGAGAGGAGGACAAGGAGGCTCTGTCCACACACCACTAACAAGCAGTGTCAGGTATTTAGTGATTTGTTTTAAGTGTTTCAATTAGTCATACTGTACTGTTTCTAATTTTCCAGTAAAAGTATAAAAAAGAAACACAATGGCCAAGAACCCCAGTGACAGCATCTACCGTATTCCCCCCTACTACTATCTCCATGTCCTTGACCAGAATCTCAATGTCACCCGACTGGAGATTGGACCGCAGACATTCATCAGACAGGACAATGAACGGTAAGGCACAGTCACTGATGTACTCAGTTAACCCCCCCCCCCCCCAAAAAAAAATCTAATGAGCATGGTATATGAGTTACGACCATTATTTTTACAAGTTTAAAAAT